>BSBM01000103.1:3000000-3480000 GCA_027924585.1 Larix kaempferi
GTTTTAAATTTTTATGAAAATTCGGGATGTTACAGTAATGGTACTTCTTCAAAGATTTTCTATTTCACATCCTGTAGAACCATATTGACAGTCAGGTTTTCGTCTTCAAAACTAAAGGTTTTCTTAAAATTTATAGTAATCTCTTTTGAATCTACAGTCCCACTCCGTAGTTCTAATTCTTTATACCAACTTCTCTGAATTGTTTGTAATGTATGAATAAAAATATAAACCCACTCTATCTTAGGTATAGAACCCCATGAAGTAGTACATCTCCCTATGTAGTCAGTTGGACTAGTCCACTCATTATATTTTACACTCACCAAGTATGATGTCTACCAATGTGTTGCACTCTGACAATTCCCCTATATTCTCCTTATGAGTATTCCACCACATTGCTGGGGTAGCCTTCAAGGCTATATCCAATGCTAAGATTATTTGTTTCTCCGGAACATATATCTCAAATTCAACAATAAAAGATTGTAAATTTGTTAATCCATCATACACATATGGGTTACATACCTCTTTTCCAATCTAGTGTGGTAACCTCGTGATACGGGCACATCTTCTCATAGATACCATCTGAATCTTATGCACACAAGCTAATACTCACCAACTCAAGTTTCCATCCGTTGTCGGATTTATGTAATCATCCATCCTTGAAGTCATATTATAGATATTTTCCAATTCCTTAGCACCATTTTCTTCGTTAATAGGTTCAACATACCTCTATCCTTCCAACCGGTTTAACGACATAGTAACTCAAATTTTACCTCCTTCAAATTTCATCACCCTCTTCTTCATATTAAATATCATGATTATCAATGGCCCATTATATTCCAAGTAAATTTGGATAGGGGTTGGTATCATCTATGATTTCAATAACCTCAAAATCTGGAAAACTGTGCAGTCCCTCAACCTCAACAGGTACCACTACCAATCTACCAAACGAAACCACTTTTTCTTGGTTTTCTAGTTTTAGTTGTACTGGTGACCTTACAAGCTTAGGCTTGCCCATGTTTTCCCATATTTAGTAAGTATGTTAACATCAGACCCCATATATAGATTAATAAATCCAAGTCATAGTCTCCAATCTGCGCACTAAGTCGCAGCTCTCTACCTATATGTCATGTTCCCTCCCTAGTGACCTTGGTCACCACTTGGATCCTCCTATCCCTAGGGGTCTAATTTCATAATTAATTGATAAATTAATTAATTGGGGAAGTTTTGAGGCAATTACACCATAGTAGTTAATTAATTACTGGATAATTAATTAATTACTTAGCTAAATTATTTCTGAGTTGTATTATTGTCATTTAAATGTTTATTACTAATAAATGTGTCAAGTGGTTGATGACTTGGATAGGAAATTCGAATTGGTCAAGTAGGCCAAACTTGCTTAAGTGATAAATCTCAGAAAAGCTAAGGAATCTAGTGGAGACAAGTTGGCAAGATGAACCAAGAAGGAAACTGACAAAAGCTGGAAAAATCAGACAAAAGCAGAAAAGAAGAAAGTAAATAAAGTGGAAAAAACAAGAAAAGCAGTCAGAAAGAGAATAAAAACATCCAAAAAAGCTAACCTAGGTGCACTTGCTAATCTGAGTGGAGGAAGACACAAGAAGGCAATTTTTTCTAGTCCGAAGTTTCCATTCCTATCAAGGAATGCGCCCTCCTTCATCCACACATGTGGCTAGCTTGAGGAAGAAGTCATCTCTTCTATTTAACAATGTTTCTAACTCCATCTCTCATTTTTTATCATTTGTAATTTGTGAATGAGAGGTATGAGCTACTCATATGTTGAGTGATGTGCCTCAACTATTCCTCTTGGGTGATGTGCCCCAAGGCCCTATGAGTTTTATGCAGGTCCAGGAAGCAATATTACAGCCTGTAACATTCAGTTCAATTCAGCCATGAATATTTAATGTCAGATTGAAGAGTAGGCTACCATTGGAGGAGTTTCACAGCTAGATTTGGTGGAAGAACACTAGTGGAAGAAGATAAGTATGGAGAGATGTTCTTAGGACCTCCAGTGAAGTCTATCAGTTGAAGTTTGCAGAGATTAGTTACTGCTATATTCCAGAATTCAAGATCAGATTGAGTTTACACTCTTCTCTTACTCCTACTCCTCCCACAGCCAGTCTTGGAGGTGATTTCCCTAAAGGAGAGAACTAGTTGATGATGGCGCCCATTGAAGACCAGCATGTTCAGAATGCAGCAAGTTCAACCATCTAACCAGTAGATGGACTGATATTGACCTCCAGTATAGATCCAAATTGGAGCAAGTCCTTAACTCAGTATAGTATCCATATCAGTCCTTAAATTCAGAATTTGGAAGCCTTTCGACCCTGTTTGGGAAGATTAGAAGAATAGTAGCTTAGCAATCCCGGGAGAGCCCAAAAACCTCAAATCTTCCCAAACTCTCCCAAGTTTGCTAAAATACCTTCTTGAACATAACCAACACTCATTTGAATGATATAACCTCTGTCATTAACTCCCAGGACCCCCACCTGTCTAGTATGCATATGCCAGCTACCCAGGAAGCCTCGAAGTAGGCAATAGACTAGCTCTATTGTTGAAAAGTGAAAGGTACTGGTACATGGTGCATAGGACATCTCCGATCTGAACCTTTTGACCTGCTGCTGCACCTAATCTCATAAATTTTCCACAATTAAATATTCATCCCACCATCCTCATTCCTTACCTCAGTACCCCTCACTTACTTCCTGCACTATTCGAACAAATTGACAGAAATTTTACGAGTAAAGTTCATAAAAAATTTGAAGTTGAGTTAATATCTTAGTTGAGTCTTCCCAAGGATATTACGCTATCCTCTTTTTTTGTTGCGGATGATTAAGGGTTCTTTCATCAATAGGTTATACTACCCCTTTATCACATTGGTCAAGTATACGACAAAGATTTTTTGTGTATTTTTCATCTTTTAGCATATCTAAACAACTTTGCAAAAAATTATTTAAGGGACGTACCCTTCCCGACTGTTCAATCACAAATCAAAGGCATGTCATATACTTGAGTTGTGTTGTAAATCGCTTGAGTTGTTGAAGGAGATGCACCCTAATCTGTCGTAGTGAACTCCTTCCTAGCTTCAACATAAATCTCCTTTTCCTTCTGAGGGTTAAATGTTGGTGGTCGTTCTGTTGCTTTCCTTACCCAAGGTTCTCGCTGATTTACTAGTCCTTCCATATCACTTTCCATCATGGAAACACCACATGTCACTACTGCTATGGTAGGATGATCCTCTTTCCTTTCTGTAGAAATATTCTGGACATTCTGGTTTTGATTTTGATTTCCCTTACACTGGCATTTTGCTATTAGCTGCAGAAAATCTTCAACAGTATGATCTAAATCTCTAAATCTCATCAATATGTACATTTCGAATAAGTGTTCAAATGATCCCTTGCTAAATGTCTTGGTTTTCCATAATTGTAACAGATTATATGTCCCCTTCCTCTGCCAAATCCTCCTCCTCCACGTCCTTTGAATCCACCCCTTCCTTGATTATAACCTCATATTTGGCCATGGAACGGTGTATTGCTTCTTTCACCTTGCTCTTCACCTTTCATTCAATATGCATCAATTGTATCTTAAGACAACAAATCAAATGCTCGACAATATTTTTCGTCATGGCATATAGACTTGCAAAATTTGCATAATAGATTTCTAGTAGTTAGCACATACTTTTGCAACAAATAACGTTCTTCTAGTTGATGTCCTCTAGTATTACAAACTTCACACCACGATACAGCTCCAAGATTCAAAGGACTCGAAACCCCCATTGTTAAATACTCTTGAAACCTCGAACATTGGTCCTTATGATGTCCTTTTGCTTTACACTTGATACACCATATTTACTCACGTTGTTCCTTCCCTTTCTTAATATCCTGAATCTGAATTGACAAAATCACCAAGTGTGTTTTAATCTGACCAATCCCTATACTAGTCTCCCCTACCGGTGATGCCTCTAGCTTCATTTCAATCTCAAGGGCTTCAGACTGCGACACAACCTTCCGTTGCATCAATGGCAGTCAAATGTGCAGCAACAATGTAGCTATAAACCACTCTTTGTTTTGAGTGTCTAGAATCTAAAAGCTTACCCGATCCATTAAACTTTTAAATCGTTGGTCGAAATCCCATACAGAATCGCTTAACAATTGTTTAATTTCCTTGAGGTCGGTGAGACACTGCGACTCATATTTGGGATTACTAAACACATCTTCCAGAGCAGTTTTAATCTCATCCCAATTTTTATGTGGATTTCCTTGGGCTACAATCGAAAACTTCATAAACCAATTTAACGCATGATCCCAGAAGGTCATGATCAACTATGCTTTCTTTATATTATCATCTTGTACTTGTTTAACACTCCACACTGCTTTGTAAAGAAACCAATGCTGCTTTGGATCCTTGGATCCATTCACATGGAAAAGTGTCAACTTCATATCATCTCCAACCATCTTATGTTGCGGAGGTTCCGATGGATTCCGAAATATAAGGCCAATCTTCCCGCTACTATGGTTTGATGAACTATGACCTTTACTACCTAAACCGCTATTCTGACTACTTTGAAAATTATTAGTTGTTATTACAATATGTGATCGACTAGATGTACTTACCTCAATTTCAAGATATGCAATGGGATCGTGGGTATGTCGCAGTGTCCATCCTTAGACGATTCAATCGGTTCTTCCTCCAATCCGAGTTGATATTTCTCCTCTTCTCCTTCTTCTATACTAACTGAATCGTTCCTAACCTACAGCATAGCGATGTAGTCACAATCTTCGGTCACACTGCGAACCTCCTTTCTCCGTGTTGTAGTCATTCTCCTATTACAGTGCTGAAAACTTGCTCCACTTCACAGACATTTGTACTCCTCATCTATTTCACTCTCTTCTCCCCTAAGCATTCCAACTCCCTCTTCTCCAACATATTCTCATACCTTCCTATGGTCGATACCCAGTTCCCAATGCTCGACTCTGGTCACTCCTCATATTCCATTCTCATAATTCCCTTTTCAAAAAGTAATATCTTGATCCATAAATACATAGATTTCAAATACCTACCTCGTAATCCTTTGAAAATTTATCTTTCAGTTACACTATCAGACTTTAAAGTTTCTACAGCAAATTCAATGACATAACCCAGAAGTATACTATGAATCCAGTAATCAACAACATGAGAAATCTTATTATTAATAGGGAACTCAACAAAGAAAACTTCATGTATATTTGAGAAAACATACCTTCCCAACCATTCTTCCAAGTTGATCCTAGGATTCCTATTATGTTCTTCGGCAAACTCTCACTCCTTATTTTCTATCAATTCCACAATATTTGGCTTAGTCGGATACCACTTCCCATTCAATAGTAGATCCTGGTCCCGACAATAGAACCATTTGTTGGCTCGGTTATTTATAGACCCGGATTCACTATGACACAAACCAACAAACTCCAAGATACTGGCCCTTTCGACATTTCCTATGAGCAAACAACACCTCACACGAACCACCTATGGGAGCTGCAATAACCAAGCTTATGCAGCGGTGAATGGGATCATGCTTTGTGTTAACACAATATACATTAACCGGACTTCGACACAAATCTATTAATCCACAAAACCATTATCATTCCTGAATCAGTTGTGTTACGGAGAAAAACTTCCTATGGCTTGGGGAAGACCACAACAGGCATATGACTGTAGAATACTACTCAATTCCCAATGCAATGCTATGTAAATGACAATGCTAAGATAATGGAGAAACCTATGGCTTGGGGAAAACCACAACAGACAGATGACTGCAGAATACTACTCAATTCCCAATGCAATGTTATGTAAATGGCAATACTAAGATAATGGAGAAAAGACCAACCTTCAATCGGATGTTCAAAGTAGATCCCCATTGAACTTTCACCTTCCACACTTGAACCTGCAGATTAGTCTCAACAACAAGTATAAGCAAGTGCATATAACATGTGAAAGGCATTAGCATAATCAATTGCATGATCCATGATATCTTAATCAAATATAACCCAATGTAATTTAACAATATTCGCAACATCAACTGGACGAGAAAATGAGTATTTCCATTAATGAATAACAAAAAGTACAATATACGACCTCTTGCCGACAACCAATCTGAACCAAGAACTCGGTCTCTCCACTTGTGCCTCCACCACTTCAATCCTCCATGCAATGGAAAACTCAAACTATGAAAGGAGTTTGGTAGGTGAACATAAGAAGTTCACAACAACAAGGATCAATGAGTGTAGACTCAAGTCATGGCAAAAATCCACTAGAGTTATCTTGCTCTCTCTTCTCCTCCCTTCCATATGCCATAAGAGCTCAATATATAGCCTTCCAAAGGTAAGTGAAAGGACACATCAAGTCGTTTTGGGGTATATGGAGGGCCAAAGGTCACCCTAAGACCGCTTTTGGGGAGTAAAAAGTAGTTTTTAATTGGATTTTACCATTTTACTTGGCACCCACGGGCTATGGTGGAACAGCCTGCATGTACGTGGGCTATAGTGGAACAACTCGCGTACAGGAACAAAAATAGGGAAAATTAAGTTCCTGAAGGGAAGATCATCAATCTGAGTCAAACAATGGATGTTGAAGGCCAAAAACTACTGATGCTCACAAGGTGGAAAATTACGCTGTAACAGATGCCCCCTAATGTGTGAGGTCAGAGAATGGTGCTACGATGGCCGAAATACATTATAAATCTCAGAAGTGGAGTGATGGAGACACAACTGGAAGGAACAACTCACTCGTCATAATACAATAGTTTCTCTGGATACATGTCGGTATAGTACAAACAATTTGATACAGTGGCCATGAATAGGCAGTATATAATGAATACATGTCATAAGTGGTCATAGCCATAACCCTCCACAGTAAGAGATGGTCTCCTACTGAAAGGAAACAACTGGTGCAAACTGGAGGTACAAACTGCTGATGTCTGAGAGGTGATATCTCAAAAGTACAGTCACGATCATAAGTAGCATACTGAATGCCACTATCTCCTGGGGTCTTCTACACAAATCATCTACCGTGCAAGTCCCATCAAGTGAATAAAGGTGTTGAGGTCGAACCTGATGTGACATCGTCTGATTACCGGTCAATGATGTATACCGTTAATAGACGTGAGATAACCCACCAATAATGAAAATGGGCATCAAGGCAAAGAGTACAATCATCAAAGTGCAAATAGATGTGTTGAAGTCGAACACTGAGATGAATCCATCGATCAGGGGACATTGATGTATTCCCAAAACTGTCAATGGCGAGAGAACCTACCACTAATGACTGCAAGCCTCAAGGTACTCAACCGAACTCTAAGTCTCAAATTCCGGAGTAAATGAGTTGAAGTTGACGAAACGAAACTCGCTAGAATGAGGGCATTAAGGCATCCCCCATCAACCAGCACGAGGTAACAGCTACACTAAAAGATTTGGAAGAACTCAGATGAAACGGATTGACTCAACAAGGATGGCCGACATGCAATAGTCAAGAGATCTTAGGAGTGGCCGACTCTGGTTTCAGGACTTCCTTTGAACAAGAGCATGAGCAGATGGATAGACTCAGGAAACATGGACTCAAATAACGACACTGTGTGATGCAGGAGGCATCGACAAAGGGATCCATAATGACTGGAAGCTTAACCAATCGGTGGAGAAAACTCTGAGAAACGAGTACGGCTCCTAAGGTCCGACTATAATCCCGACTCATAACGGATGGAATGGAATGAATGCTCTGTTCAAAGGTGACACAACAACTGCCAACACCAAGAAGTAAATATTCTCCCATCTATCTTTTTGGAATATTTGATTTTTTTGGTCTTTTTCATATTTGGAAAGCTTGAAAAAGAATAAAATTGCTTATAGTACAACAAATGAGGGAACGAGTGTCAAGTAGTGAGCAAACTAGTCCCAAGCAGTGGAACATACCTATGATCAATGCAAGGAAGCATGTGCAGGATGTGGACACTCGGGGGAATGTTCCCTCAAGGTCAAGGGTCATCAAACTGTGAAAGGAAAATGAAAGCTTTGCAAGGCTCGGCAGGGGAAGTGCTCAGGCACCAGGATAATAATCGAGTAAGCGGAAGCTGACACAAGGCTCAAGCGGCAAGCAGGATGATGCAATGCAATCACAACTTGATAAAAATGGGGGGAGTCCTTATGGGAGATGGACAGCATAAGACAAAGTAGAGTATGAGTCTTTATCGCAAAGTCATGGCGTAACTACGAAGGACTCCCAATCCTAAAGAGAGACAACAGCATGGGCGCCAAAAGGCATAAAAGGGCTCTAACTAGGGCACCCATGGTCAGATAGGCCCTACCACCAAATAATGACACTTCTATAACAGTGTGAAGGCTCTGTGTTGGTTAAGAAGCGAGGTCGCACCTAGGGTTAATAAAAACGGTCAAAAGGTCAAATGCATAATGCATGTGAAAATGACATCTAACCTATATGCCAGGTGTGAAATATACCTGTCGTAGGCGCGAAACGGTCAAAAACCAACTCTCGTCGAAGAAATATGTTCAAAATGCTACTCCAAGACATCACATTAGTCCAAAACAGCTTAAAACGGAGAAAACTATAGGAAAGTGGGTTTTGAAAACTATAAATAGTAATAAAAAATTACAATTTACAATTATTTTTACAATTCACCCCAAATAGTGATTTTGGTTAGTTTTCACCTGAGATTTCAGTCGTTGATTCTGGGAGCTACAGGCATCTGTTCGTCGAGCTGTCTGGAGCAGGTTAGTCATCTCATCCTCCTCTTTCATTTGGTTGCTTTTATTTCATTTTTCAGTGGTCCAATTTTTTTATTGGGCAAGCCCTATTTCTATACGGTGTTGTATGCGGGCTACAGTTATAGGGGTCACAGGTAGGGCCTTCTATCTGCGATCAACGCTTGCATTGACCGTGGGTAGACGCCTATGTTTGCTCAATAGCCCGCGAGTACGACCATGAAGTTGGTTTTTTAAATGTTAAAAGCTAAACTTCTTGTGTTTCTTCCTCCAGGATGGTTCTAGAGTGGAGGGAAAGGGAGCATGACCTTGTGGATGAGGCTGTCTACCAAGATTTTCCTGCACAACAAGCATTACAAGCATGTGGGCTTTTCAAATTCTGGAGCATTGGGGGTTTGAGGGCCCAAAACCAATTGCTCCGTCGGTTGATAGACTACTGGGAGGTAGACGCACAAAACTTCAACATGGATGGTCAAACACTCTCCTTAGAGGTGGATGACATATATTTCATCACAGGGTTGTCCCGCAGAGGGGAGGTGGCTAGTTTTCGATCTCGCACTGTAGGTGGTGGGATCACCATTCCCGAATACATAGAGCGGTACTGTCTTCCCAACACCCGAAAGGTGGGGAGTCAGGTACCCATTGGAGCCATAGTCAGTTTGAGCATGAAGATCATAGTGTCCACCCTCGTCATGATTACAGGTTCAGTAGCACTACACCAGGCCTCAAGGCCAGTGATGTTCTATGCCACAAAGTGTATGAGTCCCATGATATATGACTGGTGCACAACGTTACTGGTGACTATGAAGACCCAGTTAATGGAGTGCAAGCATGGGGAGGCAAAGAACTTTGGGTATGGCAGTATACTGTGCATCTTTTTCTTCGAGAGAGTTCCAGGACTTAGTTCGAGGGTTGAAGTCCCTCCACATAGTCTCCGTGACCCAGCCCTGACCCGGTGGGCAGAGGTATTGACACGACAGGGTGGTGGCTGACATGCATCACCATATACATATGAGTTCTTCCACTGGTGGGATCGGCAGGTCATAGCCATTAACGACTACCCATATGTCGGGATAGACTTCCGTGGCGACCGCGACATGTCACTTCCTCTAGGGACCGCATACGGAGACATCGGTATGTGACTCTTTTTATGTTTTTGTGTATTAAATTTTTGGGATTTTTTATTATATATGAAAATGCAAAAATCGTTTTGGTGTAGTATCGCATATTGACATTTCACTGTTTGCTCGCAGATACTGGTCCGCGAAGACCAAATGGTTTCCCGATACATCATCAACGGGGCAGGGGTGGAGTGTTAGTTGGTGCTGTAGCAAAGCGCACCTTAGAGACTGTACGGGTCAACCTGACCCGTGTGACCAACAGGGTACCTGTGATAGAGGTGGAGCATCTGCTAGAGGCAATGCAATGCCACGTTGTGGGAGTACCAGGTAGCTGGGTGCGGTTACTATGGTGCATAGCGCAAGCAGTACATTATTATTATCAGCCACATCCTGTCGAGGAAGCTAGGCCTCCTCGTGGGGATTAGACATCTCAGAGTCCCATATTTTGTATCGATTATGTATATTTTTTAGAGCTACGAGCTCCAGTTTTGTATTGTGACACTACCTTTTTTAACATGTTATTTATAAAAAACTATGGTTCTCCGGTTCTACTGTATGTGTATGTACAAATGTATGAATGTACGTTTATTTGTGTGCTTCATTATGAATGTGACAAATGTCAATCTAGGACATAGTTAGCATATGCATCAGATACATGATTAAAACTTCTCGGAACATGAATGTATGTAATGGAAACAAAATGACGTTCCAAGAGTCTTACCCTTAAGAATCTCCGTAGTAAAGGAGGATCCCTCACACGGTACTGACCATTCAATTGAGACACAACCAGTTGTGAATCCAGGAAGACTTCTAAAAACTAGATACCATGCAAAATAGCATCCCGAAGTAGCTCAACTACGGCACTGTACTCAACCACATTGTTGGATGTAGGACCGAGACAAGAACCTCCCGAAGACACAACTAGGTGGTTAGGCAAATAAATAACCCAACCAGCAAAAGCGAGCTGCTGCGTATGACGACTAGCACCATCCATGAATCCCAAGAACACAGGATATTCTACTGACATCTGTCAACCAAACAAAAGCGAATCAGCAGACCGAGAAACCAAAAGAAATCTAAACTATGTACAGAAGCAACTATACAATAATATACAAAAGTATTAGCTCGAACTAGAAATTCAAGCGTAATACCGCTTGAGGTAGAGCCCATTTCTAGGCTCCTTCAAAGCGTTCCCCTGATAATCTTCCAACTCGTAAGATCCTTTCTCAAGGACATGCCTCACTATGTAAGGACCATGCCACATGGGGTTAAACTTGCCTACCCCCAGGGCTTCCTTAGCTTGGTCATACAAGAGGACCAAGTCACCTTCAGCATATTGTCGGGGACGAAAAGACCTATCGTACTGAACCTTAACACGACGTTTGTTGGCATCTATAGCCACAGCGGCATCTCGACGTTGTTCGTCAAGCTGCTCAAGGTGGATTAAACGTTGCTCAACATCTGAAGTGTCAGGCAGGAGCTCTATGGCTAGTTTTAACGAAGGGACTTCGCATTCAATCGGTAATATAGACTCCACACCATGAACTAAATGAAATGGTGAGAAACCAGTGGCAGTCTTAACTGCGGTTCGATATGCCCACAAAGCAGGGTATAACATGATGTGCCAGTTGCTCTTGCTTTGTTGGATGGTACGTTGGAGAATGGTCTTTAAGGACTTATTGACTGCCTCAACCTGACCATTCGCTTGGGGGTAGTACGAGGAGGAGTGATCTTTATGAAACCCCAGCTTGAGTGACAAATCCGACATCATCTTTTTTTGAAAGTGACTGCCATGGTCAGTGACAATCTCTCTCGGAATACCGAACCGAGCGATAATCTGATTGAACACGAAGTGGGCTGTTGTAGCACCATCGGCTTTTACGATAGGCATGGCCTCGGCCCATTTGGAGAAATAATCCACAGCCACAATCATATGGTGATTCCCCCCAGCCAAAGATGGTTTGCAATCCATGAAATCCACCCCCCACTTGGTGAAGGGACCGACGGTGACGACCGGATGAAGGGGCACTGGATGCAAGTGTATATTTCGAGAAAACACCTGGCAAGGGTGACATCTCTTTACGGCATTCATACAATCCTTAAAGATCGAAGGCCAAAATTAACCCGCTCGCATAATGCGTTGGGCTATTGCAAGCCTGGATAAGTGACCACCACACGCCCGAGTGTGGCAATCATTAAGAACACGCTCCGCTTCTTCGTGAGTCAAACAATGACGGAGGATAGAATCCTTTCCTCGACGATAGAAAGTGTCGCCGATGATGATATAATCTTTAGCATGGTGTTTCACACGTCGTCATTCATCTCGTGAATAGTGCGAAGGAAACTTCAAAGTTTGAAGATATACGATGATATCCGCATACCAAGGGTCCACATACGAGATAAGAAATAAGTGTTCATCCACAAAGGAATCTTCATGGACAACATCCTCATCCAGTCGTGGAAGGTCCGACATGAGCTCAGCAAAACCCATGGATTTCACCGATTTCGCCGAAGCAAAATCGAGATCAAACTCCTGAAGGATCACAATCCACTTATTATACTTCCCCCCTATAAGACGTCGTGATAGTACGAACTGAAATGGGTTGATATGCGCTATGACTATGGTTTTCCTAAGCATGATTTAATGTCGTAACCGTTGGATTGCATGAACAATCGCGAGTGCCAAATTTTCCACATGAGTGTATCTCAGCTCACCGTCTACTAGATTTCGACTAAGGTAATATATCACATGCTCCATGAGCACATCATCTACCTGAACTAAGACCATGCCAATCGTCTCTTGACATAAAGTAGAAAATTTCTTGCAAATTCAGGTGGACAAAGCAAAGGGGTCGATACCAAGGCTGTCTTCAAAGCGTCGAAAGACTGTTGGGCTTGCTCATCCCAAATAAACGGTGTGTCTTTCTTCAACAAGCGCGCGAAACCTTTGGTAAGACTAGCAAAATTTACTACAAAGCGACGTAGAAAAGTGGTTCTCCCTTGGAGGCTCTGAAGTGTAAGTAAGTTGCGCGGAGGAGGAAACCGAAGTATTGCGTCAACTTTAAGAGGATCGAATCTGATTCCCTCTTTCGAAACTATTAAACCTAGAAGGCGACCCGATTTCACAACAAAGATGCACTTATTGGGATTCAACCGAATCTTGTAGCGTATGCATCGTTCGAGAATTAAATGGAGGTGTTTGGGGTGGTCCACTCTCTTGCGAGAATGGCCAGCAATATCATCCAAGTAAGCCTCCACTATATGTTTAAGGTCGTGAAAGGCGTAAGTCATAGCACACTGAAAAGTGGCTCCAGCTTTTTTAAGGCCGAAGAGCATCTTCCGGTACGCAAATGTACCCCAAGGTCAAATGAAAGTAGTCTTATGTTGGTCCTCGGGTTTTATCTGGATCTGGTTGTATCCTGAAAAGCCGTCCATAAATGAAAAAACTTCGCTTCCCGCACAAGCATCCAAGATCTGATCTATGAATGGAGTGGGGAAATTGTCTTTCGGACATGCGCGGTTCAGATCTCTAAATTCAGTGCATACACGGGTAGTTCCTTGTTTCTTATCCACAGGAACAGGATTTGCCACCCATTCGATAAGGGGAACTGGGTAGATGAAACTAGCCTAAAGCAGTTTCTCCACCTCTACCTTGATCGCGGTTGCCTTTCTAGGGTTCACAGCACAAAGGCGTTTTCGAACCGGCTTAGCATTGGGATATGTTCTAATCTCCTATTCGATAATGCTGGGGTCTATTCCTAGCATCTCCTCATATGACCAGGCGAAAGCCTCCCAAATTTCCTTAAAGAATTCGATGTAAATGCAAACCTCTTCAGGAGAGCAATCACACCGATGTAAATGTTCTCAACCTTTCTGGGTGTACAAGAAATTTTGATCGGTATGGTAGGGGAAATATTAGCCATGTTCCCCTCTGCGTAAATCCCATGCGAATCCCAAGGAACCACAGGGGGACCAACCATCTCGGCAAGAGTCGTCCTAAACTCTTCTTGCTCGACAAGATCAAGGTTGGGAAGAAAATAGGAGTGATGATGCATGTCTTCCCAAGTTCTTTCACTACCACACATGGCCTCAACAATAGCTTCATCCGAAGGTAAACTACCTTTAAGACAATCGTGCGAACAAGATGGGTCGACTTCCCACACAGGCAGCATAACAGTTTCTTCTTCTTCTGCCCGTGAAGATGAGAGATCCGGCACTACCATGGCTTGTTGAATATCTCGATATGTAAGCTCAGCAGCAGACAGTGGCATAGCCATTCCAACATGCGCAATGTCTCCAGATGTGTAACTCTTGGATGGCAAGGTCCATGGATCACTAAAATACGAAGTCCGGAATGGTACACTATTCAATGGAGGAGGCGCATTATCAGAAATGGTTCCAATAAAAGCGATTGGTGCGGCGAAATCAAAAGATCCCATCAATGAGGGGTACAATCCCACACCAATGTTTGTAGTTTCTGACTGAGAATATTTGACCTAGGGGACAATAGGTCCCGTGGATGCTGTGATATAGGGACTAAAGAAGTCTAGCTGGTCGACTGTCACAATCTTGCCTTTGTGCGGAAAGAAAATAATTCTAAATACAGAGGACACGACCACTCTCATAGTGTAGATCCAATTCCTACGCAGGAGAAGGTTGTAGTCAATGGGCGCATCAACCACCTCAACTTCAATAGGCATGGATTTCCCACCCAAGCGGACAACAGGGGAAGGAAGAATACCATGCGGCTTAAACGACCGACCGTCAAATGCAGTGAGCATGGTCATAGACTTGGATAAGGGAGGAGAGCCGAGAGATTTCCAACAAGATAAATACATCACTTACTTAGAAGCACCTTTGTCAACCACCGTTCTTTTGACAATATTCTGCAGGCACTCCACATGGACTTGAAAAGCCACATGGTAAGGTAAGCGAGGTTGGATGTCAGTAGTGTCAAACTTGATAACATGAGGACTTCCCCCATCCTGAACTCCTAAAGCGCATAAAAGAGCATTCCTTTGAGAAGGACACACTTGTAAAACCTCAAGAGATGACATGGCACATGGAGTTTGACCCAAATCTTCTACAATAGAGTAGTTCTGGGTGGCTCGAGCATTGGGATTATGCGTAGAGCGCTTGAGAACACGTTTCGGTATCCACGGCATAGTAGTGGGCTTCTCGATATGCAAAGAGGTATCAGGAGGAGGAGGAGGCTCATTCCCCATATTCGGTTGTGGTGCACCATAATCACGTTGACGAGTAGCAACACTAACCTCTAATCTAAGCATATTCATGCATCCAAAGCCACCGACATGGGAAGAAGACGTGGAAGTTTCATTGGTCCCATAACCAATAGCGGGAGCATTCGAAGCCATATTCTGATGATGTGGAAGGATATCTTTCAACACAGTTGGGATTTGTGCTAGATGCTTCGATGCTTCTTCAATCCGAGGACACAAGTGAGTAAGATGAGCTTCCCCACAAAGCTTGCAAGGGAATTTCACTTTACGTCTAGGCTTACGGTCCCCACCAGCATTTCCACCGTCCCGAGGAGGGTTGGCGTTCTCTTTCCGAGGATTATTACGATTACTACCATTGTTCCCATTATTTCCACCCTTACGATTATTTATCCCCTTCTTCTTACCACCAGGTTGTTGGTTACCTGATGGGTTCTCTGATTGCATAGCATGTGCATCGGAAGATGGGGTGGAAGTGGACAAGGTGTGAACCTGTTCGGGAGTAGATTGGTTAAGTGACAAATTTTGCATTTGATTAGAAACCAAATCTATGGTTTGAGTACTTTCAGATCCAACAATACCATCGGCATGTGGTCCAGGAACTAGCTTGGGCTCATGTCGTGATCATGGTGCATCAGGAATAATGTCATACAGGATGCCAGATTGAGCATAGAGTAAATCTAGTTACTGGACTTTTAATATAGCTTGTTCCTCAGTCGTAATGCCGGACATCAAAACATCCTTAGAAATGTATGGAAGCAAAGACTTGAGAAACCATTCCAACAGAAACTCTGGAGGAATATTGGCTTTCACTAGCCTCTTCCGTCGACGCCACTCTTGAATGTGGTCAGGTATGTGTGTGGCATTATTATGGTGGAAGGTAGACAAGAGTTCAGTGCTAGTATTGTAGCGAATTGGCAGCTGAAAATGATCTAGGAAAACCAAGGCTATCTCATTGAAACCCCTGTACGTGCCCCCAGGAAACTCGACATACCACTTCACGGCTACCCCCGTGAGGGTGCGTTGAAATACTCTTAAATGAACGGAATCGTGATTTAGTGAGTTTGATGAGCACCAAAGGTGAAAAGTCGTAACGTGATCACCTGGATCCTCACCACCCTTCCCCTCAAACTTGGGAATCTTCGAAGGGAGCTTGGTAGGGACTAGAGGCCAAGTAGGATCATGACACACCGGATCATTCATGAGCTTCGAAAGATCTGGAAGATTCAATCGAGCAAGGAACGAAAGCTGTGGCTGTAAAGCTTGATTATAAGCTCCCATAAAAGGTTGATTATACGGACCTGAAGGATAAGATGGACCATAACCATGACCATAAGGATGATAACCTCCTCCAACCTGACCAGTGTGAGGGTAAGCAGGTATATGTGTATTATGAGCACCGTAATGAGGTGGGTTGTAAAGAGGGCTAGAACCGACTGTATTATAGTAAGGGTTACCACCATAATTATGGGGCATATAAGTATTACTCGTAGCGGGAACCGTATTGTAATGACCATAATTGTTAGGTATGTTCCTTCCCCCTACATAAGTACTATTAGTAGCAGCAGCAGTCTTATTGTGACCATAAGTATAAGGCACATTCCCACCCCCTGCATAAGTGTTACTAGTAGCAGGAGCTGACGTATAAGTATACGATATGTATCCACTCCCTGTATAAGGATGATTATTAACATTAGCGAACGTGGTCCTAGGTTGATGTGTCGAGGCATGTGTATTGTACTGTGGAATGTGAGTCATATTGTGAACAATGTTCCCATCAGGAGAGGTAGTCCTAGGAGGCGGCCTTCCTCCAAAATTTGGATTGTTTGAAGGGATATGGCCAGTCCCTGTATTATGTGCGTGAGTAGAAAATGCGGTGCCCCCAGTGAGGGTAGTGCCCCCAGTGGGTGCAGTGTTGACAACACCATGACTAGTGTTAGCATGACTACCAGACATAGTGGATGTATTAACTGTGCTGTAACCAAGCATACCATAAGAGAACGGGGGTAGCGTTTGTAGTGATCGTAGGACCTGTGTTAACATGCAAATATGGAATCCCATATAGGAAATTATGTGGATTCGAAGGATCGAATGGGTCATCCTCAGGTGAATTTGATCCAAACAGATGAGGTTGAGTCTCTGGTATTGATGGATCACTTCCGCATGCCTCTCTAGGAGTATGAGGAGCAAAAGCATATTCGACTCTACCCGACAGAGTCGTAGGGATTTATCCCGTGCCAGTATGAACAGTCATAATGTAAGCTTGAAGCTCGTCAAAAGAATTAAAAGGATTGGAGGGGACCCTCCGGCGTCTCCAATGCAAAAGACGTGTAACTTCATCGACTGGTAAACCATCCAAATGACGAGATCGGCGAAGAGGTGGACCTCACGCCACGATACTTTCGAAAATTCGATAAATCAAAGCATCCCCTAACGGCCAAACTAACGATCAAAGAGCACACACCTAAAGAAACTATAGCCAAATGCACACAAACAGGACTGGCTCAAGGAACCTCCCGACACTACAGCCGGCATGTCTCGCCTATGAGAGGCTTGATACTCCCAAACTATAACCGGAGGTAACCAAATTAGTTATAAGGGTTCCCAAACTTCAGTGCGTGCATAGGGTCAAATCCCTATACAACAGGAAACTGTGTTGTCCAACCCCTATCTGACTCAGGACAGCCGCAGTTTAACCACTATGAATGCCCTGTGCGATACCTAGGTAAGGAAACTAAGGTCACCATAATATGACCAATGCTCAGGCGGATAGTCGCAGGTGGGATCCATTATATGGGCAGGGTAGCTAAGCCTGAAACTGAAGAGGTACAGATCCCTCAAGAGCCCCCGTAAACGAACAAATCCTAGAAATATCTCCCACGTTCAGTCAGTATTGGAGGGATCTCTCTACAACCAACCTCGAGTGACCTCGTGCTTAACTCTGGTCTGAGTAGAGCTTCCTGAGAACACTGATGTATACTATGGAATTCACCACTCCCTGGCCAGACACATAATGTTTCATCTAGTAGTCTTGGATTGTTTTAACTCACAATGATATATTCCAAGACTCTAAACCTATACTAGTTGGTGCACCCTATAAAAGAAAATTCATTCTAATCAATTTTAAGATTAAGCAATGATTTTAAATGGCTATAATTACTCAAAGGATATGATCGTGAAACTGATGATGTATAAGACTCAATAGTATGCACAATCGGAAAACTCTAGACTCATCTACTCAATAAAACAATGCCACTAAAATGACAATCAATCCAACGGTTCGAAGTAAAATGCAACTTTTTTAAGATTCCAATGCACAAGCAGATCCTAGATGAAATCACAAGCACTCAGATGCAAAATGCAGTACGGAAAGCAAATATTTTTGTATTTTCTCTTATAATGGAAAGGAAAATGCAAACCATGTTTTTGTATTTTTTCAATATAATGGAATGAAAAAATGCAACCGAAATCTTACTATTCAGTTAAAGAAATGCAAAGCAGATCACTACGACAACCCAGTAAATCCAAAACAGTAAGACTCAGCCAATGTAATGAGCTAGAAAATCAAGAAATGGTGAAAAAACAACAAGGCTCAAAACAAAGAGAAAAAGGAGTTTCTGGTCACAAACAGGGTGTGGAACAGTCAAGAATCAGGCCAAATAAGACCCAGGAACACTCAAAACCAACCCAGCAACAATCCAAGGTCATAAAACAATCAATCTCGGAGTTGTATGCTACTGTACAAAGAAAAGTTACGGGTAGATGCGGGCTACAGTGCAGACGGAGGCAGGTAGATGCAGGAAAAACTAAGTTGACCCGCGTACAAGGAAAGGCAAATGAGAAAACAAAGAGTCCAATAACCCAGAAAAATCTTGTTTTCTATAATAGATCCCAACAGCCAAACAATGACACAGAAGCTTGACACACAGCAACACTAAATAAGGACAAATGCCTAAAAATCCCCAAAATGGAGGTTCATCCCCAGCGGATTCACCATTTATGTTACAGAGAAACTTCCTATGGCTTGGGGCAGACCACAACAGACAGATGACTGCAAAATGCTACTCAATTCCCAATGCAATGCTATGTAAATGACAAAGCTAAGATAATGGAGAAAATACCAACCTTCAATCGGATGTTAGAAGTAGATCCCCGTTGAGCTTTCACCTTCTACACTTGAACCTGCAGATTAGTCTCAACAACAAGTACAAGCAAGTGCATATAACATGTGAAAGGCATTAGCATAATCAATAGCACGATCCATGATATCTTAAGCAAATATAACCCAATGTAATTTAACAATATTCGCAACATCAACTGGATGAGAAAATGAGTATTTCCATTAATGAATAACAAGAAGTACAATATACGACCTCTTGCCGGCAACCAATCTGAACCAAGAACTCGGTCTCTCCACTTGTGCCTCCACCACTTCAATCCTCCATGCAATGGAAAACTCAAACTATGAAAGGAGTTTGGTAGGTAAACATAAGGAGTTCACAACAACAAGGATCAATGAGTGTAGACTCAAGTCACGGCGAAAATCCACTAGAGTTATCTTACTCTCTCTTTCTCCTCCCTTCCATATGCCATAAGAGATCAATATATAGCCTTCCAAAGGTAAGTGAAAGGACACATCAAGTCGTTTCGGGGTATATGGAGGGCCAAAGGTCACCCTAAGACTGCTTTTTTGGGAGTAAAAAGTAGTTTTTAATTGGTTTTTACCATTTTACTTGGTAGCCGCAGGCTATGGTGGAATAGACTGCGTGTACACAGGCTATAGTGGAACAAACTGCGTGTATGCGGGCTATAGTGGAACAGCTCGCGTACAGGAACAAAAATAGGGAAAATTAAGTTCCTAAAGGGAAGATCATGAATCTGAGTCAAACAATGGATGCTGAAGGCCAAAAACTGCCGATGCTCACAAGGTGGAAAATTACGCTGTAACAAGTTGCACAGTAATAATATAACAGGTAACATTCATGTTCCCTTACAATACACATTTGTTATTAATCATCATTTCATAATCAACACAATCAAGAACATGCATAACATTCACATATACATGACACCACAGGTTTTAACGTGGAAAACCACATAAATGATTCTTTTATTCATAGATCCCATTATAGAAAGGATTTCACGTTCTTATAGTTTTGCGCAAACAACCTGCAGATCCTTCTCTCTTTTACAAAAGAATCTTCGGTCATATAAAACAATACATGGGATCCTCTATTTCTTCATCACATTCTTTTCTGAATTCATCAATAACCTATTCTACCCATCCCAATACATATTTATACTATGCATCATAGCCTTGCGACCCACTAAGTGGACCCAAAATCTAACTAACTTCCTAACTTACTTAACCGATTTCTCGATTGTTTCAATCAACCACTGCCCTTTCCACTATTTGTGGGTGCACTTTCTTTTATCCACTTCACCATGCAACCCCTTTTCACATTAGCACAAAACTAGTTTACAAAACACAAAACCTTAGGCCCAACAAAAGTGAATTGAAGTTCTAAATATCATGTTTATGAAAAGAATACAACAAGTGGAATAATGTTGGGAATGTTATATTCTTTGCATGTCAATCAATTGGAAAAATCGATAGTTGACTGGTATAATTCGACTGGAGTCGGAGGCGACAGACGGGGGAAGCCTAGTCAGCGAACCGATTGGAATAAGATTTTTTGTTAAGGAAAATGACTAGTCAATGAGAAGTCGATTGAACGACCGAAAGCTCAACAGGAAATCGACCAAAGTTTACCCAGTCAAGTCAACTGTAACATAATAACTAAAAGTGGTTAAGAAGTTATGGATTGCCATTAATGAGCAGTTGGTTGTATTGCATCTATAAATAAGATGTAATGGCTATGCATGGCCTACCATACCATGAGAAATAATGTGTAGCATGATCATGTAATGAAGTGTGATTTTTGTTCTAGCAAGTCATGGTTGTAAACACCTATTTTAGGTGTTTGATTAATAGATGAGCGCAAGCTCACTGGTTTGTTGGTTTTCCTCTAGGAGAGAAGTTTCCAGGGTATGTTCTACATAATGTTTTGATGTGTTTTTGTGTGCCATTGTTTAAGTAAAATTGCATTTAACTCTATGAATCAATTTGTAAACATGTTGCAATCCGTATTAGACACAATAAAATAACTTTGTAAGGGTTTTTACAAATGAGGAAACTGAGTTTTTGAAGGATATGGAGAAAAGAAAAAAGGAATTTTTAGTCAAAGAATACGCTTAGTGGAGACTCAAAAGAAAGGCTCTGTGGATCAGTGAAGGTGACAATAATATTAAAAAAAATCACTATTTTGTGAAACATAGGAAATACTCAAACACCATATGGGATATAAAAAATCCTAATGGGTCCAAGTGAGCACTTTTAAGGAGATTGTAGAAGCCGATAGACTCTACTTTAAAAACATGTTTAAATATCCAAGATATGCTAATGTTGAGGAAATCATGCACATTTTGTGTTTATGTCCATCTCTCATAGATGAGTTTGTGAATAGGGATTTAAAGGCAATAGTTTCATTAGTCAAATTGAAATTTGTTTTATCCTCTCTTCAAAAATGAAAAAGTCTTAGGCCTAATGACTTATCCATAAAATTGTATTTTGGTTTTCTTGACCTTATAGAGCATGATTTGTTGAAAGTAGTGGAAGAATCTAGGCTATTTGGAAAATTTCTTAGCGCTTTAAATTCAACCTTTATAGCTTTAATTCCCAAGAAGCAAAAAAGTGACACTTTTGAGGAGTACAACCCTATCTCTTTATGTAATCTCACTTATAAGATTATCTCTAAAATTATTGCTAACAAGTTGAATATTATTATGCCAAAAATGGTGTCACAAGCTCAGTTTGCATTTCTTTCCATTTGAAAAATTCATGATGTTGTGGGAATAGCACGAAAATTCATGCACTTAGTCAAAACATAGAAAAAATCCCAGATCCAATACGGAAGATCGATTTATCTAAGGCACGTGATAGGTTAAATCGACTCTTCTAGATGAACTTTCAGACTCTTAATTGGATTATGTCATGTCTATCTTTGGTCTCATTTGTTGTTTTAATCAATGGATCACCATATGGATTCTTCACAACTACCAGAGGTCTTAGGTGGGGTTTCCCTTTATAACTTTACCTATTCCTACTAGTGGATGAAGGTTTTAGGCATTCCTATAAAAGATGCCAAAAGGAAAGGTGAATTGAAGGGGTTAAGGTAGTTGTATCATAAAATATTACTCATATACTATTTGTTGATGATATTATGTTTTTGGTTATGGGTCCAATATGGATATGGAAAATTAAAGGAACTACAAGATCTATATTATAAAGCGACAACAATGGAAGTAAATTTAAACAAATATTTGTTATTATTCAATGATTTTAAGGCTCAAGCCAATATTCTCTTTCCAATGCAAATTGATGATCTAGATAGTGGAGTAAAGTATTTGGGATTCAACTTAAAACCCAAAGCATATTACAATGAGGATTGTCTCTAGTTATATAAAAAAGTGGAAGGTTGAATCTTGGTATGGTGCAGTGATGGCTATCTCATGGAAGTAGACTTGTCTTGATCAAGGCTATTTGAGAGAGAAATCATACATACCAATTAATTATCCCAATATTCCTAAAGGAATTATTAACGAAATCAATAAGAAGTGCTTTAGCTTCTTAGGGATAGGGAAGAGAGAGAAAGAAGGCATCCCAATGGTAAAATGGAACAATATCGATTTGCAAAAGGATAGTAGGAAGGGATTTGAAAAATATCCATGTCTCTTGCTCAATTCTTGGAGCAAAAAAAGAATGGAGGCTTGTTTACAATGATGGACTCTAATAAGAGTAATGAAAACTAAATATTTTAAAAGGAAAATTATGGAGGAGTGGTTCATATTGTAGAATAAATACACACCAAAATTATCCATGGTCTGGCAATATTTGGTGAAGGCTTTTCCATCGATTGGTGATTGGGTGGTGTCGAGATAGCAACAACCCCCCCACCTTTTAAAATTTTGGAAAGTTTTATGACTGACAAGTTATTGACCTGAAAAGTGGCCCCTACTTAATTTTTAGACTAAGGTACTATGATTTTTTCGACTATCTTCTTTTTTAATTGATCTTTCATGCTTTTTAGTCTAGATTGAAGACTTTAGATCTTTTCATTTTCAGATAATGACTCATTAGACTATCTTTTGATGAGTTGGATTTGTTTTCATTTTGAGAATATTTTCTCTTCAAAAATTTTACTTGACAAATAGAACTGGAAATGCCCTAGAATTTTTGCAAGCACTACAAGGAAAAAACCTTCTAACAGAGGTTTTTACAAAGGTTTTTAGTGTTACAAGTTTGGGAAAAAATTTTAAAAAAACTCCTCTAAAATCTCTGTTAAAATCTCTGCCATTGGCAATGGATGTTTTGGCGGACGATTTAAAGGATGTCCACTACAATTAAAACAAAATGGGCATTCGAAGGTTATAATGGGCGTTTTTTAAAGGTGTTGTTTTACTTAAAATGATGCATCAGTGTGTTTCACATAAACATGCACCATTGCATTTCACATACACAAGCATCAATGGATACCATTTAAATGTGTGATACCCTGATGCATTCCATTTATATAACCCGCTGGTGCATGATTATAATTCATAGCACTAGTGTTTTTCCTCTCATTTAACACGCCAATACATTTAATTTTATTATGGCACCATTGTGTACAAGTTAAATGTGATGGATTGGTGCTTTACATTTATGTAACTACTCAATGCATTATGTATGTATGCTCCTACCAATTCCTTTTGTACATATCATGGCATCGATGCATGTAATTTAAATCAGATTAACCACACCAAGGGTTATTATTATAGGTAATGCATCGGTGGTGATGGTGATTAGATGCACATCATTAATGATAATGCAAAAACACTCACCAATGTCTATGTTATTATGCACATTGTGCTATAATGCAAATTGTCTAATATTTTTCGATGTTGGTGCATTTGTAATATATAACAAGACCACTGCGTTTATTATAAATACAAACATCAATCCAGTTAATACCTTAAAAAACACTAGTGTGTAATAATTCACACTGTGAAAAGCATCATTTAATCAAAATCATTAGAAATTATAATGATATAACAATTTTTATAATAATAACGATATTTCAATTTTGATTATTGTGTTTCATTAAAATGTTTATATTAATGTGATATACCAACAATTACACATATTTGCATCATAATATATAATAATCATCCATATATAAGAGTCGTATATTAATCATTCATATATCTAATCAACAATGTAACATTTTACAACAATAGACAATGCAATAGAATAAGAATCCAACCATTTTATTATATATGAATAAGAGATTCTTCATCATAGAAAATGGTACAACAAATAGATCCACAATAATTGAAATCCCAATATGCAATCGTTACACTTATTAATAACTTGTGGTCATCCATTTTTAGAAAATATGTCTAGTACATTAAATAAAATGTCTGGTTTTCACAAACATTCATTTCAAAACATACAACTTGCATTAAAATTCAATTATATTGATCATCATTCTTCCCTCGAACTGTTGTCAATGCTCATGTTGCTTCCATTCCTCATTTCTTCATCACCTATAGGTGATACTATACTTGGGTTATTTGGCCGAATGTTTTTATGGATTGGCTTGATTTTTTTCATTCTCTTCATGTTCGATCTACAGACATAGAAATAAAGTGTAATAAGTATATCTAAATTTATAATCTAATATAAATGATTATGTAAATAAAAAAGCATACCATAACAAAAAGTGATTCATAAATATTAGACATTCTTTCAAAAGACCATATTTCATGCCTTCTCTCGTCAACCATTGCGTTGCCTCCTCTCACTACATTGTTTCATGCAAGTGTTATACACCACGAAAAATAATAGAAATAATATAAATTTTTCTTGTTGTTCCATTAATTATAAATTGAGGGAAGTAAAACAACATATTTATTTACAAATTGCACAATTAACTTTTGATACTCCAACACATATTCACAACCTATACTTACACAATGTCAATCAATTCTTTTGACAACTCTTCTTTGTGTGTTAGTACCTATTATAAGACATCTAAAGACAAGTGTAAATTAATTAAAATATAAAGATCACAACAAGTATGAAATATTATGTAACGAAAACACAAGTACCCCCAAACTTTGCGATCAACCATTTTCTTCCTTGGCGTCATGTCATATGTGTTGAATGTTTTCCATTTTGATTTCTTTTCTACAACAAAACAATTGAAAATCAGTATTTCTTGCAACAATTAAATTCTTTGTACATAAAAGAAAAACCAATGATTACATATGTTTAATGCACATTGTTGTTGAGATGGCTCCTGCTACGATGCAATTATGTTAATTTGTTTGACCATCTCCTTGTATACTTTCCAAAATGTTTTGAATATCACCGTGTTCGTCCTTTGAAACTTTCATAATCTTCCTAAAATATGAAAAGCAAAGAAAAAAACTTTTTATATCAATGTGAAAGTAAATATAGCCAAAATATTAATTTTGTAAATTTTTGTAGTAATATATACATATTATAGGAAAATACGTTTACAAACAATACATTTTAAATGGGTTTTTTTGTTATTGTATGTTTTTGTTATTGCGAGTCTATCAAGTATCATTATCCATTGATCTGGAGATTCTTGTTATAGTTCATATATAATCTCATTTTTTTATTCATTGGATTGATATTGTGTACTATAAGTGGAAAATACGTCTAGTAGGAGGTGCTTTCAGCACTAAATTTTAAAGTTGTTTGGAGGTCTGGCAACTTTGAGACTAGTTTTAGAATGTGAGATCACCAATATACTGATCATAAGGAGTTACCTTCCTTTGTTTGTTGGGGCATATAGAGGGAAAGAAACTCTTGTGTTTTTTATGACATCCCTACATAGGTACAGATTGTTAGTATCAAAATTATTGGTCTCTACAATGAGTTCTACAAACCTTCATTCATGACAGCTCCTAGACAGATTCCTACCTCTACTTATCTTGAAGATGGTGTCTCTAGTTTTTTTATGGCACTACTCCAAATAATAGTTTTGGTTCTGGTATGGTTTTGAGGATTAATTCCCAGTTTTCTTATTTATTTTGGATGGGGGTTGTTTATGGAACCAATACCTAGGCTGAGCTTCTTTCTCTTTGTGGTATTCTTCTTTTCACCTTTGAACAAAATTTTCACTACATTCATATTTTTGGGGACTCTAAAGTTGTTTTGGATTGGGCCAATAAGTGTGGAAATTTGCAGCTGGTTGATTTGGATCAGTGGAGCAAAAAGACTCGGGATATCTAGTTTTGTTGCTATCTCCTTTGCTCATATACATAGGGAAAACAATTCACTTGCATATCTTCATTCTAAAAGAGAACTTGGTGCAACATAAGGTATTATTTGTTCTAAAAAATATGTTGACAACAACCTTGTGGATAAAGGATACTATAAGGCCTATTAATAGATATCCCTATTAATACATTGCATATATTGGTCAGGGCATTCTCCAAACTTATTAAACGCTTCGACAATCTCATTGGCTTGAGGATGATATGGCATAATTTTCTAGTGGTAAATATGAAATTCTTCTATTAATGCTTCAATGTTACTGTTGAGAAAATGAGATCCCTGATCACTCAATAAAATCTGCAGACAACCAAATCGAGTAACCACATTCCCAAATAAAAACTTCATAGCAGTCGCAAGGCTACAATCTCTTACTGGTTGTGCCAGGCTCCCACCCAGTCAAGTAATATGTCGTAGTAATAATATATCTATCTCCTATTCTTTCCGGAGGTGGGTTAATAGGTCCAAGGAAATCAATATCCCATTTATCAAATTCTTGTAAAGTTACATGGGGTGTTAATGTAATTTCATATCATATTGAAGGCTTCCCTACTCTTTGACATACATCACAAGACCTACAGTATTCTTTTCCATATTTATGTAATGTAGGCCACCAAAGTCCTGCTCTTAATAATTTCTACGCAGTAGTCTTACTAGCATAATGTCCCCCTGCAATGCCACTATGGGATTCTCACAAAATCATTAGTCTCTCATGTTCTAACACACAACGTCTTAAAATTTCATATGTTCCCAACTTGTATACTTGTCCCGCTATCAACTGAACATTTGTGTCTTTCACAACCAATTGTTTCTTCTGTTGTACTATATAATATTTGGGTGCCATACCTGCACTCAAAAAATGAAGAATATCCTCAAAATAATTATCTACCATATTGAATGAAAATAATTGTGCATCAGCTAAATTATCATCTAAGATACTAGGCCCTTCCCATGTTTCCAACCTCGAAAAGTGATCAGGACTTGTTGTTGATAGTTTCCTCTATGTTGGTTATAGTTTCCTGCTAGCAAAAGCAATGGGGTGATCATTATATCTGTCTCCTGGTTATTCTAAGAATGCACACAAAGCGATGGAAGAGGCATCGACATGAACATGGAATTCTTTCTTCCAATCAGGAAAAACCAAAATTGGCGTAGTTACCATCTTTTCCTTTAGTGTGTCCAAACTTTTCTGGCATTCCTTGTTCCACTGAAATTTAGCATCTTTTTTTAACAATTTTTCCATAGGAAAAGTGAGTTGAGCATAACCATTAATGATTTCTCTATAATACCTCATATGTCCCAGTGTTGTTATGAGTTGTTGCATTGAGGCTGCTGGTGGTAGATCTACAATAATAACAATCTTTGCAGGATCCATCAAGAGACCCCATTTACACACTACATGTCCCAATAAAATACCAAAAGGAGCACAGAAGATATATCTCTTTAAATTCAAGAAATATGGTACTGTTTACAGCGATCCAACATTAACCTCAAGTTCCCAATATGATTTTTCAATCAACTAAAAATCGTCCGGTCATCAAATTATACCTCTAAGAACTTATTGTTGAACTTCTTAAAATTTGCGACAACTACCCTAGAGAATATAGCAGGGGTATCTTCAATCCAAATCGAATCACTATATATTGGTAACAACCCCGTTATGTAGCAAATGTAGTCTTATGTTGATCCTCCTTAGCGATCTTAATCTGATGATAACTAGAAAATCCATCCGTAAATAAGTAGGCCTCCAGTACTCCAACTTTTCTGAGACTTCATCTATAAAAGGGGTGGGTAAAGGATCATGTAAACATGCAACATTAAACTTCCTTAAATAAACACATATCCTAACCCCCCATGCCTTCTTACCTTGAACCACCATAGGACTAATCCACTCTGACTCTTCAATGGGTTCTATTATATCGGCGTTGAGCATTCTTTCAATTTATGCTTTTACTTTTCCTTTGTATCTCAGGTTCAACCTATATTGTTTTTACTTGACAGGATTCTTGCTAGGTTTCAAATATATTTTCATCTCTCCCAAGTCACCTACGATACCCTTCATTTCTGAAAACTTGGTTGGGAATAAATCTTGATACTCATGCAACAATTCCGTAACTTTTCCAATAGTTTCGTCATCCATGTAATCCCATATGTTAGCAAATTTAGGATTTTCTTCAAAACCAATATTCACTTTGCTAGTTTTCAATGGTTTTAAAAAATTAGCAAAGTCTATCTCGGGACCCCCTATGTCGCGGTTCCCTTCAGTTTCTAGAATACGCAGGTCCCTCATGTCATTGTCTTCTTCAGTAATGTTATAGAATTCCATAGCTTGCTTCAATGTTGTAGCCCATTCTGGATGGTTATATATAGGTAATGGTACTTCTTCAAAGATTTTATATTTCACATCCTGTAGATCCATATTGACAGTTAGGTTTTCGTCTTCAAAACTAAAGTTTTTCTTAAAATTTATAGTCATCTCTTCTGAATCTACTGCCCCACTTCATAGTTCTAATTCTTTATACCAATTTCTCTGAATTGTCTCTAATGTATGAATAAACATATAAACCCACTTTGTATTAGGTATAGAACCCCATGATGTAGTACATATCCCTATGTGGTTTGTTGGACTAGTCAACCCATTATATTTTACACTAAAGTGGTTAAGTTCCTCACCAAGTATGATGTCTAACAATGTTTTGCACTCTAACCAGTCCCCTACATTCTCCTTATGACTATTCCACCACATTGCTGGGGTAGCCTTCAAGGATATATCCAATTATAATATTCTTTGTTGCTCAAGAACATATATCTCAAATTCAACAATAAAATATTATAAATTTGTTAATCCATCATACACATGTGGGTTACATACCTCTTTTTCGATCCAATGCAGTGACCTCGTGATACGGGCCCATCTTCTCATAGATACCATCTGAATCTGATGCACACAAGCTAATACTTCACCAACTCAGATTTCCAACCGTTGTGGGATTTATGTAATCATCCATCCTTGAAGTCATATTATAGGTATTTTCCAATTGTTGAGTACGATTTTCTTCTTTAATAGGTTCAGCATACCTATGTCCTTCCAACCGGTGTAACAACACAGTAACTCAAAATTTCCCTCCTTCAAATATCATCAGCCTCTTCTTCGTATTAATAATAGCATGATTATCCATGGCCCATTCTATTCCAAGTAAAGCTGGATAGGGGTTGGTAGCATCTATTATTTCAATAACCTCAAAATTTGCAAAATTGTGCAGTCCCTTAACCTCAACAGGTACCCCTACCAATCTACCAAACGAAACCACTTTTTGTTGATTTTCCAGTTTTAGTTGTACTGGTGACCTTACAAGCTTAGGATTACCCATGTTTTCCAATATTTAGTAAGTATGTTAACATCAGACCCCAGATATAGAATAATCAATCCATGTCATAGTCTCCAATCTACGCACTAAGTCACAACTCTCTTCCTATCCTCTCTTTTTTTGCAGATGATTAATGATTCTTTCATCAATAGGTTATACTACCCCTTTATCACATTGGTCAAGTATACGACAAAGTTTTTTTGTGGATTTTTCATCTTTTAGCATATCTAAACAACTTTGGAACTGTTCGATCATAAATCAAAGGCATGTCATATACTAGAGTTGTGTTGTAAATCGCTTGAGTTGTTGAAGGAGATGCACCCTGATCTATCGTAGTGAACTCCTTCCTAGCTTCAACATAAATCTCCTTTTCCTTCTGAGAGTTAAATATTGGTGTTCATTCTGTTGCTTTCCTTACCCAAGGTTCTCGCTGATTTACTAGTCCTTCCATATCACTTTCCATCGCGGCCCCACCACGTGTCACTAATGCTATGGTAGGACGATCCTCCTGCCTTTCTGCAGAAATATTCTAGACATTCTGGTTTTTATTTTGATTTCCCTTATCTTGCCATTTTGCTATCAGCTGCGAACAATCTTCAACAGTATGATCTAAATATCAACAATATGTACATTTCGAACAAGTGTTCGAACGATCCCTTGCTAAATGTCTTGGTTGTCCATAATTGTAACAGATTGTATATCCCCTTCCTCTGCCAAATCCTCCTCATCCAAATCTTTATGTGAAGTTCCTTGGGGTACAATGGAAAAATTCATAAACCAATTTAGTGCATGATCCCGAAAGGTCATGATCAACTATGCTTTCTTTACATCATTATCTTGTACTTGTTTAACACTCCACACTGCTTTGCAAAGAAACCAATGCTGCTTTGGATCCAATGCTGGAGGTACTGATGCATTATGAACTATAAGGCCAATCTTCCCGCTACTATGGTTTGATGAACTATGACCTTTACTAGCTAAACCGCTATTATGACTACTTTGAAAATTATTAATTGTTATTACAAGATGCAATCGACTAGATGCACTTACCTCAATTTCAAGAGATGCAATGGGATCATGGGTATGTTGCAGTGTCCATCCTGAGGCGATTCAATTGGTTCTTCCTCCAATCTGAGCTGATATTTCTCCTCTTCTCCTTCTTCTATACTAACTGACTCATTCCTAAGTTGTAGCATAGTGATGTAGTCACAATCTTCTGTCACACTACGAACCTCCCTTCTTCCTGTTGTAGTCCTTCTCCTCTTAAAGGGTTGAAAACTTGCTCCACTTCGCAGACATCCGTACGCCTCATCTATTTCACTCTCTTCTCCCCTCAGCATTCCATCTCCCTATTCTCCAACATATTCTCATACCTTCCTCTAGTTGATACCCAGTTCCCAATGCTCGACTCTGATCACTCCTCATATTCCATTCTCATAATACCCTTTTCACAAAGTAATATCTTGATCCAAAAATACATAGATTTCAAATACCTACCTCGCAATCCTTTGAAAAAATCTCTTTTAGTTGCACTAAAATACTTTAAACTTTCTACAACAAACTCAGTGACATAACCCAGAAGTATACTATCAAGACAGTAATCAACAACATGATAAATCTTATTATTAATATCTTTAAGCCTTCAGATTAACCTAGGAGTCCAAACTGTTGGTTCTCCTCCCTGAAAGCATCTCTTCTACTATGTTAACTTTGATAACCACCCAAACAATAATATAGGGAACTCAACAAAGAAAAATTCGTGTATATTTGAGAAAACATACCTTCCCAACCATTCTTGCAGTTGATTTTAGGATTCCTATTATTTTCTTCGGCAAACTCTCACTCCTTCTTTTCTATCCATTCCACAATATTTGGCTTAGTCGGATACCACATCCCCTTCAATAGTAGATCCTAGTGCCGGCAATAGAACCATTTTTTGGCTTGATTATATACAAACCCAGATTCACTACGACGCAAACCAACAAACCCCAAGATAGTAGCCCTTTCGACATTGCCTGTGAGCAGACAACATCGCACCCGAAGCACCTATGGGAGCTACAATAACCAAGCTTATACAACGGTGAAGGGGATCATGCTTTGTTTTAACACAATATACATTAACCAGAATTCGACACAAATATATTAATCCATAAAACCATTATCATGCATGAATCAGTTGCACAGTAACAATATAATAGATAACATTCATGTTCCCTTACAATTCACATTTTTCCTTAATCAGCATTTCATAATCAACACAATCAAGAACATTCATAACATTCACATATACGTGACACCACAAGTTTTAACGTGGAAAACCACATAAATGCTTCTTTTATTCATTGATCCCATTATAGAAAGCATTTCATGTTCTTATAGGTCTGCGCACACAACCTGTAGATCCTTCTTTCTTTTACAAAAGAATCTCCAGTCATATAAAAAATACATGGGATCCTCTATTTCTTCATCACATTCTTTTCCGAATTCATTAATAACCTATTCTACCCATCCCAATACATATTTATAATCTGCGTCATAGCCTTGCAACCCACTAAGTCGAACCAAAATCTAAATAACTTCCTAACTTACTTAACCGATTTCTTGATTTATTCAATCAACCACTACGCATTCCACTATTTGCGGGCGCACTTTCTTTGATCCACTTCACCATGCAACCCCTGTTCACATTAGCACAAAAATGGTTTACAAAACACAAAACCCTAGGCCCAACAAAAGTGAACTAAATTTATAAATATCATGTTTATCCAAAGAATACAACAAGTGGAATAATGTTGGGAAACTTATATTCTTTGCATGTCAATCAACTGGAAAAGTCAATAGCTGACTAGTATAATTCAACTGGAATCGGAGACGACAGACGGGGGAAGTTTAGTAAGCTAACCGACTGGAATAATATGTTTTGTCGAAGGCAAATGACTGTTCAATGAGAAGTCGATAGAACAATCGGAAGCTCAACAGGAAAAAGACCAAAGTTGACCCAGTTAAGTCAACTGTAACATAATAACTAAAGTGGTTAAGAAGTTATGGATTGCCATTAAAGAGCAGTTGGTTGTGCTGCATCTATAAATAAGATGTAATGACTATGCATGATGTACCATACGATGAGAAATAATGTGTAGCATGATCATGTAATGAAGTGTTATTTTTGGTCTAGCAAGTCATGGTTGTAAACACCTATTTTAGGCGTTTGATTAATAGATGAGCGCAAGCTCACTGGTTTGTTGGTTTTCCTCTAGCAGAGAAGTTTCTAGGTTATGTTCTATGTAATGTGTCGATGTGTTGTTGTGTGCCATTGTTTTAGTAAAATTGCATTTAACTCTATGAATCAATTTGCAAACATGTTTCAATCAGTATTAGACGCAACAAAAATCACTTTGGAGGGGTTTTTACAAATGAGGAAACTGAGTCTTTGAAGGATATGGAGAAAAGAAAAAAGGAATTTTTAGTCAAAGAAGACGCTTAGTGGAGACTCAAAAGAAAGGCCTTGTGGAACAATGAAGGTGACAATAATATATAAAAAATCACTATTTTGTGAAACACGGGAAACACTCAAACACCATATGGGATATAAAAAATCCTAATGGGTCCAAAGTGATCACTTTTAAGGAGATTGTAGAAGCCAATAGACACTACTTTAAAAACATGTTTAAATACCAAGATCTACTAACGTTGAGGAAATCATGCACATTTTGTGTTTATGTCTTTCCCTCCATACTCGCCTCATCCATGCAAATCTTCCTGTGAAAATAGAATTCAATTCCGAGGATTTTCATTTTTCGGCCCATCACTACTGTCGGAGGAAAACTAGGGCATCAGATATTTTTGGTTGATGTTCACTGATTTAGGGAAGTGAGTACATTGGACAACTCTCCTTGAGGAGGCGCATCTATGTGTCCAATTAGAAGTTTCAAATTCCAAGTTTGAAATTTTAGGGTTTCTCTGACAAACCCTAGCCAGCTCTAGAACCAACTTCAATAAGTCAAGTGGTAAGACCTAAAAGCCTTTCTATTTCCATTTGATGTACTCTTTAAAGATGTCTCACCATACCAAGCTTGAGGATAAGCTTGAAGGGGCTAATAATTTCCAAGCATGGAAGTATAGGATTTCACTAATCCTTGAAGAGTCAAATGAATTGGACACCTACATAAATGAAGAAGTTCCAGTTCCATATGGAGATGAGGGTAAAGCCTTACACAAGAAGAACTTGGTCAAGGCCAAGAGAATTATTGTTGATTCTATGAAGGATCATCTTACACCACATGTGTCTTCCTTAAAGACACCCAAAGAGATGTTTGACTCCTTGACCAAGCTATTTGAAGGAAAGAATATAAATCGGAAGATGACATTGCGGAACCAATTGAAGAATGTGAAGATACAAAATGCAGAGACCATCCAGTCTTACTTCACAAGGGTTTCTCAAATCAAGGAACAACTTGAAGCCGTGGAAGAAAATGTAGAGAATGGAGAAATAGTGATGGCCACCTTGAATGGTCTCCCTAGGTCGTGGGATTCCTTCATTCAAGGAATTTGTGCTAGAAAGAAGTTAATCACATTCAGTAGGTTGTGTAGGAATGCTCACAAGAAGAAGCTCGACTTGTAGCTTGAGAAGAAGAGATGGATAATGAAGACCAAGCTCTCACTGCACACACTAGGAAGAATGACAACAAGAGGGAGCACCACCACAGTAAGAAGGAAAAACGCCACTACCAGAATCAGAGGGAGAACTTTAGAAGATCCCGAAGAGATGTATCTACCATTCGATGCTATACATGTGATGAGAAGGGACACTACTCCAGGGATTGTCCCAGAAATAGAAGTGGCTCCAACAAGAAAAGACACCATGCTCACACCACAGAAGATGATGAACTTGCAAGAACGAGAACCAGAGAAGAAAATGAATATTCTTCAAGTGATGAAGAATATGTATTGTAGTGAAGGTAACCAGTTACATGGGTTCATTCATAAGGTGAAGCTAGAGATGACTTTCAGTATTCCATGAAATGAGTAGGAGAAGCTCCTACAAAGTTGGACTCTGGAAAACAAATAAAGATCAATGCTCTATGGAAGAACCTCTCAGCATTGGTTAAGGTGCAGAAGAAAGGTGCACACTATTAGAGACTCCAATAGTTCCTGCAAGGAAGCAAAGATCAAGAGGGAGCACACTCCAGTAGTTCCTGCAAGGAAGCAAAGATTGAGAGGGAGTCCACCCAACAACCAAACAAAGATAAGTATTTGAATTGTCATTTCCTTGTATATATGATTACTTAAATGATGTTGTTCAGTAATGTACATACTTATGTTCCTAGATTCAGGATATGTGATATGCATGTTAGAAAAGTTGCATTAATGAACAAGATACTACTAATATGCAAGTAATGGGTAAGTGGCCTATGGTACTATACAACATTCCATTGCTAATTATCTAGAATGAAACCTTTTTGCTAACATGTTGGGAGTAGTGCACACTATTAACAATGTTATGGTAGAAATGGAAGGCATCTAGAAAGTTACGGGATATGGATGAATGTTGTATTGAAGCATTGGCTAAGATAATTTCATGATTGTATGACCTATGTCTTTATGCGTAAGAATTTGTTCTGAAAACTATGAGATGTTTCTAATCATGCAATTGAACTTGTCTTGTAGGAAAGATCGTGTGCCATCACCTACAAGAGAAATTTGTTTCAAGTGACGAAGATCAAGAAAGCTACCTGTTGAAGATATAGAAGAACCAGAAGTACCCAGGATCCAAGATACAACAATGAATGAAGCAAATCCAGAATATCATGAAGAACGTGAGATGGAAGCCCCACAGGAACCTGTAGATCCACCACGTGAGAAGAATTATCACAAGAGGAAACCAGCATGGGTACGAGAAGCAATTCAAGATGCAGAGAGATATGGTGATCCAGAAGGAATGCATAGAGAAAGCAAGAGACCGAGGCCATTCTCCAGTTATGTATCCCTATTGTGTGACATCATTGACAAGGAACCTGCCAACTATGAAGAAGCGACATAAAGGAAGGAATGGAAGGATGCCGTGATCTAGGAGTACCAGTCGATCATGAAGAATGATGTATGGGATGTGGTTGTGAGACCAATAGGGAAGTTTGTTGTGACTTCCAAATGGATCTACAAGATCAAGCATGCTGCATATGGCATCATAGAGAAACACAAGGCAACATTTGTGGCACGTGGCTTCTCCCAGAAGGAAGGGATAGACCATGAGGAGACATTTGCACATGTATCTAGATACACTTCCATCAGATCAATACTTGCTCTGGCTATAGTAATGAAGTGGAAGGTACACTAGATGGATGTCAAGACAGCGTTCTTGAATGGTGTAGTATAGGAGGAAGTGTATGTGGAGCAACCACTCAAAATTGAGACACATGACAGGGAGACTCATGTGTGAAAATTGAAGCAAGCCTTGTATGGATTATAACAGGCACCCAAGATGTGACACGGCAGGATAGATAGCTTCCTGACTAGTTTGGGGTTCACCAAAAGTAAATCGGATTCCAACCGTTACTACAAGGTTGAGGAACGTAACCCAGTGATACTTCTACTTTATGTCGATGACCTATTTGTGACAGGTGAGGATGGGTTGATTGCTGACATAAAGAGGAAGCTTGCTACCGAGTTCGAGATGAAGGACTTAGGCATGATGCATTAATTTCTAGGTATGGAGGTGTGGCAGAGTGCGGATGGAATATTCCTTGGACAAGGGAAGTATGCAGTAGAGATCCTGAAGAGGTTTGGGATGATGAACTGCAAGGCCATAGCCACACATATGGCATCGAACCTGAATCTATTGAGTGATACTTCAACAAAGTCGGTTGATGCCACGATGTATCGTCAGATGATTGGATCTTGGATGTACCTGACGAATACGAGACTAGATATTTTCTTTGTTGTGAACACATTGACCCAGTTCCTGACATATCCAAGACATGTTCACTTGATTGATGCAAAGCATATTCTAAGGTACTTGAAGGGTACGGTGGATTATGGGCTCAAGTATGATATGAATTAGAAGATTAACCTGGAGGGTTATGTTGATTCGGATTGGGCAGGCAGTGCCATTGAGAGGAAGAGCACTTCGGGGTGCTGCTTCAGTATGGGATCAGGTATGATCTCTTGGTTTAGCAGGAAGTAGTCCTGCGTGGCACTGAGTACAGTCGAAGCAGAGTATGTCACATCTTGTTCGGATATTTGTGAGGCAGTATGGCTGAGGAAGCTACTATCTGATTTGTTTGATCTCCAGTTGGATGCGACTTGTATATATTGCGACAACCAGAGTTGTGTGAAGTTGTCTTAGAACCTGGTGTTTCATGACAAGTCGAAGAACATCGAGATCAAGTATCACTATATCAGGGATATGGTGCAGAGATGAGCAGTGAAGCTCTAGTATGTTGCGACAGATGAGTAGATAGCCCATGTATTGACCAAGCCACTGGCCAGAGTGAAATTTGAATACTTCAGAGAGAAGCTTGGTGTACTTCATATCGAGGTTCCTTCCAAGGGGAAGTGATGAGTCTGGAAGACGCAAATGCACATGGGATTTTTCGACATGGTGGTAGGTTGGTCCTCCCATGGTCGTTGATGTAATTGTTGGGATTTTTCGACATGGCGATAGGTTGGTCCTCCCATGATCGTTGATGTAATTGCCGAGCTTTTTCGACATGGTGGTAGGTTGGTCCTCCCATGGCCGTTGATTTAATTGTTGAGCCTTTCTCAAATGGTGGTAGGAAATTCCTCCCATGTCAGTTGATGTAAGTGTTGTGTCTCACATGATGGTAGGAAATTACTCACATGTTGGTAGTCTGGGGCTCGTATGGTGGTAGGAAAGTCTTCCCATACTGGAGACATTGTGATGTGCATCTGGGTTGTGCTCTGTGTGACGATGAGATTATATGAAGATGATAAGGTGACAGTAGGGTACACTGGTTTTGAAGAGGCATATAATCAGTCCTAGGATTCTCTTTCAAGTTTTGCAGTGGCATATAATTAGTCCTGGGATATATTGCAGGTTTTGCAGAGGCATATAATCAATCCTGGGATGCTCCTTCAGGTTTTGCAGTGGCATATAATCAGTCCTAGGAGCTTGCAGGTTTTGCAGTGGCATATAATAAGTCTTGAGATGTACCTACTTGATGGCTTGCTCGCAGAGATGATGAATACCTACATGGAGGCTAGGCCTACATCCAGTATGAAAAAGGGTTGGCTCTGTAGAAATTCCTATGATGAGTAGATTGGAGACTGATGGTCGAGATAGCAGCAGCAGTGAAGATAATGATCCATCTTTGATGATGATCCAGTAACGAAGATTTGTGCTGATGAACTGTGTCAAGAGAATACCTTCCTAGTTAAGAGGGAGTGTTAATGTATTTGTAACTTCGGAAGATATTCACTTGTATAGTTTATATTGTATTCATATGTCTTTGTACTTCCAATGGAGAGGTTTTATTCCTCCGATCGGGAAAGTTATTATTGTATTTGATAGGGTTATTAGACTCCCCTAGAAGGGTCAGCCCTGAGTTAAGTTGTAGGGGGTTATTAGACTCTCCTAGGATAAGTCGGCCCAATTAGGGTAAAAGGTCAAGTGGAAGTAAAGTATAAATAGAGAGGGTGCTCCTCTCTATTTACTCATTCACTCACTCACTCAATTTGCATAAGTGAGAGAGAGAGAGAAGTTCGCACAAGTGGAGGAGGAGGAAGTTGTCGAAGACCATCTCTTCGTTTTGGGGTTTTGTATTCTTGCTCATTCTACCTCTGAGCAAGTTGTGTGGTTTTCTCCTTTATGGTTTCCCCAGTGAAATGCTTTGTGTCTCTTGTCTCTTGTGTTTGATTTGTTGTGCATGTTACTCTCTCAGAAAAGATCCTAGATCATATTGAATTAAATTGTGAAAACTAACAGTCTTGATCAAGGCTATCTTAGAGAGAAATCATGCATACCAATTAATTATCGCAACATTCCTAAAGGAATTATTAATGAAATCAATAAGAAGTGCTTTATCTTCTTATGGATAGGGAAGAGAGCAAAGGAAGGTATCCCAATGGTAAAATGGAACATAATGGCTTTGCCAAAGGATAGTAGGAAGGGATTTGAAAAGTATCCATGTCTCTTGCTCAATTCTTGTAGCAAAAAAACATTGGAGGCTTGTTTACAATGATGGACTCTAGATAAGAGTAATGAAAACTAAATATTTTAAAAGGAAATTTATGGAGGAGTGGTTCATAGTGTAGAAAAAATACATACTAAAATTATCTATGGTCTGGAAATCTTTGGTTAAGGCTTTTCCATCGGTTGGTGATTGGGTGGTGTCGAGCTAGCAACAACCCCCCCACCTTTTAAAATTTTGGAAATTTTTATGACAGACAAGTTATTGACCTAAAAAGGGGTCCCTACTTAATTTTTAGACTAAGGTACTATGATTTTTTTGACTACCTTCTTTTTTAATTGATCTTTCGTGCTTTTTAGTCTAGATTGAAGACTTTAGATCTTTTCATTTTGAGATAATGACTCATTAGACTATATTTTGATGAGTTGGATTTGTTTTCATTTTGAGGATATTTTCTCTTCAACGTTTTTACTTGACAAAAAGTACTTGAAATGCCCTATAATTTTTGCAATCACTACAAGGAAAAAACCTTATAACAGAGGTTTTTACAAAGGTTTTTAGTATTACAAGATTGGGAAAAATTATTTTAAAAAAAACTCCTCTAAAACCTTCGTTAAAATATCTGCCATTGGCAATGGATGTTTTGGCGGACGATTTAAAGGATGTCCACTACAATTAAAACAAATTGGGCATTCGAAGGTTATAATGGGTGTTTTTTAACGGTGCAATTTTACTTAAAATGATGTATTGGTGTGTTTCACATAAACACGCACCATTGCATTTCACATACACAACAATCAATGGATACCATTTAAATGTGTGATACACCAATGCATTTCATTTATATAAATCGCTGGTGCATGATTATAATTCATAGCACTAGTGTTTTCCCTCTCATTTAACACGTTGATATGTTTAATTTTATTATGGCACCGTTGTGTACAAGTTAAATGTGATGGACTGGTGCTTTACATTTATATAACTACTCGGTGCATTATGTATGTATGCTCCTACCAATGCCTATTGTACATATCATGGCATCAATGAATGTAATTTAAATCGGATTAATCACACCAAGGGTTATTATTATAGTTAATGCATCGGTGGTGATGGTGAATAGATGCACATCATTAATGATAACGCACAAACACACACCAATGATTATGTTATTATGCACATTGTGCTATAGTGCAAATTGTCTAATATTTTTGGGTGTTGGTGCATTTGTAATATATAACAAGACCACTGTGTTTATTATAAATACAACCATAAATGCACTTAATACCTTAAAAAACACTAGTGTGTACTAATTCACACTGTGAAAAGCATCATTTAATCAAAATCATCATAAATTATAATGATATAACAATTTTTTTAATAATAACGATATTTCAATTTTAAATATTGTGTTTCATTATAATGTTTATATTAATGTGATATACCAACAATTACACATATTTTCATCGTAATATATAATAATCATCCATATATAAGAGTAGTATATTAATCATTCATATATTTAATCAACAATGTAACATTTTACAACATTAGACAATGCAATAGAATAAGAATCCAACCATTTTATTATATATGAGTAAGAGATTCTTCATCATAGAAAATGGGACAACATATAGATCCACAATAATTAAAATCCCAATATGCAATTGTTACACTTATTGATAACTTGTGGTCATCCAATTAAGAAAATATGTCTAGTACATTATACAAAATATCTAGTTTTCACAAACATTCATTTCAAAACATACAACTTGCATTAAAAATCACTTATATTGATTGTCATTCTTCCCCCAAACTGTTGTCAATGCTCATGTTGCTTCTATTCCTCATTTCTTCATCACCTGTAGCCGATAGTATACTTGGGTTATTTGGCCAAATGTTTTTTATGGATTGGCTTGATTTTGTTCATTATCTTCATGTTCGACCTATAAACGTAGAAATAAAGTGTAATAAGTATATCTAAATTTATAATATAATATAAATGATTATGTAAATCAAAAAGTATACCATAACAAAAAGTGATTCATAAATATCAGGCATTCTTTCAAAAGGCCATATTTCATGCCTTCTCTTGTCAACCATTATGTTGCCTCCTCTCAATACATTGTTTCATGCAAGTGTTATACACCATGACAAATAATAGATTTGATATAAATGTTTCTTGCTGTTCCATTAATTATAAATTGAGGGAAGTAAAACAACATATTTATTTACAAATTGCACAATTAACTTTTGATACTCCAACATATATTCACAACCTATACTTAACCCAATGTCAATCAATTCTTTTGACAAGTCTTCTTTGTATGTTAGTACCTATTATAAGACATCTAAAGACAAGTGTAAATTAATTAAAATATAAAGATCACAACAAATATGAAATATTATGTAACAAAAACACAAGTACCCCCAAACTTTGCGATCAACCATTTTATTCCTTGTTGTCGTGTCATATGTGTTGAATGTGTTCCGTTTTGATTTATTTTCTACAACAAAACAATTGAAAATCAGTATTTCTTGCAACAATTAAATTATTTGTACATAAAAGAAAATCCAATTATTACATATGTTTAATGCACATTGTTGTTGAGATGGCTCCTGCTATGATGCAATTATGTTAATTTGTTTGACCATCTCCTTGTATACTTTCCAAAATGTTATGAATATCACCTTGTTCGTCCTTTGAAATTTTCATAATCTTCCTAAAAATGAAAAGCAAAGAAAATTTTTTTTTATATAAATGTGAAAGTAAATATAGCCAAAACATTAATTTTGTAAATTTTTGTAATAATATATACATATTATAGGAAAATATGTTTACGAACAATACTTTTTAAATGGTTTTTTTTGTTATTGTATGTTTTTGCTATTGCAAATCTATCAAGTATCATTATCCATTGCTTTGGAAATGCTTGTTGTAGTTCATATATAATCTCATCTTGGATTCATTGGATTGATATTTTGTACTATAAGTGGAAAATACGTCTGGGAGGAGGTGCTTTCAGCACTAAATTTTAAAGTTGTTTGGAGGTCTGGAAACTTTGAGACTAGTTTTAGAATGTGAGATCACCAATATACTGATCATAAGGAGTTACCTTCCTTTGCTTTCTATTGCATATAGAGGGAAATAAACTCTTGTGGTTTTTATGACATCCCTACATAGGTACAGATTGTTAGTATCAACATTATTGGTCTCTACAAGGAGTTCTACAAACCTTCATTTATGAAAGCTTCTCGATAGGTTCCTACCTCTACTTATCCTGAAGATGATGTCTCTGGTTTTTTGATAGTGTTGCTCCAAATAATAATTGTGGTTGTGGTATGGTTTTGAGGATTAATGCCCAGTCTTCTTATTTGTTTTGGATGGGGGTTGTTTATAGAACCAATACCTAGGCTGAGCTTCTTTCTCTTTGGGGTATTCTTCTTTTCGCCTTTGAACAAAATTTTCACTACATTCATATTTTTGGTGACTCTAAAGTTGTAGTGGATTGGGCCAAGAAGTGTGGGACTTTGTAGGTGGTTGATTTGGATCAGTGGAGCAAAAAGACTCGGGATATCTAGTTTTGTTTCTATCTCCTTTGCTCATATACATAGGGAAAACAATTCACTTGCTTATCTTCTTTCTAAAAGAGAACTTGGTGCAACAAAAGGTATTATTTGTTCTCAAAAATATGTTGACGAAAGCCTTGTGTATAAAGGATACTATAAGGCTTATTAATAGATCTCCCTACTTTACCTTTTTTGTTGCAAAGTAGTTTTTTTGTCATGTTTTTTTCGATACAAAATGGTTGTTACTTATACTTTGATTTTATTGAATAGAAATTTATTGGTTTTTTTTCTTCTGAAAATAAAAATAAAAATACTTCGATATGTTTTTTCCAATATATCCCTCATAGTTTTATGAAATTCTTTCCACTTTTCATTAACTTCTAGCACCAGTCCAGGTGAATTGAAACAAATCCATCATCATTTACATCTATGCATCTCCTTCGCCACGTAACATTCCATCTATGCAGCTCCTTCGCCATGGAACATTGGATCTACACAGATCTCATTCATATCCAAAGCAACAAACAAATCACTCTCTTCAACCTATATGTCCCTAACCTTTGCTCTAAAAAAAAAGGTTGTTGGAAACTTCTAGAGGATTTCCTTTATGCATATGCTCCAAACAGGATCATTTTAGCTGGCGACATGAACATCACCCTTTCCGCAATGGAAAAAAGGGAGGAATCATAGGAAATAATATTTTCAGACCTCAAGTAGAGTCCAGTATTCATATATGGATCTCCTTGACATCAAACCCAAGAAAGGAAAGTTTACTTGGTCCAACAAGAGAATAGGAAAAGGAAACATAATGGCCAGGTTAGATAGGTTTCTTGTCCAAAGCAGTCTTTTAACCGAGGGGTAGATGATCATCTCAAATATTGTGGTAAACTTGGGCTTGGACCACAAGCCAATCCAACTCCAAATTCAGGATAATGAAGATCTCAGTCCAATCCCATTTAGATTCAGTCCCCAATGGCTAGATCTCACAAGCTTCTGGGATATATTGGACAAATCCTGGAGCACCCCCATCTCAGGATCCCCAAACTATGTATGGGAACATAAGCTCTTCAAAAACAAAAAAGACTTAAAGGAATGGGCCAAATCTAATTGCCCTCTACCTTCTATTCCCAGAAAGAAAGTTGTAGATGAATTAGAAAAAATCCAAAATGCAATGGATGACCATCCTATCGAATATACCACGTTGTGTGAAGAAGTCAAGCATCAAACCAAGGCCTACCAAGCCTTCTATAAAGAAGAAGAATACTGGATATTGAAATCTCGTAGCACTTGGCTCAAAGTCGGTGATAGGAACACCATTTAATTACACAAACAATCTGAATTCAGTAGCTCTATCAACTATATCTCTAAATTTAAATGGAGGATGGTTCGATTGTCAAGGGACATGCAAATATTAAAAGTGCAACTCATAATCATTTCTCCAAACTATACACAGAGATCGACAATGTTGGGGAATAAGGAGAGCTAATCCTTCTTGAGCATAAAGCATCACGGCTGAAGATAATGCAGATCTTCACAAGCCCTTCTCCAAACAGGAATTTTTCGATACCATCCATTCCTTTGAACCCGACAAGGCACCTGGACCGGATGGCTACTCAATACACTTTTACAAAGCATTTTGGAAGTATATCAAAAAATATTATATGAGAATGGTAAGGAATTTCCATTCAAAAGAAAAAATCAGAGGATGCGCCAATTCTACCTTCCTGGCTCTCATTCCAAAAGAGATCAACCCTAGTTCCTTCGGTAGATTCAGACCAATTTCACTGTGCAACTCATCATACAAGATGATATCCAAGTTGTTGGAAAACAAAATGAATCCTTTACTCAAAAAAATCATCTTTGACAACCAAGGAGGCTTCCTTAAAGGGAGACAAATCCTCAACAACATCATTCTCATCTAGGAAGCAATCCATTCCAGCACAATTCGTAAAGAAAAAGTTATGTTGATCAAGCTTGATATGGCCAATGCATTTGATCGTGTCAAGCACTCATTCCTTTTTAAAATCATGAAAAGCTTTGGATTTTGGGAGGCCTTTATAAGCTGGATCTCAACATTCCTAAAAGGACCCTGGATCACTCCTTTAGTAAATGGCCTCCCCACTGACTTCTTCCAAGCCACGTGTGGAATTCGACAAGGATTTCCCTTGTCTTCCTTCTTCTACATCCTCTTGGAAGATTCCCTTAGCCAAAATATAAACTTAGACTTGATTACAGGTTCTCTATCGGGCATTTGTTTAACCTTTGAATCCATGCCTCTCAATCACACCCTCTTTGACGATGACTCCCTCTTATTGGGTGGAGCCTCTTCCATCATCGCTTGAAAATTTAAGCAAAATATGAATTGGTATTGAAACGCCTATAGAGGCAATATCAACCTTCACAAGAGTGTTGTCTATAGTTGGAACCTGAACAATGTCTTTGTAGCCAACATCAGCAGAATACTTGGAATCAAGTCCATAAACATTGGGACAAATTTATCTATTTGGGACTCCCAATCACACAAAGATATTCAAAATTAGGAAATTGGGATGAAACAATAAATAAAATTAAAACCCAGATCATAAGGTGGGGAATTCAATGGCTCAACAAAGCTGGAAAGATGATTCTAATGAAAGTCGTCTTATTTGCATTACTAATCTACCAATTCTCCATCCTCCTGGCACCAAAAAGAGTATCAGAATAGATCAACAAATTTTTGAGAGACTTCCTTTGGTCTGGAGGAAAAAAAATATGAAAAGAAGCTCCAATTAATAAATTGGGGAATCATAAAGCAACCAAAGCTGTCAAGCGGCCTCCAAATTCGTGACCCCCTACAAGAAAACTTGGCGATGGGTAGTAAACTACTCTGGAAAATTCTGTACAATAGAAACCACCGCGTCAGTCAAGTACTCAGAAAGAAATATCTTCTAGGAAACAACCTGAGATGTCTCGATTGCAATCCTACTTCCAAAGGATCCTCAATCTGGCCCTTGTGGAGAGCAGCATGGGATTTATTCTCTCAAGAATTATATTGGGTCCCTGGAGATGGAAAGAAAATAGATATCTTCACAGATAAAATCATGGGCAACAAATCTCTACAGAATATTCAAGAACTCCAAGACATATCACATTGGTTTTCCCAACAAGGAATCAAAACCTTGAATGATTTCAATTCTTGGGAGACTTTCAGCACTTGGAAGAGCTGGAAAAACGTATCAATCCCAGACAATCTTGAACCCGCCAAAATACTCCTCATAGAAAATCTGAAAGGTTGCACTCCTACTCATTTACAAGGAAAAGATGAACGTGGATGGGGTCCAAAAGGTAATTATACTACAATCCTAGGCTTCAATTCCCTCCAAACCCATGACGATGGTAGAAAAATCTTATGGAAGCTTGTATGGAATCCATTTGGACTCCCCAAGATAAATTTCTTCATTTGGACACTTGTTCACCAAAAGGTACTCACCAGAGATAACCTCATCAAAAGAGGAATCATCAGGCCACACTGGTGCCCTCTATGTCATAGGAATGCTGAAAATTTAGATCACTGGTTCCTAGACTACCACTTCAAAAAGCAGGTCTAGAACCACATGCTCCAAGAACTCAACATAACCATGCAAACTTTCAATACTACCACCCACCCTTTTTAGACTGGAAACCCACCTATCCCTTCCACCTCTCCAAAAAAAAAAAGGCTCCAAATCTAGACTACCATTCCCAAATTCACTTGATGGAAAATTTGGATCGCCGGGAACAAATCCATATTCCATGAAATGCACTACACCCCCTGCAAATCATTGGACAAGCCAAAGGACTGCCGATCAAGTGCCTGAACTCCTCCGATTCTAATACAGATGCAAACCTTAGAGCAAATGAAATGAGATGGATTGGAGCCACCCTCCCAAGCCTCACCAAAAAACTAAACCCTTGACCTTGATACTTACCATCATGGAAAATCAGACTCTCCAATTCTAATTTCCAAAAATGGAGGAACAATCAGTCAATTGACAGTCTGCACTTCGATGGCGCTTCCAAAAAGAATCCTGTAGCAGCAGGAGCACGGGGAATTTTTTGGTCTATCGTTGGATTACTGAGAATGAAATATAGATGGGGATTGGGAACCTACTCAAACAACATAGCAGAAACCTTAGCTCTACTAAAAGGCTGTCAGATTTCCAAAGAGCAAAGGATTTAAAGACTACAGGTGTTTAGGGATTCTCTTATAATCATCAAATCCCTCAACTCGGAGACTAATTTCAACAATTTATCATTAGAAAGAATCGTTCACTAGATTCAACAAACTGCAAACTCTTTCATCCACTTCAAAGCATTTCACATCATCAGAGATCTAAATTACGAAGCAGATTTGGAAGCAAAGGATGGAACCAATCTTAACTCCGGGAAAATTGAATTCTCCAACAACGAATCTGCCTATCACCACATCCCATGAGTGACTCCAGCGAATGAAAATTATGACTCCTCACCTCAACATCTGCAGGTTATGATTGCAGGAAATGATTTACCCAATCTATGCAACAAATCTCCTACAACTGGGATTATTGTAAAGGAAAGAAGGTTTGTTATTGAAGAGAATACGTTGAAATGGAATGAGATGAAGCCTCAGCACCCCCGACTTCGCAAGAAAGGAAAGTTTTGGCACTTTACAATGAATGCTCTGTTCGAAACGTTACTCATTGAATGCCTGCTACCAAGGCAACAATACTAAAATAGGAAAACGCAGTCAGCAATTGATCCAAATTCAAAAGCATTCAAAGAAAGATTAGCTCCACTTTTGAAAACGAATTTACAAATATTCTTCCAAATCGCAAATAGTAGAATAACTCAAAGGAAGAAATTAGTTTGGACTTGAGTAGTGAAGGCAATCAATGACAGTGTATGTGTCCTTACAGTTGATGCTGGAAATTATGCTTATTGTATTAGTCGGATTTGGCTTCAACCACGGCTCATTCATTTCCATTTTTTAATATATTAATTATCTGTTTTAGTTATAAAAAAAATTATCTTATTAAAATGGCATTCCTTTCCCTCATTGTTGGTCCCTCTGTAGCATTCAACAAATGTGAAATAGATTGTTTAAAAGATGTTAGCAACTATTCTAAAAAATACTTTATTATTGAAAATTCAAAGAAAAAATTCGTGTTGATTACCTTTGATTCACCAAATTCGTCTCTTTGCAACATTTCAATCAAGGTTTTACACACTTTTGAACTCAAGCTGCAAACGATTTTATCTAGTTTCTTGAATTTTTTCTCTACATGACACACATTTACCAATACACATCATTTAAACATACATCAAATGCAAACATATTTAATATTATTAAATTTCAAAAAACTTGCCTTGCTCCTTTTTGGGATGTGTTCCCATCATACTCATTGCAACCAATATTTTTCCTTGAACTTCTATCAAATATCTTTTATCAATAAACACCGTGCATCATGAAATAGAGAAACTATGAAATATTCTTTACAAATAAAGTAAATAATTTAAGCTAAATACGTATTATGGTTTAACGATGTACATTATTTAGTAATATGCATCGATGTGCCATATATAGTAGTGCATACAAATAAAAATATGCCAAAATATTAAAACTGTGAATTAAATTTCAATGGTGTGTACTTTTTGCATATTTTGCATTAGATAACCCGTAATTTATTTTACCTATAAACCTTAAACAATGCATTTAATAAAAAAGCATCGATGCATTATACTATAAAGTGTACACCAAAAACTACAGAAACCTTTCTTTTTAAATATTGATATGGACGGGTTTTGGGATCCGATCCAATAAGTGGTACTATTGCAATATATTCTCAATTCCTCGTATATAGATGCACAAAACCATTAATTTTCTATCATTTTTTTTAAATATGGATAGGGACAGGTTTCGGGATCTAATGGAATAAATGGTCCCATTGTAATTGATTCCCAACTCCTCGTGTATAAATGTACAAAACCATTAAACTTACAGTGCCTAGAAAAAGAATTATCATTGTGAAATAGTTGAGAGGGTAAAACCCCAATGCTAAACTTTAGAGCCACATAAAAGAGAAGGGAAGCAACAAGAGAGTTAGGGATTCCAATGTTGACGATAACTAAGAAAACTCCTTTTTTCCTTTAGAATGAGCTATAAATATGAATACAGACATAAATAACAAATGAATTATTTTGAAATAATAAGGGGGGGGATTTTGAAATGAATGGTAAGAACTTATATACCTTGAATTTCTCCTTTGCAGATTTGTATGTGAACCACAATTCCTTACAGTTTATTTATCCAAACAATCGAGCCACTCCAAAGTCCTCCATGGTAAATTTCTCTTGCACAAATCTTCCCTCTAATTTTCAACAAAAGAATAAAAAAGTGGTAAGGTTTTATTTTATAATGTCACGTTTAAAAATGAAATTCCCACTCATTTTTCTCCTTGATAATTTTGTGAATTGATAAGAAAAGTGTGAGCCATTTTTTTTTTGCCAAAAACAAAAATATAATGCACACCAGTGCGCTTCAAATATAAAAGTGCACCAAATATTAATATGTGAAAAATGCATCGATTGAATAAAAAATAATAAGATGCAAACAAAAACTTACAATATTAAAACTTTGTGGATGTTTTTGTTTTGGAAGTTTCCTTTTGGCACATCTCATGCATATATGCACCGATGCGTTTATATTATACAAACACACCAGTGCGTATAAAGTTTACATACACACCAACTACATTTAAAATTACTTTGACTATAGATTTTAAGATAAAATGTTGCATCCATCCCATTAACTCTTTTGATAATTTAGTCACATAAATTACAATACTCTATAAGGTACATGTGATGCTTAAACACCATCATAAACTTAAAAATGGTTTTAAAAGTCTAATTAAAGTTACATTCTTATATGTTAACTCCCAAACTTTGTTTTAAGAATGTAGACATGTATTGATTGTTGATTTGACTAAAATGCAGGGATATAAAATTATAAAATGAAATGGCCAATTCTTCTTAACCAATTCATACCATTGGGTAAAAGTTCATCAAGTTCTCCCTTTCCATTTGCAATAAGTCCATATTTTATTTATATTTTGATTATGTGCATTTGAATAATTATGTGTAAAATTTTGCAAGATCCTCATTCTGAATCGAGTTTAGATGCACAAGATATTCCAAAATCGAAAAATGTTACGAGCTCTTACCACGAGAAAGAAACTGCAAGCAATTTCAAAATTAAAACAGAGAGCCACTTCACCCCATCAATTGTACCATGCCATCTTCCAACTACCACCATGTGTCGATGGTACTTCACCATAAATTCCATAAATTGTATATCCTTTATGGCACCCCAACTGTATGTGGTTATTCAAAATGTCAAGGGTTGAAGAGAACCATTGACATGTCACACTGTCCCATTATATTACTGATAGACTACCCAATGTTGATGGTTTAATACCTCCCACTACGCTAAAAAATCCAATAGGTTATATAGAAAATATACGTATAAATACTTCCATATGCTCCTTGTTTGAAAATTTGGAAGCCAAAATATCTATGTTTCATCCTTAATTGGTTATCCTATCTCTTTCTATTGAGTCAACTGAGAGTTCTAGTGAACTAAAGTATGATATAAATACCACCCAAAACATCTCTACTAGGAAATCCATCTTCTTGTCTATCTACAAAGTAAATACCAAACCTGTTACAATTGTGCTTTGTATGGCACTTGGCTATCTTCTTTTCCTGTGCCCGATCTTGCAACCAAATTCTCCTTTTGTGGTAATAATTATATGATTGCCAAATCCAAATTGGATGTTGAAAATTTTGGGTTGTTTATCATGTTACATGTATTCCTTTCTACCAAACAATCAATAGCACTTATGTCATTTTGTGGTTTTCTTTATTGTCGGTCCAATTACTTGAATATTGTTAAATACAAACATAGCAATCCCATGTATAATATGTGTATGAATGGTTATGCTAATGGAAACTTTAACAGGAAGAAATTGTTGTATATCGATGGCTATCCATGTGCTCATGGAAATATTGCAAGGTTCATAAATAGTTGTAGGTGCTCCTTATTTAGTGCATTTTTGTACATTTGAGGAACACTCCAATGACAAGGATTTATTTATGAAAATAAAAGCATCCAAATCATGTATACAATATGTAGTTTATCTCCTGGTAATGAATTGTTAATAAACTATAATTTTTCTAGACCACTAACTGCTCATCAAAGATGTCTTGCATTGGGACTACCTTTAGAAATCCCTTTGGGGCACAAGAAAAATACCATTGCTTAAATATATTTTTTATTTTCAATTGAATTAATATAAACATATTGCTTAATTTGACATTTTACTTTATAAAGTGGTTGGTTGCACATGTACTATAGAGGAAGGAAATCATGCTTTAAATAATTGTTTGATATGATGATTGAACAAACTAAATGCATTATGTTTACTGATATCATCGATGCAATATTCAATGTTTTTGCAATTAGAATTTTGATGATGAGTAACCTGCACACCATCTTTTGTTGCACCCCACTTTGATGTCAAATCAATAGAAGGGCGCTAATTGAGAAAATCATGGAGAGGAATCATTCTAAGCATGGTTGAATCAACCACCTATTCAATTTCTACTATGTCTTGAGTCACCAATTCAATATCTCTATAGTAATGTTAGTTCTTCACTTGTTGGCAATGAAGGCAATCAAATAGAGGTTGGTATCGATGATTTTTACAGGATACAAGTGTCATGGAGGGAACATTTTTACATGCATTCAAACAATATGAGTTAGGGGATGATGTTGATATCACCAATACCTTCTTCAAAATCCTAAAATCAACTTCCACCATCGCTCTCTTTGGACATGGGTCAAAGTCTACCAAACGAGGAGCAACAATGTTATTGTAGAACTTGAAAGCAATGTATGGTATGTTAGATGTGTGTTTCTTGACACTTTTGAGGTAACTAGCCATTAAGTACCCTATATTTTGAGGAATATTTTCTAACATAAACAAGTATTTGGCATTTATAAAAAGCTAAGTAAAATCAACTACAAAAAGGTGCAGAGCACCAGTGAAAAAGAGATCTTCAAAGAGTTTCTAAAAGAGACATTCATAACAAATATATTCTTCCATAATTCCAAGTCTAAATCCATATAACTACAGGCTACTATGTTATTGTAGATCATGATAAATTTCCTTAGTAGTAACAAACAAAAAAAGTTCATAAGCAAACAAGCTAGCTAGAGCTATGATTACTTTGAATCACACGTTCTTCAACATTTTTTACGTGGTTTTCTTTAGCAAATTATTCTTCCTAATCCTCCGAACTAGATATAGCCACTGCAGGATGAGAAGGTTGATGAATAGAGGATCCCTCATATCCCTTGTTAGTGAAATATTTGGTAGTTTGAGATTGTTTTGTAACTAGCAATTCATAATGTCTATCCAATGTGGCCTTACTAGTGTCAATATCAGATGTATTAACTGAAATTTTACCTTCAACATCATTCAAATGGACATCCAAGCAGCATATTATGACGATATCAAGTGGACATCCTGCTTAGAGTCATCCAAGTGAGATTCCAAACCTAGAATGTGTGCAGTAACCTGGCACATTGCCTCCATAAATCCCTCCATCTAAGATTTTATTCAACACAGATGACTACGAATGTCCCTGATGTCGGCACGAGTATCCTTGATTTCCTCCAAAGTTCCTAAATTCTCAACTCCAAATCCAAATCAGGCTTCATAATTACTGAATAGACACCAACTTATGGACCCCTGTCCCATAATTTCCAAGTTAGCAAGAGAATGGAAACATAACCAAACTGGAAAACTAACTCGTATAGAATGCTCTCAATGTGCCCAGACAACAACGCAATCAAAAGCCACTCCCCCAGGGAATAGGGGAATGCTTCATCAACCTTGGTAACCCACAATACCATTCCTTGAACACGTTGCAAACTAGTCTTACCCCTCTTCACTATGGAATAGATGCAAATGAATCTTGGATGAAAATGAGGATGAAACACAACCCAAAGCACTGACAGCTTCAAGCCACCCATAAGCCCCTTCATGCATGAAGCAATTAACACCCATGATACCAACAAGGAATGGCAGTTATAGTCATTTAAGGAGGACATGACATGACAATTATTTGGAATACTATTAAGGGCTTTGGAGCTATTGGATGTATGGGGCTTCTTTGTGGACTCTAGGCCTGCCTGGTGTCTCCCATGTCTCCTTCGTATGTTTACCTTGGTAAAACCTTCTTCATCCCTTTCAACATGGGTATTATGTGTAGGGGGGAGGAGCATTCAACTGGAAATCCCTAAACAGGTGACCATGCTTGTGACATATCCTACATCTAAAGGATATATGTTCGTAATCTAGGGTTTGCAACTAATATTCGTCATCCCATGTTAGATTAATTGCCTTTGGAAGTTCTTTAGAGATATCCATATACACACAAATTCTAGCATACAAAGTATATCATACCATTTTTGTTTTCTCTGATATTTTGATGAAATTGCCCAAATAATTTCAAATATCCCTCAGGATCTCTAACTCCCAATATTCCCCTGGGAGGGAATACATCCTAATCCAAACAAGGGCTATTCTCATATCCTCTTTAACTGGATTGAACCTCTCCTCCCATGGCCACAAGAACATATCAACAGAATAATAGAAATATGGCCCTCCCTCAAATATCTTGTCTCGATCCTCTTGATTAGAAAATATAATCATAAAGAAACCTTTCGATCCCAATTGAATGTCGTAGTGTCCTTTAGGCTTCCAGGTGACATTGATCCACTAGATTAGGGCCTTTTCTAGTGTCCATATTCCCACAAACTTTACAATCAAAGATCATTCCTTCATCCTTTCGATTCTTTCATGCAACTTGTCAGATTTGATCTAGAGAGAAAGGATTTGGGTCACCTTTGGGATGCATTGCCTAGCTTTCTTCTACCTATTCCTATCGCATGACCTTGCTCCTCATTATCCAAACCCTCTCCTCTCGTTCCAATGTTGTTGTCAAATATAGGATATTCCTTCCCATATGTTACATTATTCGGTGGGGAGGGGATGGATACCCCTGCACCCCTGCCATTCCACCTCTACAATCAAAACAACCACTCAAACCCTTGATCCACCTGCTAAGACAAATTTCGGAACTACAACGGCCACCTTTGCATTAGCCCTAGCCTCTCCTGCATCAAAGCGCCATCTCCCCCGATCCTTATTCACTTTTTTAAACTCTTACATAACTTGATTTCACTTTATTTACTCATTTTCTTGATTTCAAACATTTTCACATGCAAATGAATTTAGAAGATGTTTCCTTTCTTTTTATCTTCTTACTACTTACATGAAAACTCACTTTACTTATTGTAGAATATTTTTATCCTTGATCTTTTTCTCTTCTTTTTTTTAAAACTCTTATTCTTTCTTCTTTTACGTGGAATATTTGTATTTAATATGGCTCTAATGATATTTGACCACTTTTATGATAACTTTTTTTTTAACTTTATCTCTATGTCGTAATTTTTTTTAAACCACACAAAAAATAACTTGGCCACAAGCGAGGAAATTTTCCATAACTTTATTTCTTTTCTTTTTTTTCTATCTACTTTTTCTTCTTCTTTATTTACTACTCTTCTTCTTCTTCTTTTTACTTTTTCAATAATTTGGACCACAAGCCTCGAGTTAAAGATTTATTTATTTTCCTTCTTTCCCTTCTCTTCTCTCCCATAAGTAACCACTAAGTAACTTCCTTTCTTTCTTCAAATATTTAACGAATGCACTAGGCCACGAGCCCATAATTTATTTGCCACTAGCAAAATAGAATTGACCATAAGCCAACATAATGAAACCGCTATGATTCCAATTGAACTAAACCCGAAGGGTTACTTCATTTGAGCATCCATTATAACAAGGACAAATCCATGTAATTCTTCAGTTTAAATACTTACTATTTATTAATAACTCATATATGTATTGTGATACAATGGATTGTATATAAATACACATAAAAGATGATAAGTCATGTCCTTTGGGAAAAGGTATGACTATCATTAATTACAATATAGTAAATATGAAATATTACCCTAAATGACTACTATTATGGTATAAATGTTTATATATTATTATATAGATGTAATACACCAATTTACATCTATTGCAAAATGCTATGGGAACTCAAGTATGTCATCAACTATGGGAGAATTTGTGATGAATTCATAAGGTCACTGTATATAATAATCCACGAGTGACAAACAAAGTGTATATCACATACATTGTTGGAGGCATTAGTTCCTCTTGGAGATTGGTATGTGACAAACAACGACACTTATTTGCATATATATGGTAGCACACAATCTCCTCACATTTTTCCTTTATTTGTAACATATAAGGTGGTGATAAAATAAGTTGCTTACCAAACGTATATAAATGGAATCGGATCGGTACTCGCAAATGCCAAGAAATATCCATGGCCTCTATTGCCATTGGTTATTGGAGGTTATAGTTCGGATTCTATGAAATATGCCAAATAAGAAGCGCAACATTTAAATGTCTTTCATTTGGCACTAAAATACTTAGAAGAAATTATTCCAATAAGGTAATAGAGTGTTGTTCAAACCCCGCAAGGTAGCTGGGAGGAGACACTTAAATCCATTCATGTTAAGGGTTGGTGTGGCCCAAGTCAAGTGTGACTCCCAGGTGATTTTGATGGCTTATATGCCCCTAGGTTGTGGTTTCTTAGACCACGGGCTAGTCCTGTAAGTCATGAAAAAACTAGCAAACAAAAAAGAGGTAATAGAGTGCCATTGTAGCTCATGTAGATACAACTGGAACTATGTTGATGAGCAATGGAGGGGTGAAGAGGCTTTCACAAGAGAAAATTCACTCGTCAAAGTGGCAAATAGGTTAGGAATATTAAAAAAAAACTACAGAACAAAATCCTAAGGAAGACAAAGAGAAATAGGAAACTCTTCTTAGAGAATAGGAGAAAGCAACCAAGGAGGCTAGAAAGGAGCAGAGAATAAAGGAACTAGTAGAGAAATAAATAATTGAGAAAGATGTAGAGGAGAAAAGGAAGAAAGAATAGGAAAATGATACATTGAGAATTGAACAAGAGGAGATCAAGAAAAAAACAAGAGGAAGAGAAGAAACAAAATGAATTTAATACCCAAACCTCAACTAGAGCAAGACATTATTCTTCTATTACTTCATTGATAACTTCATTCACAGGAGATCATTTTCCACTTGTATATATTTCCCTAGGATTATTCACCCCTTCAAAGGGAGAAACAATGCATCATTAAATTCTTTTGTTTTTTATAAACGAAGAAAGTAAATTGTGAAGAAAACACAAAAGAAGCTCAAGCTGTCAGGGATGCATGAACTAACAATCACAATTGAAATCCTTGTCTTCACAAATATAAATGAAAACCTACTAACTACAACCTATGTAATTGTAACATGCTAACGTGAAAATGAAGCAAATGTAAGGGAAATGGCTAAAGAAATAAGGGAATGTAAGCAAATGATAAGAGCCTTGTAAAGGGAAATATGAGAAGTAAAATATGAGACTAGGAGATTACTAAAGTTTAAAGCATGTGCTTTCTCTATGCAAAGAGAGCTAGTTGAGGCACACGATCAAATTTTTAGCAATGTACGTTAACTGGAACGATGTTACTCTCAACTAAATTCCATTCTAGAAAATGCAACGATGTTACTCTCAACTAAATGCCATTCTAGAAAATGTAGGATATCAAAGATGTATTTCAAAAAGTGTGCAACTAGGTTAAGAATATATGATCAAATGACAAGAGGAGTAAAAATAAGCACCTTTGAATAAGGGGCTAGGTATCATCTACGAGTTATTCAATGATGAAATAACTTTTGAGTCACTTAGACCCCAACGTATTGACTTAATTTCCAATCAATGTGTTGTGCACTTGTATGACCAAAAGGGGCCACCACCCACATAGGTATTGTATATTTGAACTTTGTTATAATTCCACTTTTGGAAACGAAGTTGAATGGTATAAGAAGTCAAATAGTATAGGAAGTCGAATAGGAGTAATTTCCATAGTTGCTCAACATTCACTTTTGAATGTTACAAAGGGAAGATTTCAAGAAGTCTATTGTGGCTTTTGTAAGGAGAAGCTTCCTGGTAAACTATTTTTTGAGGATCTCATAAGGAGAAGCCAATTCTTAGCATGTGGACTTAGAGATACGTTGATGTCTAGTGTATGAATGGTTGAATTCTTTCTAATATGTAGTTAATGGTGGAGATACATGTAACAATGTCTTTCTAGGGAAGATTTCAAGAAGTCTATTGTGGCTTTTGTAAGGAGAAGCTTCCTTGTAAACTATTTTTTGAGGAGCTCATAAGGAGAAGCCAATTCTGAGCACATGGACTTAGAGATACTTTGATGTCTAGTGTATGAATGGTTGAACTCCTTCTAATGTGTAGTTAATGGTGGAGATACATGTAACAATGTCTTTCTATTGTAGAGTTAAGCACTTTCTTATTCATGTATCTCTCAATTTATTTGCTTTACTATTGGTTGCAAAGATGGAATAGAATATAAGTAAGAATCGTTTTTCTTTTTATTTATTCATGTTACATATACATCTCTATTAGTTTCTAGAAAAGTTATCTAATCATGAATCTTTACAATGATGTATATTTTATGTGGCTCACATTTTAGTTTATGCTCGTAGCTAGGATAGGATTTAATTTCAACATTCTATAATTAGATTAAAAGCATTCTTGCATACTACATTGCATATTTCAGTGAACTTAAGACCCAAACCATTGATGGTTATCATGATAGAATTCATATGGGTCCCCTTTTCCAAACAATGTGGAGTCTAGTTGGGACTTAACGATGGGGAGAACCCCTACTATTGGAGAGGGCCTTTGCTCGCCTCAACTAGTGGCGTGGCAAGTAGGTAATGTCAATAACGTGAGAATTAGAGAAGATTCATGGATTGGTGTCAAAGGAAACTTCAAACTTTCAAAAGCCTTATTGGAATATTTACATGATATATGCATCTATGACATTAGAGAGGTAATTGTTCTGAGGATTAAAAAAGACAAATCTCAAGGTTGGTAGAATGTTAACTTTCTTAGCCTTTAGGATGAGCTGGAAATTTAATGGAATCTTTATGTGAAGGTGCTTTCACATAGTATTATAAAACAAGTCGATGGGAAGGACATTGTTAAATGGTCTAAGAGTAAGGGCATTAGTGATTATACCATAAAATTCAGCTACACAATCAATATGAAGAAGATTGCAATGGTGAAATAAAATGGTGGTGGAGGTCTATTTGGAAACTAAACTATCCCTTGAAAACTAGATTTATCTTTGGGGTAGCAATAGCCAATAAATTACTAACTTCAGATAATGGTTGGAAGATAGATTGGGTTGGGCCAAATAGATGTGCTCTTTGTAAGGAAAGTGAAGAATTTGTAAATCATCTATTTGTGGTATGTCATTTTTCTAGACTTGTTTGGGTAGAAGTTACCAAATTACTAGGTGCAAAAGAGAAATGGTGTGAGAGATTATGGATCTAGCTAAACTAGCTTACCTATCTAAGCTATCAATAACATATCAACGTAAATAAGAACAGAAAGAGAACAAGGAAAAGAATACACCAAATATACGTGGTTCACCCAATTGGGCTACGTCTACGGGAAGGTTGTCTTCTATTATCTCCATAAATCTCCTTCAATCTTACAAGAGAGGAACTACAGATAACCCCAATACAATATAGCAGAGCTTGTGTGCACAATACAATGTGTTGATACTATCTATGAGCATATACCACTGTAGGATGTAATATTCTAATGTGACTCCCTTGACCCTATTATATACCAAGAGATGTGGAGGAATTACTCTCACATATTGCATGTGGGATAATATAATTCTCCATAATAACATCTATTTATATAATGATGGATATCAAGAGTATACTTTACCATAATGAATATGGGATATAATGTATTACTCGTTTACATAAGATTGTGGATAACTTCCGACATAGTACAAAGACATTATTACCTTCCAAGGAATATAAAATATTCCAATACTCCCCCTTAATAATGTCTGGGAGAAAATCCCTTTCTAACACTAAGGAAGGAAGGAGTCGTTATTGCTCCCCCTTGATGACAACTTCCCTCATCCCAAGCAAGGAACAAAGATGCACATACTTCATTGTTGTTGTTAAGGATTTGGTGAATATATCATCTACCTGCTGCTCGGTACGATAATAATCAAGAGAAAGAATACTATCTGCGACGAGACCTCGAATGTAATGAGCATCAAGGTCAAGATGCTTTGTCTTGGAGTGATATACAGGATTATAATCAAGCTGAATTGCACATTTATTATCACATTTCAACACAGTGGATGATTTCAGAACCAGACCAAGCTTAGTGAGAACATGTCGTAACCAAATTGCTTCTTTAGCTACTTCTTTGGCCGCTCTATACTCTGCTTCACACGAAGATAAAGAAAGAGTCTCCACCTTCTTATCGGACCAAGAAATCGGACTTGAACCAAGTTGAAATATATAACCAGCAGTTGACCATCGATCAGAACTATCACCTGCCCAGTCAGAATCTGTATATCCAGAAAGTGAAACTGTAGCACTGCTCGAATAAAAGACACCATAGTACAATGTCCCCTATAAATATCTTAGAATTCTCTTGGTTGCCTGCCAATGAATTTCATGAGGTTACTCCATGAACCGAGAAACCACATTGACAGTAAAAGAGAGATCTGGTCTGTTGTGAGTTAAACATATCAAACTACCTACGAGATGATGATAAAGAGTAGCATCAACAGGAGGAGTAGTACACTCAACAGTTAACTTTACACCGGACTGAAATGGCGTAGGAGCAAGTTTACAATCACTCATATGGAAACGAGCCAATAAGTCTGTAGCATACTTCATATGAGAGAAGAATACCATTTGCCATATGCCAGATTTGAAGACCCAAGCAATAGTGCAATATACCGAGATCAGTCATCTCAAACTGCTTTTGAAGTTCACTTTTCATACTTTGAATTAAAACAAGTTGGCTACTAGTGATGATAAGATCATCCACATATAACACAATAATGAGGACATTATCACCAAAGTTCTTAACATACAAATTTGGATCAGATATACAACGCTTAAAACCATTATTCAAGAAATAAGTATCAATTTTATTATACCAGCCCTAGGTGCTTGTTTGAGACCATATAAATACTTGTGTGATTTGCATACTAAACTTGATGATTTAGCATTAATAAAACCAAGAGGTTGTTGCATATAAATATCTTCATTAAGATCACCATTTAAAAAAACACTTTTAACATCCATTTGGTGTATTTCCCATTTATAAGATGAAGCAAGAGATAAGATTATTCTGATTGTATTCATTTTAGCAACAAGAGCAAAGGTTTCATTATAATCCATACCTTCAAGTTGATTAAAACCTTTAGCAACTAATCTAGCTTTATATTTTTCAATCTGTCCTTCTGCAGTAAATTAGTTTTATAAACCCATTTACAACCAACTAAATTATTTCCTGAAGGAAGAGGAATAAGAGACCAAGTCTTGTTCTCCATAAGAGAATCATACTCAGCAGACATAGCTTGTTCCCAATGAGTTTTACCCTTATCTTGAGCATAAGAAGTAGGATCATATGTGGCCAACACTTTGGTCATAAGAGAAAAGTTAGATCTAGTTCTATGAGTATCGAAAGGGTTCCTGATCTCACTTACTACCTGCAGATTCAAGAGTTTTTCGAGCCCAAACAGGAAGGTTAGAAGGAACATAAGTCACTTTAGGATCTTCGAGACATTCAGGTGGAAGACTTGAAGAAGAGGGTGAACTAAGATCAACAACATGCACAAAACTGGAAGGAGTAATAGAGATATGAGTAATAGGAGACAATGGCATATTCAAGGTAACGGGAGGTTCTACAGACTCAGGTGGTGGAGAGACTTCAGTAAATTGAACATCTCTTCGGATTATGACACTCTGATTAGAAGGATCAAATAACCTGTAAGGTTTGGAATCCTCAGCATAACCAATGAATATACACTTGTGAGACTTGGGTTCTAACTTTTTTCAATTTTCATCGGGAATATAACATTCACAACCAAACACCTTAAAGTTACTAATATCTAGTTTTCTACCATTCCATTTTTCCTCAGGGGTAACATGCTTAATAGCTTTTGTAGGAACTCTATTTAGAATAAAATTAGCACAACTTATGGCTTCAGCCCAAAATTTCTTGTGTAATCCTTTAGAATAAAGCATACATCTAGACATTTCAACTAAAGTTTTGTTTTTCCTTTCAGCAACACCATTTTGTTGAGGTGTGTAAGGAACAGTCTTTTAATGTTGAATTCCATGTTTAGATAAAAATACTTCAAATTCTTTCTTAACAAATTCCCTCCCATTAATCCTTTTACCAGAATCATTTTCAACCAAGGATTTAAATGCTTGAAATTTAGAAAAAGTGTCACTTTTATTTTTCAAAAAATAAACCCATGATTTTCTACTAAAGTCATCAATAAAAGTAAGAAAATAGACTGCATGAGATATAGAAGGAACTTCAAGAGGACCACAAATGTCACTATGAATTAATTGCAAAGGTTCTTTAGCACGCCAAGCTTTACCTTTATCAAACATTTCTCTATGATGTTTACCAAGTACACAACCTTCACAAACACCGTTAGTAGACGAAATATGAGACAACCCATGTACCATTTAGTTAATATTTTCATTCTACCATAATTCAAATGGCCCAATCTTTCATGCCATAATTTACTTAGTTCATCAGCATGAGCAACATAGGAATAAAAAGGTTGTCTTTTAGTGGAATTAAAACCAACAAATTTATATAAACCAGTAGTATGATCAACAAGAGTAGAAGAAACTACTTTAAAATTATGGTTGACATCTTTAAGAACATATTTATCAGGCCAAGCTTCAAATTTATATCATTTTTGACATGCACGATAAATAGAAAGCAAGTTGATGGGCATGTATTCAACGTGAAAAACATCTTCCAATTTACCATTAGCAACATTAACATTACCAGAACCAATTACGGAAAGTTTTTTACCATCACCTATAGATACTTTCTAAGATGTGTGTTTATTATTGTCATAAGATGTAAATAAGAAGCATTACCAGTCATATGTTTAGAATCACTAGAATCCAGTATCCATTCCACATTAGAAGAAGAACTACTAGACGAAACAACATATGCACATAAAGCTACTTGTGATTCATCGGAACTTTTCTTTTTAGCCTTAGACATTAAACATTTCTCTTTAAAGAAATTATTTTCAGGATGATTAGTTTTACCACAATGCTTACAAGGATCATATACTTTCTTTTTCTTACTATTTTCATGATGTGCATTAGAAGCATGATCAAATTTATTAGTATGATTTGAACAAGAACCTTTAGCATTATTAAAACTTTTCTTATGATTCTTTTTTTTTTTTTTTTTCCTTGGAAAAAGTCCGTAATTTTATTTCAAAAAGATGATTAAAATTACATACTGCAGATGTAGTAGAATCAACAAGGATCCCTACATTTTCACATATTTATGTCCCATATAAGCAGATACAACAGCTTATAATGAGCTGAACCAAAAGAAAGAGAAACCCAGAGAATGTTGCCACAAGAAGTAGAACAGATATATCATGAACAGTGGTGAAATGGGGCCACCGGTTTCAGATCTGGTCCCTGAAACCGCCGCCGCCGCCACTGGATCGAGACCCAATGGGTCGCTGCGCAAAGGCGCCGCCCTCTCTCCATACTCAGAAATATCCATCACGCTCCATCAAAGCCTGAAAGCTAAACGCAGGAAAGAGAAGAGACCTCCATGGAAGAATCCATGTCCGCCAAGATCTCTCAAAACCTTGATAGCCAACAAGAAAAGAAAGCACCAACATGACCTCGCTGTCAAAAATCTCGGCCTGCTTCACAGTAACGTTGTCCACACTGAGCGCGGCATCATCCACACGGTCTGTGATTGATCTGTCGGCGCTGGAAAGAGCGTTTTCGCTCGGGGCAGACGGATCTTGTCCAGAAGCAGCAGATCCAGGGGTTACCGTGGCCATTGTTCTGCAAGGCAGCAGCGGCACAACAAAGGGCACCACGTGAGCCGATGTCGGGCCGTCGGGAGCCGGAGCAGGGGCCTTCGTCGAGTGGTGCAGGACGAGGAAGCGGCGGCGGGGTTGGATCCAGTCGACGCCGTGAAGAGCTGGTTCTTGGACTCTACGCACCACCGCTACTGGTCCTGCAGAGAAGAGGCAACGATCGTCCAAGAATCGGTAGCACGGTGCCGGCGGGAGTGCCTCCTTGTTAGCTGGAAGAGCAGGACAGCCACCGTTGGAAGCTCGATCTTGGAGCCGCCCCTCACAGCTGAAAGGCACCGCCTCACCATAGAATGCGTCGCCCCTCTGCACCCGCTGCCGCCGCCACAGGTTCCCTCGCCGTCGATCATTACTGTGAGCTCAGAAGGAGTCTTGTCCAGGGATAGAGCCCTGGCCGCCGAGATCAACTCGGATCGGCTCGAAACCCTAGGTTGCAGAGCTCCATCCCCCAACCTTCTTATGATTCTTATTATGTGCCATAAGAGACTTATTAGGTGAGACTTGTCCTGAAACAATTAACCTTTCTTACTAATTAATCAACCCTTTACAAAAATCATCAAAAGTAGGTTTTGTGGTATTTTGAGACAATTGAAGAGCTATATTCCTAGTTTGAATGAAGATATCAAAACAAGATGGCAATTTTTGTTCTACAAGAATTATAAGAGCAATATATGTTATCTTGTGATATTGACCACAATTATTTAATTTTTCATTTAAACTTTTTACTTTAGCAAGATATAATTCTACTCTTCAAAAGTTAGTAGGATCTAGCTCAAATATCTTCTTTTCAAGGTAATAAGTAGAAACATCATTAGATTTACCAAATAAAGAAGTAAGAATTTTCCATACCTCAATCGGGTTGTCTTTTGCCTCAATACTTAATTGACGACTATCTAAAACCATTTGACCAATGAGCTCGAATTTTCCATACCTCAATCGGGTTGTCTTTTGCCTCAATACTTAATTGACGACTATCTAAAACCATTTGACCAATGAGCTCTCTTGCTTGATCACATTTATCTTCCCATATAACCACATCTTTAGCATCAGCAGGTTTCTTGTGTTCACCATTAATAATCCTCCATAGATTCTTACTCCTGAGAACATCAATCATTTTTCTTTTCCATGCAAGATAGTTAGGACCAACAAGTTCAGGAATAGAAGCTACTTCTGAAGTCATAATGATATAAATATTGACAAGAAAATAAACCCAAATGCTAGAAATGACAAGAGAAAAAAGTGAACAACAGAAAACCGATACACTTTACCATGTTGATCTGAAGAAACATAGTAAAAAAAGAAACTTTACTTACAGCCCTTTTGAAAGTGCCAAGAAAATTTACTCACGTGTATGCCACCGTAAACTCGGGAATATATCTGATACTCATGGGTTCTGCACAGCAATAGTCGTGGTTACTCACAGGTCTCTGCATGATAAAGTCGTGGTTATGTTGAATCACTCGCGGGTCTCTGCACAGGAGGGTTGTGGGTATACTGAAGAAAGCGCAAGTTTAAAAGTAGAGCAGGCGCGAGTATGTCATATCACACGTGGGTCCGTACACTGAAATTTGCAGGTCTACAGTATACTCGCGGGTTCATGGTAGGGTAATTCAAGGTTACTCGCGCTTGTCTGTGAAGAAAAATCGCAAATGTCCAGTTTTAGGCCGAAAACAATGTCGATTAAGCCGCTAACAGAAACTTGCACAAAGTCTACCAAACTTGGAGGAAAAATGCCGATCTGACAATTGGAAGATAGATCTCCTTAAGGAGAATCCAAAAATCATATAGATCTACAAAAAAAACAAGAAACCCTTGAAAATTTTCTGCAAAAATCTACACAACAAGATTAGGGTTAGAAGTAAAAAAACTGCAGAAATATGCCTAGATCTGAAGAGAATCCTAATGGATACCAGATAGAAAGCAAATCTACAAAATAAACAATGCCCAGATGATAATAGTTATTGATTGAAATCTACAGAAGGTGCTAGATCATAGCAACCAGCTCTGATACCATGTAAGAGATTGTGGATCTAGCTAAACTATCTTACCTATCTAAGCTATCAATGAAATATCAACGTAAATAAGAATAGAAAGAGAACAAGGAAAAGAATACACCAGATATACGCGGTTCACCCAATTGGGCTACTTCCACGGGATGGTTTTCTTCTTATCTCCAGAAATATCCTTCAATCTTACAAGAGAGCAACTACAAATGACTCCAATACAATATAGCAGAGCTTGTGTGTGGCTTGTGTGCACAATGCAATGTGTTGATACTATCTATGAGCATATACCACTATATGATGTAATATTTTGATGTGACTCCCTTGACCCTATTATATACTAAGAGATGTGGAGGAATTACTCTCACATATTGCATGCGGGATAATATAATTTTCCATAATAACATCTCTTTATATAATGATGAATATCAAGAGTATACGTTACCATAATGAATATGGGATATAATGTATTACTCTTTTACATAAGATTGTGGATAACTTCCGACATAATACAAAGACATTATTACCTTCCAAGGAATATAAAATATTCCAACAAATGGGACAAAGATACCCTCAAAGAAAACAAACTAGATTGGATTGTCGATAAAGCAATAGTAGTCATTAGGGCTCTTCCATGCCTTTTTATTTACAGTATATAGTGGACCAAGAAAATTTCAATTTTTCAAGATCAGACTTCTTACCTACCTTAAGTTTTACATGAGATCAAATTGGCAATGGAAGATAACAACAGGCCTTCAAAATTTTCAAAGGTCAGAGTTCGTTTGGAGCAATGTATAGATAAAAGAAGGCCTTATGGATTTTTTTATGGAGCTTGTCGAGGATATTAGGGGCCTTATGTCCTTGGGGTAGTACTCTTCATCGATAGTTCTCAGTATTATCTTATTAGATTTGTTGTTGTAAAGGGAACAAGAAATAGGGCATAATTATTTGCTTTATGGATTCTGTTGAAAGCAATTATTGACAAAGGGGTAAAGTAGTTGCAAGTGTTGGGAGACTCAAAGTTGGTAACTACTTGGGTTGATAAGCAACTCACCATTAATAATCCAACTCTACTACCCATTCTCCAACTCATACATGAGGTAAATCTAATTATGATGATCTCTCTTTTTCTCATATTTATACACAAGGTGACAAGTTATCTAAAGACACTTTATCATTGCAGGAGAGTTTTTTCTCGGAACATGCCTTCGGGGGAGGTACCTTTCAATTAGTCACATAATTAACATATTTTAAAATTATAGTTTTGTTCCTCTGAGGATGTTTCTGAGTCATTTTATTGGATGTTATTGTTGAATACCTTTTATAGGTCAGTATTGTGTGCAATTTTTTAGATATGAAGGAGAATGGATACATGAAAAATGATGATTGTAATATTTGATTTTTGTCTATAGGTGATTAGACAAATAGGATAATGGTCTCAATGATCAGTTTTATGATGAAGCTCCCCTAGATTGTCAATGTATATTGAATTCATGCTTTTGAATATCCATATAATACATTTTTTCATGGAGAAAAATATAAATTTAGAATACTATAACTATATATCATATTTTTAATAATTTAGTTTTGATTTAATACGATCTTGTTTAAATTAATAAAGTCGGTCCTTAAATTTTATTATTAAAGTTAACGTTAATTTAGGTTCTAGCATTTGAATTCTTAATTGCTATTAATTCTTATTCATCCTAATGTTGGACCACATTAGTCTAGTCTGAAATGGGAATGCCTAAAAAATGAATGTGAATAATCTAGAAAAACTTTCATACAATCCCAAACCTTGTCATGTCAGTTCTTTTAAATGTTTTTTTGTTCGTGGTGCACATTTTACAGTAAAATGCATCATTTACTGAGGCATTTAAAAAAAAAGTATTGATTTTAGCAGCGACACTATAAAATAACTACATATTGATGCATAATATTGTCTTAAGCACACCATTTTTGCATTGATTGTTTTTAAAACGGCAATATCATGTTTATTAGTGCGCACTATAGTAATGACACACCAATGCATAACATTGTATTAAGCGCACTAATGCACATTACTCTAATGTACGCACATGGTAAGCCAAAAATAGTTTTAGCCTAATTTTTTTTTACTTAGTTTATAAAACATATTTCATGATTTGTATATTTTACTATGCAAGCCTTTTATTGATAGAAAGCTAGGGAAAGCAACAAACATGAATGATGCATATCCGAAGAAAAGAACATGGATAGTTCTTTTAAATTTTAATATAAATGTAATATATTTGAATTATCTATAGGTTTAAATGATGTGTATTGGTTAATGTGAGGCATACAAAGCAAAAATTTGAAGAAACTACAAAAGATTGTTCAAAATATGAGTGCAAAAGAGCATAAAAGCTCTATGGAACTGTTCAAAAGAGAGGAATTGGGAGGATCACAATGTGATCAATATGAAGTTTTCTTTAACTTTTTACTAATAATATACTTCTTCTAAATAATCACTAACATATTTCAAACTTTCAATTTCGCATTTGTTGAATGTTGTGCAGGGATCTCTTATTGGTGCTCTATGTGATCCTCTAGTGCTTGAAACTTAACTTTCCTTCTCAAGGGTGATGTGATGGATAGAGGATGATAGCCATAAAGTGCCATTAATGAGGAATTTTTTGTGAAGTATGGAAGGATGTGTTGTACCACCATTCAACCAAGGGAAACCACTTGACCCATTATGTTTGTTTATCATGTGCAAAGCAACGAAAATACTCTTCTATACATTTATTCACAATCTCAATTTTCCCATCAAATTGAGGATGTGAAGAGGAGTAGTGAGCTAATTGAGTACCCAAACAAGAAAACAATTCAATCCAAAAATTACTAGTGAAAATTTGATCTTTATCACTTACAATAATCTTGGAGATCCCATGTAGCCTCTAAATTGTTTCCATGAATGTTGCATCTATTGTACTTGCTTTAAAAGAACAAGAAATGGAGCAAAACTGGGCATACTTTGTGAGTTGACCATCACTACCATAAGGGCATTATTTCCTTTAGACCTTGGTGGACTAGTGATAAAATTCATTGAGACCTCTTCCATGTTGAAAAATGTAGCTCAAGCATGAGCTTCTTGCATAGGTTAGGTGTGAATGTTCAAGATGTAGTTCAAGGCAACTTCTTAGTGATCACTTAGTAAAAGTGGGAAATATTACCCTCTTGTAATTTCACTTAATAAATAAAAGTGAAAGTATAATTTCCTTTGATATCTTAGTCTTAGAAATCTAAAAGAAATATTATAGAGATTCTATAATATTAGTGATTTGGATTTGATATAATCTTAACCGTACACCTCATTGTTGAGATAAGGTGGTTGCCAGGATTAAGGAGATTAGTTGAGGTTGGTTGCTAGAATCAAGGAACCAGTTACTAGAATTAAGGGATTGGTTTCTGGAATCAAGGAAGTTAGTTGCTAGAATTAGGGATATTAGTTATCTCTCTTAAACCATAAATAGGACAAGATCACAGAAGTTGAACACACCAAGAAGAACACACTTGTAGGAGGAAGAGACCAAGAGAAGAAGGATAATGCATCTGAGAGAAGAAAAGGGAGAAATTGTTGAAGTGACTATCAAGAGGAAATATGCCCAACAAAAAGTTGTACACATCAATTCGTATAGCAACATAACAATACAATTGTACAACATAAATTGTTGTTTTCTTTCTTCAGCGGAGCCATATGTGTGATTGTTGCATGTTTAGGAATTTAATTTTTTTTTTCCTCGAAAAAAAAGCGTAATTTCATTTCATCCTTAAGAGTACGAAATTACATAGAAGGTCATCACTCAGGTTGAGTGGAAGAAGTCTTTGAGAACCAGTAGACAATGTCTGAGAAAAAAAGAGTAATGTTCTCACCACGTGAGCATTAACATCCATTACATCGTGTATGTAAATAGTCGGTAAGAGCGAGATAAATATCATAGAAGTTTACACCCTGTTAGGGTCGATTAGTTACAAAATCATGCAAGTAAATATTTACATACAATTGTGAATAGTTGTAGAAACAGTAAGTAAGAGGATCTCCCAGCAAAACAGAGGGCAAAAACAAAGTTCTGTCGATGAAAGGCCTGTGGTATAAGTCCCTGCTGACCCCTTCCACGAATTCAGTAACTTTCCAAAAACCGGGAGCTAGTATCAGTCCATCCTTCGAGGCTTTGTCCGCCTCTGAATTGTTTTCCCGGTAAACATGCCTGCAAATAAAAGTATCAAAGGTGTAAGAGACATGCTGAATATGTTCCAAAACCCCAACAATTTTCCGATTGTTGCACTGATACAGTCCATTGACCCAGTTAATCACATTCAATGAGTCCCCAAAAACAGTAATAGTTCTGATTTCTTGTTCCAATGCAAAGGAGAGTAAGAGCTTAAGGCCGAGAATCTCAGCCCAGTTGTTGGTTCCTCTCCCAATCCCAAATGACATCACAAAGTAATGTGAGGGGGATAAGTAAAGGAGCGCCCCTCCCCCACAAATTTTGTTCTGGCAGGCCCCATCAAAAAAACCCATGGCTGTGAAGGATTGTGGTTCAGGGGTTGTATGTTCCTATTTGAGATTGCTTGTTTGCATCGATGGAGAGCTAAGTGGATGCCACAGCTGTTGATGGCCACTAGAGCTGGTAAACCAACTTTATCCGAGAACAGGCAATTGTTTCGGGATAACCAAGTGCCCCATATAACAATAGAGGGAAGGCCTTTGAAGGAAGCAAAAGTAGAGTTTTCAGTCCAACTTCTCCAGGCCTCTACCAGAGAGTGCCCTTCCCACCGAAAATAAACATTAAGAATCCGAGACACCACCTGCCAAACCTCCTTAATGAAACTACAGTGGAGAAAAAGATGTAAAACGGTTTCCTCATCATGTGAACACAAGTAGCACCTGCCAGGGCCCTGTAGATTTCTTTTTTGTAGGAAGTCCCAGGTGGGAACTCTGTTAGCTAAGATGCACCACAGGAAGAGACGAGCTTTGAGGGGACTCTGCAGTCTCCAGATAGTTTTCCACCACCACACAGGTTCCCTGTCCCAATAATTTGCGCTGATCCACTGATAGCCATATTTCGGAGTATAAGTACCCGAGGGATCCCCATCCCAGACCAAGGTGTCATCTTCATCGTTGAGAAAGATCTGATCCCTGCTAAGCGCTTGCAAATAAGCTCTAAGTTCATTCTCCAAAACCAAGTCCAGTCCAAAAGATTCCGCTCGCCTCCATACAGGCCTTCCCATCCAGAAGTTTTCCCCATCCACCAAGTGATGGAGAAAAGTAATATTCTGTTGTCTCAATTCCAAGAGCAGTCCATCAGACAGAATATGCTGTGCTTCACAGCCAATCCAGGGATCACGGCCAACCCTCAGCCTTCGACCATTACCAACATCCCAAACAAGGTTCTGTTCAATAACATGAAAGGAGGAAACTAGCGCTTTCCAAATGACAGACCCCCCTTTATGTGTCTTGAGCGGGGACCTAATCCAATCCTCCAGAGAGTCTGGTGCAATATATTTAAGAGACATAATACGAGCCCAAAAACCGCCAGATGTGATTAGCCTCCAACCACATTTAGCAGCCAGCGCCTGAGAGAAGAAGAAAATGTTCTTGAGCCCCCAACCTCCCAGAGCTTTGGGGGTAGCAATACGGTCCCATTTCACCCAAGGCGTGACATGAGCGTCCTCCTTACCATTCCACAAGAAGCGGAAGCAAATTTTCTGAGCTGCTTCCAGGATCCCCTTTGGTATCCATGCAAGGGACATCCAATAAACCGGAATGGCTTCCAGAACCGACTTCACCAGAATCAATCGGCCAGCACGAGAGAGCCACCTGTAGCTCCAACATTTGAGTCTTTTTTCCAGTTTTTCCAAGAGCCAAACCCAGTCATGTTTCAGATAGTTATTGGGCTTTAGGTGAAAGCCCAGGTAACGTAGTCCCTCTGAGAGGTTGAGGAGCTGGAAGGGGAACATATCAGAGAGGGTGTGAAGTTCCTCCTCTTCCAGCAGGGAGGCCGTAATAGTAGATTTGTCGAAGTTGATCTCCATTCCGGTTTCAATGGAGAAGAGGTCCAGGATTTCCTTGTATTTAACAGCCTCCCCTCTATTGCCAGAGCAGAAGATCAGAATGTCATCCACAAAGAGCAGATGTGTGAGCGCGGTCCCCGGAGCTACAATGATCCCTTCGATATCTCCCGAGCGCTTAGCTTCCTTAATGGCCCTGCTCAAGCTTTCAGCCACCAATAGAAATAACAGAGGGGAAAGAGGACATCCCTGGCGTAATCCACGCCCAGAATGGAAAAAGGGAGTTGCAGCACCGTTCATAAGAATCGAGAAAGAGACAGTGGTAATACATCTCATGATCCAGCGAATGAAACCGATCTCAAAACCCAAATGTGTAAGCATAAGCCGAATATACAGCCAACTGACCTTGTCGAAAGCTTTAGAGAGATCAATTTTGAGAACAGCTCCTTTCTGCTTGCTGGTTTTGATGCTATGAAGCCCTTCCTGAGCTAAACCAATGGCTTCATGAATCTGACGACCTTCAAGAAACCCAAACTGCTCTTCAGAGATGTGTGTGGATAATATAGGTTTAAGTCGACGAGCTATCACCTTAGTGACAATCTTATACACACAGTTGCAAAGAGAGATGGGACGAAAATCATTGAGCTTGGAAGGGTTGTCCCCTTTAGGAATAAGAGCAATGAAGGTAGAGTTAATGCTAGCGGGGATTTTTCCATCCCTCCTGGAAGCCTCGACCAGCTGTAAGAGATCTTCACCGATAATATCAAGGAGGGCTATAAAGAACTCAATCGTCCAACCATCCGGCCCTGGACTTTTGTCCTTCTGAAAGCTGCTAAGAACCTCCTTCAATTCGTCCATAGTGATGTGGTCCATCAGCCTCCTGTTGTCCGCCTCTTCAACAAAGCGAGGGAAGAGTTGTGCAACTCTTAGAACCTCTTCAATGTTCACTCTGTTACTGGCTTTGAAAAGTTCCTGAAAGTGATTAACCCCAATCCCAGCCAATCCTTCAAAGGTAGCCTGGGAATTACCATCCGAGTCTTCAAGGCTCCAGATAGTGTTGACAGATCTTCTACCTTTAGCATAAGCATGGAAAAACTTTGAGTTTTCGTCTCCACTCTCCAGCCATATTGCCCTGCTTTTAAGCCTCCACGCCTCTTCGTTGTGTAATAAGATCCTGTTCCTTCTGTCTATCAGCGAAACAAGATGCTCCTTAGTAGCCTGTGAGTCGAACCCACCTCCAGATTCCCCCGAAATGTTGGATATAGCCTCTTCAATGTCAATAAGCTCCTTGTCCTCCCGTTTTCTCTTGGCTGCAGCCCAAGATTTGATAGGTTCCTTGAGTAGTTTGATGTTCTCCGCAAAATGAAAAGTTGTAGTAAGATTGGATCCCGGGTAGTAAGGTAACCAATGCTGCTGGATCAAATCAACGAAGGTTGGATCCTCCAGCCACACCTTATTGAATTTAATGGGAGCGGGCGGCTTGTTAGGCCCGGCCTTCAGTTCCAGAAAAATCGGATCATGATCTGAGCATCCCCCTGCCCCAATCCATTGCCGCACGTAGAAAAAAGTCTCCACAATATGTTCAGATATAAGAAAATGGTCTAGCCTTTTAGCCACTCTTTCCATCCCAGTTCTCATGTTCCGCCAGGATGGCTTCAGAGATACCGGCTCCACATCAATCCAGTTGCCATCAGTAAACTTACGAATATAAAAGTTAGTAAGAGGATCCACTTGAGCATGTGGTCCCCAAATCTCAGCATGCCCAAGAGAAAAGTTTAGATCCCCTCCCAGGATTGTAGAGTTTCCTTTGAGCAGATCTTTATCCAGCAGAGCATTCCAAAATGGTTCATGATCACAATAAGGACCATATATGTTAACAATAGTAAAGAGTTCAGCAAAATCCAAGGACTTACAGGTCATGCCTAACACTGAGGGCATTCCCCAAAGGGTGGAAACAAACACCTTAGCTTCATTCCATCCAATCGCTAAGCCACCAGAGCGACCCCTGGCATCCAAGCCCTCAAAACCCCAACCAGGGAACCAAACCTTTAGTCGATTAACAGCATCAAATCCAGAGCACATAGTTTCTTGTAGTAACAGAATATCAGGATGTTCCTGTTGCAGCATCCTACGCAAGACTGGTCTTTTGGAGGGACCAGCAAGACCTCGACAGTTTAAGGACATGATCTTCATCAGGGCCCGTCCTGGTGGGCAGTCACCGCTCTAAGTGCCCTTTCAATAGACAGTTGTTTACCAGATTTTAGGTCCGAGCAAGCTCGGGTTTTAGCATGGGAAAGGAAGGATTTCCTTACTCTGGGGTTGCGCGGCTTAGGTTTCACCTTCCCCAGCCCCCCCGCAGGAAGTTTGGTCAGAGATCTCAGCCAGTAACCTGACTTTGAGGAGCCAGTGGGGGAAGAGGGTTCGGGAGAGGAAGAGTCCAGCTCGGGCTCAGGGATGGCAGCATGGCTAGTGTCCGGAGAGCAAACAAGGAGAGGTTGATCCACATATGGGTGTGGATCCACAGGGGAGTGAGGGGTCGAGAAAGACGACAGCAACTGGGGGGAAATGTGCAAATTCTTAAAACCATCCATCCAATCCTGACCAGGAAAAAGAAAGTTTTTAAAAATAAGACAGAAGGAAGGGTTGGAAAAAGTAACAGAAGGAGCACCTGCAGCCAAGTCTGATGTCCGAAGTAAAGAAAGCAGCGAACCCTCCTGTGCCGGGTCCCGAGACTGAGTAATATGCGGCTCTTCAGCATCGACAGTGATACCTGCAACAGGGACCGAGCCATCCTCCTCTTCATTTTCAGCAACCTCCTCAACTCCCGTGGGAACTTCACCATCCGGCCGACTCCCCAGTGGCGTTCCCAAAGAGGGGGCTGCATGACCCTGCTGACCCTCGGTGTCCTCAGCCGATTCCAAACCATCCTCCTTGGCCATCGCCCTGCGCTTCAGAGAATTACCAAACCGCACCCTAACAGGGACAGAGCAATCGACGGCCGGGTGCCCGTATTCATGACAACGCCTACATATGAAAGGCACATTTTCGTAGTCCAGTGTCTGGGCAAAGGTATAGGGCCCCCATTTCAGGTCCATAGTCTCAAAAAGCCCATCTCTGACGTTAATGCTCACCAGGATGCGAGCAACCTTCTGCATCGCCGTTGCCACAAAGGAGAAGTCCGCATCCAGATATGTTCCCAAAATGTTCCCAATCCTTCTGAAGTGTTCCTCGGACCTGTAGTGAAGTGGGAGTCCTGGTAGCCGAACCCAGAGTGGGATAACATCCATTCTTTCACGGCTGGCATCGAAAAGGGGGTTCCACGGCTTTAACAGGAGAGGAACTTTAAGAATAGACCAGTTTAGGCTTAAGGCCCAATGTGCATGTGCCTCCGATGAAAAATGGAAGGCATACCACCCGCCCGAGAGCCCAACGACACGAGGAACGTAACCACAGTGTCCTTGCCATGCCCCAGAGGCCCACGAAATCACAATCTTGTGACTGACAGATTTTCCATAAACCCTACCAACCAAAACCGACTTAACCATCCCTACAATCTGGTGCATGCCAATGTCCTCCCCCAACGCGTAGTTAGGTGCCTTACCGGAGTTCTTAATCCATTTTCTTCGGCTCTTCCCGCACGGTTCCTTAGTTAATGGACCAGCAGGTCCCGCTGCACGTCCACACCCCCTCTGGTCAGAGTCCTCAGATGGACTTGAAAACCCTCTGTGTTCGACGAAGTCCAAGTTGGCTGCAACAAACCCACAGGGATGAAAAGGAGAGCCAGTCCGTCGCTCCTCAAAACCCTCCACCTCGGCTCTGGGATCCTACACATAAGAGGGAGGATTTTCACTGTCCGCAGAGATAATGAAATCCGGCAGGTCGTCGATACCTGCACTCAACGGCTCCGTTGATGGAGAGGTGCAGAAACCCCTAACTCCCCAGATATTCACAGCATGAGTCTCAGGTGACAGTTGAGCAGTAGACCCCTCCTAGAACGACGAGCTGGTTTGAAAGGGTAGTAAGGCGGTCGCCGGGGGGGACTGAGGTCCATCATGAGGCCGTTTACCAGCAATACCACCGAACCCTAAACCACCTACCTCCTCCTGATTCCGAAATGCGCCAGGTGGCGATCGCCAGATATCATGATGCCGTAGGTTGTCACTACTGTAGTCGACCTCATCCATGGTAACCACAAACGGAACCCTAAACGGAACAGCCGTCCCTTTAGGAATTTAATTATTTCTATTGTTAAATAAGTTTAGATATGATTTATTTAATCAAGAGAAACATAGGAAAACAACCTACTAGGGCCTGAAAAATTTACATGGTATCAGAGCTTGGTTCTGTAATCGAGATTCTCGAGGATTTAGAGTAGTAAATCAACTGCCGAAAAGAAAGACCAGTAGCTATAGGGTTTCATTATTTCTTTTAAGGACTGTTTTTTTAGATATAGGATTTTGTGCTTATATCGTAGATGGAATAAACTAGCCTTAGGTTTGAGGACATATTGGATGGCGCCTTAGATTCCTATCATGGAAAGTCAGGGTAACTCTTCTATTATAATAGAATGACCTTTGGGATATCATCAAGGATGTGGTAGCTTCATCGACAAACCCACAACTTTTGGCATCTCAAAAGAAGAAAGAAATGAAAGCAAAGCAGATTATCATGGATGTTATGAAGTATCATATAATCCATCATATATGTGAGAAGAAAATGGTAAACAATATGTTTGATGCTCTGGTTGGCCTTTTCAAGAGCGAGAATATTAACAGAAAGATTATATTGCACATCAAGCTTATATTTTGGAGATGACCAAATCAGATAGCGTCACCAGTTACCTAATGAAGGTCACACAAATCCATTATCAACTTGTAGTAGTTGGGGAGAAGGTTGAAGACAAATAGTTAGTAAATAAGGCACTGAATGGGTTCCCGCCTACATGGGAAACATTTGTCTAGAGATTTTGTACCCGATAAAACCTTCCCTCCTCGGAAAGGTTGTAGCAAGATTTATCCAAGAGGAAACTTGGATGGATTCAAAGACCAAAAGACAAGGAGGTGACAGTGGTGACCATGCCCTATTTGGTCAATCAAAGAAGGTAAAAATTAAAGGACCCATCTAGGGAAAAGGAAAGAGTGAGGATTCAACCTCACAGTCGGGGAAGAAGAACTTGAGTAAAATCAATTGCTTCATTTTTCATAAGCACGACCATCATGCATCACACTATCCATCCAAGAACAATGGAAAAGGGAAGAAGCAACATAAGTAGGTGGTAGCCTCTACATAAACTCAAGTGAGCGAGTTTGTTGCTAGGTTTGAGAAGTATTTCTCAATGTAATTTTTTCTATCTACCAACATAGTTTTAAGGAATACTCGGTATGTGGGCAATGGAGCATCAAGGCATATGACATAATCCCAAGAGTTATTTTCAATTTTGGAAGAGCGCAACTATGGGGTTCAAGTGGAGTTTGGTGATGATGCCACATACCTAGTAGCAAGAGTTGGTACCATTCCCATCTGAATCAAGTCAAGCAACTCTTTAGAATTTGACGATGTCTTGTTTATTTCAAGTCTCAGGAAGAATCTGCTTTTAGTTTCAATAATGGAAGGTAAGGGTTATATAGTAGAGTTCAAGAACCAACAAGTCCTCATAAGGTTAAAGGAATCTAGCCCAAAAACAAGTCAGGTGATTAGGGTTAGGGAAGGCAATTTATATAGGTTACAGGGTGAACCTATTTGAACCCTAGTTCATAACATAGATAACTTATGTGAGTTGTGGCACAAGAGGATGGGGCACCTGCATCACAAGGAATTGCCTATTATGCGGGAGATAGTCACAAGTCTTCTAGATTTCAGTATTGAGAAGCAAGGGGTATGTAGAGGGTGCACGCTTGGCAAGCATGAAAAGGCTACTTCCCCAAGCAGTGAGCATAGGTCTAAGGGGATCTTAGATCTGTGCATTTGGATGTTTTTGGATCAAATTCGGTAGTATCAATCACAGGAATCATGTACTCTGATTTGTTAATTGATGACTTCTCTAAAAAAACATGGATCTACTTCCTGAAGACCAAGGATGAAGTATTTAGCAAGTTTCAATAGTTCAAAGCTCTTGTTGAGAATAAGGCAGGGAATAAGATCAAGGATTTGAGATCATGCACTGGGTGTGCATATACCTCCCATGATTTATGCAGGAATAAAGAGGGAATTCATTGTTCTATACAACCCATAGCAAAACAAGGTTGTAGAGAACAATAATTGATCCATCATAGGGATTGCTAAGGCCATGATCCATGATCAATATTTTCCTATGTTTATTTGGAAAGAAGCATGCAACGCAACAGTCTACATACATAGCAAGTTTCCTCACACAATCTTTGAGGACAAGATGCTAGAGGAGGTTTTCATTGTTGTGAAATGTAGTGTACCCGACCCCAAATCACACCACCGGGGTCGGATACACCGGAATCCTAACAGGGGAAGGGTTGATTTGAGGTAATGAACAGTGGAATAAGGTTTACCAAGACTAGGACATCATGCCTACAAGCCAGTAAAATAAAAACTTTCAGCCATTAAAAGTATTGCAACACTTTCTAATGCAATCCTTTCCCCAATGTATATGCGCAATGCAAAGTAATGGTAGCGTGAATGGAACCAGATCTATGTAACCATTACACATGCAATTAAAGATCAAAATCATGTCTATTGCATTCATAAAATCCACTAGTAAAATGATATCTATAGATGATAGCAACAATAGTTTCCGTACACTAAAACAAACTAGATTTACTACATTAAATAAATCAGAATTAAGGCACCAAATTACAGCCAATTTAACATTCATAATATCAGATTTAGGGCTGCCATCTATATCCATATGAACAACCTAAAAACCAGGTCTACTAGCTGCCATGAAACATAAACAAAATACCATCCACGTGCTGCAACAACACATAAACAATTATGATCTACAAGCTGCCATTTTAACACTACTAAATCATCCATATCAACAAGAACAGTATCGAATCTCCTGCATAATATGAACAAAGATAAAGTTAGCATCCACAGGAACATATGCATCAATAAACATATTAAATAAATTCCAAATAGAATACTTATCTATGAATAGGGCGACTAGCATCAACTAGACAACGTTCCACCCAGCCTTAGACATGCCATGCTCATCAATCTCTCAGCATGACAGTCACCATTGAGCTAACAATTCAATCTAAATAAATTTCAGATCTCTTTTGAGCTTAACCCCATGCTTTGACTTCTTCTACTATCTTAGTCAATTGCAAATTCAAACCTTAGAGTTGTTGGGCTAGTTGATCCCTTGTAAGCCTTCTCAGTTTTGTCATGCAACTCCAACGCATAATTAATGATCTCAGTCATAGAATCCTATTGGTTCTACAATGAAGTACTTAACCCACTAATAGGATGATTTTGTCATTATAATCTTTACACTTTACTTCACGTCCATTGCTTTATCTAATGATGCATTTGCGAAGGAAGAATTAGTAGAATCAATCTCCACCAACTTGTTTTCTTGGTATCCATAACATCGGTCTCAATGGAGTTGATGGGAGTTTCACCCTCTCCAACTTTCCTTTCCCTCTTAGATCTTCTAACCACTTTCTTCTCAACATTGTCATATATCATGAGATCCAAGTCTGCAACTTCTTCAAACATTACATTCATAGAGATATCCCCATAAATGATCATTTAAGTGTTTAAAACATTTATCTTCCCTTTTGGATTAATTTCACATAAAGAATCAATATCAATGATTTATGAAGGTATTATATTACATGGACTTTCAATGTCATTTTTCTCATCTTGGTTCCTAACTTCTAATACCATTATTTCTTGTTTTGCCTTCATAGATGCAATTTCTTCTTCCTTTTTATGTGCATCCAATTGTCTATATTTCTCTTCTTCTGCATGTCTCCTCCTTGTAGTATCTTCATGAGCTTTCTTTTGTTGCTTCATCTTCAATCCAGTTTCTTTCAACCTCTACTCTTTCCTTGGATCCTTTGTGTTCTCTTGTTTTTTTCTCTTCAGTTGCTTCAATATTGTCTTCTCTTTCCTTTCTAACTTTCTTTTCATGGGCTTTTTGCTCCTCTTGCAATTTCTTCCTCTTTTCTTATTGGTCCTTTTGTTCCTTGGTCGATGATGAAGTCTCCCGTGCAATCTTGAGTTGGAGTTATTCCTAGGAAATGGATCTTATAAACTTCTCCTCTTCTTCCAAGTGATCGTGTGCATAAGGCTAAGTGATAAGAAGTTGATCAACATGCTTCTTGGCTATCCCTTTTGGATCATGCCTTTTAAATATGCCACTTCTAAAGTTGTATCCAATCAAAACCTTAGCCTCTGCTTTGGCTATACTTGTGGTTTTGGTGTTGTAGTTGCCTATATGTCGTGGAAATGGGATGAATTAATTCAAATGTTTGGTTTCTAGATAAGCATTAAAACCATCCACAATAGATTAATAGGCTATATCATACAATATATGTATATTTGGAATAAATTTTGGTAGAAGAAGAGGTGCAATTTTGGACCCATATATACTAATGAAAGTCCAATCTTCTTCCAAGTACCAATCTCCATTGTTCCCCAATACTTTCCTATCTTCTTCTAAAACTCTAGGAGCAACTTCTGGAAAGAAGGATTCATAAATAGGAGGAAACAAATGATCATAGATAGATCCTAGATCCTTTGATGATATCTGTGAACAGGTGGATTTTTCAGGAGTCCAAGTCATCTGCAGGCCAATAAAATAATTACTTGCACAAAATATATCTAACAGATAAGATGCCATGTATAAAACTAGAGTAGTCCCTAGAGTGGTTGTCTCGACTTTGGCAATGGTTCACTTCAAGGCAAAGGACAAGATAGCTTCCCAATTGAAAATGCTTTATTCTACGACTATTGTGCAAACTAATGGGACAAAAGTTTCCTTGAATGTAGTGCATTGGGTTCCCCGTATATCTTGTTGATCATGGACATAGAATAGAGGTAAGGTTCTCTTAGATTAAAGACACTATAGAGGCCACCCCTCTTACTCTGAAATCTCTTCCCACTCACTCACCATGTACTCGATATTTTCTTGTGGTCCTTTATTTTCCTAAAGGTTTCTACCTACGGTGTTGTTGTACTAACTTTAGGCCGAGGGAGTTTGTAATATTTTTCGAGGTCCTGAGACTAGAAAGAAGCAACTTTACCTCCATCCTTATTCAAGACAATCCTTTCATTGATACTAGTGTGATTGATAATCCATCCTAAAATGTTTGAGCATGAGAACACAGGTTCCCTAGCTTCAACCCTATGCAAATGATAATTCCTAATGTTCAAGAAAACACTATCATTTAGAGTCGGAGCATTCGAATCATCAGGGGATACAATCTGTTGAAAATCCTTATAAAAAACCTTCTATAAATTTCACCCCAATTCGGAAAATTAGGGGAACCTGTGTTAGCTTCTATATCAGAAAAAACAAGTCTATCATCTTCAGATTCATCCACAATGATTATAATACCAGCCGTTGGTTTTCATTTTGAAGACATTTTTTGTATTTCTCAGTTTGAAAAAGAAAAAGAAAAGACATCACATAGGATTATGTTTATACTCCTGATTTCCATATATCATAATTCATTATCTAATTTGAAACAAAAACAATTTCCATCATATGAATTTGCAATGGTTATCTCAAAATTGCTTCAAATTTCCTTCCTTAAATTTTGTACTTGGGAAATAATTAAAAATGTGAATTGAATTCAAATAATTCATTCCATTACTATTTCATCAAAACAGAGTTGTTGAATTAGGAATCATTTACCAGGAGGTCAACAATGTTATAGTCTATTGATTTCTAAACAACGACTTAGCAATCCAACTAGCAAAATTCATTATTGAGCTCATATATTAGTTTAAGTTTTGTGATTTCAATTTCAAAACTCCAAATTGGCTTCATATTGACATCAAAATTCATTAAATGACCAACAATTTCTTGAGCATGTGAGAGATTTGAGTTTAAATGCCTCAGATTGCGTCGTTTCGAAAACTTGTAGGAAAACAATGTATGGGTGGTACTTCAAAACTCACATCAATCTGAGCTAAAAAATGTGGTTGATAGTGTATCAGACTATTCTAAAAAGAGAGTTCCGAAAAGGGTTAGATACATTGGCCATAATTCTATGCATATTGAAAAGTTATAGAAACCGAGATCATAAACAATCTTAAACATTTGCCGATAGTATATTAGGGAAAGCTAAAAATTGAGTTTATGAACTTACTCGATTCATTGATCTATCCATTCCAATGTATTGGGAAGGAACTAAAAGTGGGTTTTTGACAACACCTAGGCAGTGAATCAAAAAGGTTGAAAAACTAAGTTTTGAAAAGGTTCTGACACATAAAAAACTTAATGGTTTGAGCCCAAAGTTTAAAAAAAATCTAAGTATGGTAAGCTTCAAAATTTCAACGCAGATTAAGGCATCGAAAATTCCATCGCAAATCATGAGATCAAATAAAAAAAACGTCTCTTATTCAAAATTTACACAAAATGCAATCAAGGAAGCAAATGAAATCATCATGTCAGAGAAAATAAGCAATTGAGTTAAATAAAATGATAAATCAACTTAAAGCTCTTCTAAATGAAATAAAAATGAAAAGTGGGTCCCCAAGTTTTCATAGCCTTAGGGCTAGTTGAGTTCTCAATACATCCTCATGTGCCAATGTCAACCTTGGTAGTGTATATGACCCTTGCTGCATGGATACCAATTTAATATCAGATTCTTGTTGCTTTAGACCTCCTACCACAATGCCATATTCACTCAAAAGCTAAATCCAACAATTGATTTCTTGTGTAAACTTAATGACAACTCTAAGCATTGCATGAACACCACTTTGTAGCTTAGAGGGATCACACACATGGCATCATGGATGATTAAGTTGGACTAGGGAAATCTAGGATACACACCAAAGATAATGATCATTTACTAATTTAGGGCATGTTGTAGCTGACCTAATTTTAGGGGATGAAGCAATGATCATCCTCATTTAGTGTGCATGAGGCCACACATTATAGATTGACTCACTTAGTGATATACAATAATCCTTTACTTGTATTAATATTTAATTTGTATCATTGTACATTGATCCAGGATCTTTGCACTCTAAGACTTATCATGGATTGATTTTAAAAGAGCATGACAAACACAAACTGTGCACAATAATGAATAATATCCAAAAGAAGAACACACCATAAACAAATGAGAACACAAATTTGTTAATGGAGTTCTTCCAATGTGGACTACGTCTTCGGGCCTGCTTATGCAATGGGGAGGCATTTTATAATTCTCAACAAAATGGAAAATTACATGGAAAATACAACATGATACCTCAATGGTTGGAGAAGGAGAAAACCCACCGCTTTGAGTCCATATCTTGGAGCAAGAAAATGTGGTTCCTGCTTAGAGAAAACCCGCTCTTCGCAATGGTGTTGTTCTTGCCGAGATTTGTCGAGTTTGAAATTTTGACCCTTTTAAGATCCTCCTGGATCATACACTCTCTTATTAAATAACCAATTCATTGTTGATAACAAGCTCTTAGTAGCATATGAGATATATTATAGTTTTTATATGTTCTTTTGTAGACTATGAGGTCCACTACACAATTTTTCTCTTACATCACTAAGGCACACAACATTATTCACACAAAGCTACAACCTCAAATTGGCTTTATAGTTATGTTTTGGGAACAATATATGCAATAGTTTGGTTTATGTCTCAAGTCTTTATTATTGTGCCTTTAGGGAGTGCTTCTAGTTTTCTCCCCGAGCCACTGTTAATATAATAACAACAATAGTCTATTTTTAAGGCCATGATCTAGCTAGGCACCAAATTGATGTATGAGACCCCTTTGTTTGTGGGACAAGGGACCCCATCTACATAGTGATTTGTCTCCTTAGTCTATAAAGGTGTGCATCCTTTAACCCTCCTCTCAATCTTAACCAATGACCTCCAAAATCACACATAGAGATAGCTACCAAAAAACTATTATTTGATTTACCACAAATATGCAAAATGTGTCCACGATTTATTTTTTCCATTTAGTGATTTTTTTATAGGAATGGTTATAAATTTTTATTAAAAGGGTTGTTGGAAACCCCTGACATCCTATAGTACAAAATTGAGGCCAATGGCCAAATACATAAAAAACCCTTCCAGCTTGGAGGTCTTCAAAATGACTGTTTTTAATACCATAGCACCGATAATTCTATACGAAGAGTTCCTATTTGGACTTAACCCTACAATATATATTCTAACAAATTGAAAAACTAGGGGTCTAATCTAAAAAACATAAAATACTTAAGGAGAGGAGGTCGCCTGCTTTACAACTTGGATGCCAGACACGCTCAACTTGGGTGCTAATTCGATTAAGGGACTCAAAGAGTTGAAGAAGACCTTCTCAGGAACCACATTTGCTTGCTCCAAGATATGGACTCGGGCTTGCAATTTTTCCACCTTTGCCTCCAAGACAACCACCTTCATAACCAACTTTGTGTTATTTTCTTGTTCCATTTTGACTTCGATTTCCAAGAGGTCTCCCTTTGCCTCATTGCTACTACTTCTAGCACCTTGGCGATTTCATCATGCTTGCTCTTTATTTCCACTTCTTGTACATCTAAGTTGAGATCCCTTTCCATTCTATGTAGTGAGTGCGTAAAGTGATGAAACTTGTCTTCCACGTGTCGTAGCCCATGATACCGGTAGTAGTTTGCCTCCTTTCGAGCACATTGTAGAGGTGTGGTGAGCATGAGGGGCATATATCCGATTGAATGGGTTCACAATACCAACGAGGAAACATAGAGCATAAGAGAGTGTAATACATTGCGATTTCATTTGGGTCTGCACCCAAATCCGTTACTTGCCAATAAATCCCTGAGTTCCAATTCCTGCCATAATGTTGCTCAATCCATGACCCATGATTGAAACATGAACACAATCTACCTTCATGATGTTTTGAAATCGGATGACAAAAGGAAATTTCCTTTTAGGCATGGCAAGAGGGGGAGTGTACAACCCTTGTACGATGGTTAATAACTCTCCCCTAGTGGACATGGTTGTGACACATGCCCCTTGCCATGTGCAACACACCTACAAGGTCCTTTCATAAAATATCTTCGGGTTGTTGCTTTCAGTAGCTCAAACATTCAAATACGAGAGATTTTTCTTGCATAACAACCCTGGATGGGATCGCGACTATATTATGGAAGATTTGCATGCTCCTAGTAATCCATAGTTTCCAACATATAAATTTTGGAAGAGTCAACCAACATTGTTTAAGCATGGGTTTTTTCTTATACTTGTTTGATTGAGAAATCACCCATGTTGTGAAGATTTCATTAATTGTTTTGGGGGATTAATCCTTCATTGCCCAACTTCCCAAAGATGAGGACCCAAACTTCTCTCGAGAACAAGGATTCTATAAATAAATGGACAATAGTTTCCTCAAAAGATGGACATAGAGGGCATCGTGAGGGTCCTTGGATTCCTTTATTTTTTAAAATTTTGTTTGATGAGGATTTTCCCATTAACCAAAAGCCAACTAAAGAAATTTATTTTTGGGATCCCATTTGCTGACCAAATCCGTTTCCACATAAATCAAAGGGGGGGGACCCTTGCCTAGAAAGGAGAAGACTATATCCATGGGAGACAAAGTATTCACCTTGAAGGGCACATCCTCTTTTGTTGGCTAGATTTTGATTTTAGGAGCAACCCCCACTAATAGCCTTTTGACTTTTCCATAAGCTTCTTGAAGGGGGGGAGGCGGGCTCTAGTAGAGTGGCCTAGCCGACCTAAGAACCTTTATCAACATCCCATATGTGAAAGTCCCACTGTTTGCGAATGCCATTATACTTCATCCAAGTTTGAAGAGTGTGAAGATCCCAGTGATTATGCAGTGGAGTATTATGATATATTTTATCCTTCCAAATATTTATTCGTTTCCCGTTTCCAGGAATCCAATATACGGGATCCATTGACATCTTTAACATCTTGTCAAGGCTTCTAAGTTTGTTGCCCTATAGGTATTTTTTGTGTATCACTTAATTAACCTAGTGTTTTTTTGAGAGACTATATGCCATAGGAGTTTGGCTCCCAAAGTAAGATTAACGAGTTGATGATCTCTTACTTACAATCCCCCGAAGGCAAAAGGAGCTTTTACAATATTCCAATCGATCAAATGAAATTTAGTCTCATTGTTTCTTCCCCCTTTCCACAAAAAGGTCTTCAAAATTTTGTTAATTTGATTTAAGATACCTTTTGGGGCAAGGAAAATAACACATTGGAAATTTGGAAGAGCTGGAAGAACAGTTTTTAGAAGCACTTACCTGTTGGATTGATACATTTAGAACCCCACTAAGTCAACTTATTCTTGAGTTTCACAAGAGTGGCCTCCCAAACCTGAGCCTTTGGCAAGGAAAAGGTTACTGATAGACCCAAGTATTTGAAGCTCTCCCAGTTTGTTGTTGCATGGATACCTAAGATCCTTGAAATGAACATCATGGTTCGTTGATCTATTTCCGATAGTATATGCTGCTCTTTCTTTTGTTTATACTCTCCCCTCCGACACTTTACAGAAAGAAGTAAGAACTGTTCTAAACCTTTGAGCCATGATTATAGAGGCACCCTCAATGAGGAGCGTATCATCAAAAAATTGCAAATGATTTATTTATTTGACCCTAGAGACAATGCTAGCCTTGGAATATTCCCCTGTTTTCTTTCTTCCTCCATAATCCTGCTTATAACATCTGCCATGATGATTTACAAGAGATGTGAAAGAGGGAAGCCTTGCCTTAAACCCCTTCTTGCCTGATTTTTTCCATTTAGTGTTAAGCACTATACCCTCTCTAGTTTATTTTGGCTTAATCCATAACCATGTAACACTCCTTGATTGCACAAATACATAATAACATATCTTCCACACAACTATTATGACTTTTTCATTAAGTTTCCACTATTATACAAAGCTTACTATTGTAACAATCTATCACTTTGTGGTATTGCAATTGCAACTTATTTGTGTACTGCAATTAAAACTCACTAGCACAATTGAAGTCATGCAAGGTGACAAGTCTCACAATGTTTAGTGTTGGGTACCTATGAGTTCTCAACCTACCCCTCAACATATCTCCTTAAGTAAACCCAAGTGCATGCTTGATGCATGCTACAACACTATAATGTAAAACAACCATCTTGTCCTACCCTCACAAAGTACACCCACACCCCCTTGTGGTGGTGCACTATTGCATGTCATCAACAAGCACCTACAACCAGTGCAAGGATGGGAAAAACTAAACCATCATTACGATAACAATGTAGGGTAAATGCATAAATTGATTGCAAAATAAGAAACCACGTTAAGACATGAATAGTTTAGTGTTTTTATTAAAATTTATTGCAATGTAGGTTGAATGCATAAACAATGATTGTAAAGTAAGAAACCACACTAACATATAATGGATATTATAGGGGTTTAAATAAAAGTTTTCACCTATTGATAAAATACGGGGCAACACACAACAACATAAATGCACTCTCTCATCCTTATCACCCACAACATAAATGCACACCCTCACCCTCCACTCACTTGAAATGTGAGGTTTTATACTTATGTTGTTCACACCCCCACACACCCTCACCTATTTTCAAGTGACGAGGGTGCGCATTTGTGTTATTGCCACCTCCCTCACTGCTCCATGAGGTGGCAACCACGTTTGTTTGCACACACTCACCTCCCCTCGAAATACATTTGTGGTGTTGCAGAAATACACCTCCTCTCCTCTCAATAACTACATATTCATTGTATATGATTTATGCTTCATCCTTTCTCCAAATTTGGCATAATCCTTTAAAAAAACAAAGCTTTATCAATAAAGATTAAGCAACAAATGTATGCCACAGAATGATTGATCAACACTAGTTAATCAAAAGGGTAAATGAGGTACCACAATTTGCCTCTATGTACGGTCGAAGTAAATGCGAACAAGCAAATTAGATAAAACAAATTAATTTAAAAAACTACAGAGTAACATGTTTTGTTTATATTTAATTCAGCAAATTTCAATAAACAACTACAATAAATAAGCTTAAAATTACATAGTGGGTAAAACAATAAAGCTAAGAGATTAGACAAGATCCTTTAACACTTTAAATATAAATCTTTTAACTTAAACACTTTAAATATAAATCCTTACACAAATCACCGAAGTGTTCATAAAAATATCCACATCATTGATCTTATATTCTTGAAATTGTTACTGTGTAGCCCAACCGCTTATATTCTTGAAATTGTTACTGTGTAGCCCAACCGCTTATATTCTTGAAATTGTTACTGTGTAGCCCAACCGCTTTATGATGGACCGCAAGACCTTTTACGTTGTGTGATGTAGATCCTTTACCACAAGGAAATTCAAATTCGTGTTCCCCTAACTGTCCATATAAAGTCGAAATTCGGAGATGCTAGTGACTTAGAAAGTTTGTACAAGAATTTATATTAAGGGTTTTGTTTAATCTCACATTCGGCGTGCTGCCATGGAAGACGCAGCCGAAGTTCGGAGGATCCGTTTGATATTCGAAGATCAAAATATGCTAAGCAGGAGGCAGAGATCAGAGGGATTGAAGCAATCCTGGATGATTGTGAAGCCGCATTTGAAGACTATAGCTGACATTGCAGTTGATATTTCTTTTACATTCCAGCTTCATCGCAGTTGCCCCCATGGCGTTTTGTTATCGGTAAGGGTTTCCTTCATAAATAAACTTTTGTTGTTAATATTTTCTATGTCATGAATATGCGGATTACAAGTTAATTTACACATGAGTTAACTGCAAAATGCTTCGTCATAGGTCTAAAGAAATGCATTTCTTGAAAATTATCGTCTATGGCTGAAGCTTTACAATGTATTGTTCAAGTAAATTGGATTTCAATTTTTCTTTATTAGAATACAGAATCAGGTGGACAACTTAATGTTAGTCAATTTTTCATTCACTGGTTAGCGCCTTTGAACCGTAGTCTATTGAAATTTGAAGGATTCTGTTTAAGGCAAGTCAAATTATAGTCTGCTAAGTTGTATTGAACTTAGATCTGGGTTTATTATTATTAGCATGTACTCCAACAACGAGGCCGGTGCATTAGCTCTATATCAAGGCCTTTCCATCTTGTCTGAAAAATGAGTTCGGATAGTTTCCGTAGTGGAGGATTCAATTTCGATTAGAGGAAGCAGTTCGAGAGGTAAATGGAGGGGCCACGTCTTGCTCCCCCAAGTTTCAATGAAGTTCATCATGCCATCTCACTCTCTCACCACATGTCCGTCCATGCAAGACCGATGGGACGGGGAATTACTACTCTGGGATATCTCTGTTGATCCTCGCCATCTCCCGCAAGCGTTCCCTTAATGAGGAGTACAGTGGAGTCGTGGAGTGAATATGGGTTATGGTGGACTCAGCCTTGGAAACTGTAGGATATTTTGGTCATCCTTGGAGATTTTGGTTTCATTTTCGATTGCTGGTTGCTCAGAAGCCGCCGTTATTGGTGGAATCTGGGAGCTGTGCCAGGACCATCAATGGTTGTCGTTGTCTCCCTTGCCCTAGGTTCTAGTAGTGGCATTAGCAAAACTGGTAATTCTCTACTTCCTGATGTTTTCGATGTTTGGCTTTTGAAGGGGTGGCCTCTGTTCTTGGGTGTCTTGTCTGGCGGTTTGATTGCCGGTGGTTGTATTTATTTAGTTCCCAGTTATTGGGACAGTGGGAGTGGTATCTTGTGGGTGGCCTGGACTGTTCTTGCCGGCAGCACCAGTCTCCGTGTTCTGCAGTCTGGGGTAGGTGCATTGTCACTCTGGTCTGGCCGAGTCGTTGCGATGGCACTCTCTCACTGCCGTCAGGGTCGCTGTGTGCGCCGTGACCTAGAATAATTACAATGTGGGTTGAAAAGCTGCGAGTAAGAGACGGTGGAAATGCAGTGCAGTGTGATGAATTGGACAATAAGATCGAACACATGGAAATATGAGTTTGCCCAGAGTATTCAGAAGAAAAACAAGGTCTGGGTCATTGATGCAGCTATGAATATTATAGATCTTCGTGAGTGGGAAATGGAAGTTGATGCCTTCATGGGAGTCTACAGAGGGAAATGCATGGAGCTAAGTGTATAGGTCCAGTCTCTACAGAAGCAGATCCGTGGAATAATAGTTCACGCTGGTCTTCCTTTGGAAATTGCCACAAACCCCCCTGTTGAAGGCTCTAGCTCTTTGGTCACCCCCCTCTCTTTGTGATCACTCAACGGCCTCGGTAGGTAAGTGGGAATTTCGGCATCCCCCAGCACTGGAATTGGAACATGGTGTGGCTCCCCCTTAACCTTGCTGCTGACTTTGAGAAGGGGAAACGAATGGAAGAAGCTGGTGCAGAACCTCGGACGACTATGGAAGATGAAACATGTTATGGTCATAGAATTTAGTAATTTCTGTCTTTGTTTTTATAGATGTTTTATCACATGTTTTTTTTTACTTAACCAATTTTTGTAAGGCAGTATATCTGTCGAGTTATGCTAGGACTGCTTTAGAAGGATAGATTTGGCAGTTTTTAGAAACCCACAGTTTTCATTTTGGACATTTGTTTATGGCCACCTCTATTTTTTTTTTGTATTACACAGCTGTATGGTTCGGCCTTGGCATTTTCCAATACAAAATATAAGCATTACTGCGAAAAAAAACCCAAGAACCCTAAGAGTAAGAATTCAAGAAAAGCACAAACAAAGACTAGCTAATGCATTTTTCATTATGCATTGTAAATGTTCAAAAAGTCAGAAAGATTGGTGCACTGGGAAATAGCATTGGCACGGAAATTTCTTCAGAAAAGGTTTATTAGCGCTCTTATTACTGTAATAAACAAAATCCAACTTAAATTATCGACTCTTATACTAGTAAGATTTTTGCTAACATAGCCTACATAACAACATTGTAACATAATTCTTGATGGTAACTATATTATGCCACATTAACACAGAATGCTCTTTTGAAGAACTAACACTTGTTATTGTATTGGGCCCTAATCTTTTCAGACAATGTTGAGAATGCTAATATTGCATTGTGTGACAACTAGGTTAGTTGCAATTTCAACACTAATGTAAATTACTTTACTGGTACCTAAATTTTTTTCGATAACAAACTGATGCAAGCACAAACTTGATAATAGATATAAAGATTGCACACACAAGAAGTATTCAAAGTTAATTGTGCTAACTGGAAAATTGCAAATGTACAACAAAGTTACACAAGCACAAACTACCCTTAACATCTCAAATCTCAAATTGCATGGCTCCGATCACACATAGAGTTTAGACTTTAAAGTCTCTGGCCCATTGATACAAATATCACTAATTGATGAATTACATATTATATTCACTCATGCTCCGGCCAAAAAGCTTTACAGCTTTAAGGATCACACATAGAGTTTATAAGTCTCTGGCCCATTGATACAAATATCACTCATTGATGAATTACATATTATATTCACTCATGCTTATTAACCTGAACCAAGAGATGTCGCTAATATAAACATAGATGTCTTGATGGCTGATCAAAGTAGACCATATCATTGATCATCCTTGAATGGTTCCTCTATGTTGGCTCTATAAAATATGTTTTGTTTAATTGAGGTCGGTGCAGGTTCCCAACTAATTGTACATCAAATTTGACCAGGTCTTTGATCAAAGTTGATCAAGTCATTGCTTCTCCAATGGTCAGTTTCATGTCAACAATCCACACCAATCTTTTTTGTTGTGCCATGTCATATTTCACACTTGTTATCACTCAAACTGAGCTTTGTGTGAGCAATTAAGCAAGAGAGGACTTTTCACCTCTTGAGTTCCTCTCACTTTGGGTTGGTTTGTGCCAACTCTAGGGGGCTATCCCTAGCTATTGCTTCTGATCTATTGGTTAAGTTAGGAAAAAATAACTTAGATTAATGAGTAGATGAATTCATGGGAAGTGAATTCATACAAGTTTGGGATGGACTCAAAAAACTATTGTTGCTTGCCATTTGATTGGAATGGATCTCACAAAATCAAGACATCTTAGTCATCATGTCAATGCTGGGCGAAGAGAACCGCTATGCCAAGGGGAAGAATCTTCTCACAACCTTGTCTTGGCTGCTCGAAACTAAACCAAGGGAAATAATTTCTACCACTATGAACCTTTGGGGTTTTGAAACACAACAAAGGTTTACAAAGATTTTTCCATGCCAAGGGAAAAACAACCACAAAACGTCTAAAAAACCAATAAATCTTGTTAAGCGAGAGCATTGTAACATTAACAAAGATAATCAACACATAGAATATTGTAAGAAAATGAAGACCAATTGTTTAATTCCATTGACATCAAAGTCCAAAGATGATTACAAGTGAGATCAAATATTCAAATCTCTTTGAATCCAATCCTTTTCAACATCTTTGAGAACTAATTAAATAGACATCTCTTGTAAGTGGATGGCCTTCCTTGGTCAAGAATAGTCATGCACGTGAACTCTAATTGAAACTGCAATAGTCTCTCATGCAAGGTGCAATAATCTATGGATGTAAGTGGATAATGATGCATACTAGACACACTTAACTACATTTGAATAAATAAAGTTGAGTTCCAAATAAATTGCATGTATCCACCTCAACTAGTGCCCCCTCGTTGTAGATAAGAGTTAAATCTTTTGCCATAAATGATCTCCACTCAAGGTTCCAAACTACTCCTATGGAGGTGGAGGTGGTTGGGAATGGCGGCGGGGTTTCGCAGAAGTGGAGGCGGTCCTTCATGTCTAAATAGATCTAGGGTTGGAAATAGGATCACCCCTAGTAGATGCGAGCATCGTGAAAAAATAAGTGATTTGTTGAATGGAAGTTGGTCTAGGATGTGAATGTGGCGGGAGGATGAGGGAGTGGAGCCAGAGGGCCTCCTACAAGTATAAGGCCAAACATCTTTTGTCAGGGTACCTAAAGAAATTGGCTAGAGTTTGAAGCTCCCTAAAAAGACAATGGAACCACCCTCGAATCTCATAGTAAATACGGTAGCAGAAAATAAGTCCACCTCAATCTCAACCTCTCGAAGATGGCACACCTGGCAGATCTTGTTATATTGAACAATCTAGTGATCCCTCTCCACACAAACGCTATGAGATCCCACCCTGAACTGATTGAGGGCAATACAGAGAGTGTGCACCTAACGTGGGAGTGTGTGATGGGGCCAAACAATGAGCCCATGCCTTAGATCCATGAAGTGCTTAGCGTAGAAGGCCATCTTCGGATGTAACTCGCCTCTGATCGAGGTGACCTGCACAAATTGCTTGTAGATATCATCTTGAATGATCCTGCTCATCTCCTAACTGGTAGGTAAGAGTTAACCAGGTGCATCTAGGGAGTATCTAAATGGGGGAAGTCAGTCCATCGTAATAACAATAAACTCCAAAAGATCTTAGACTTCCGTAGACCAGCACTGAGTGCGGCCTGAAGGGCTAGCTGAGGCAGTGGACTTTGATGAACAAGAGGCCAAGTATGGATACCGGCTCAATCCCTTTGCCGAATTGGCAAAGCTCTGAATGCGATTTATGAGTGAGTCAAGGCTGGATACACTCTCAGCCAAAAGGGTTGGGCACCAAACTCCGCAAGTATGATGGGATGAGGGATTGTCTGCCTATTGATGCAGCAAAGGAGGAGGATCTGCTCTCTCTTTGCTGAGGAGAGATATTATTAACTTTATTAATTATTTCCATCTTTATGTGCACAAAGACACATGTCAATATCATCATGATCTCCACATAATAATTATGGAAATAATGTTTTCTGCATAGTTCAACACATGGCACCATCTGTTTGACCAATCATCACCCTGTAAGTGTCACTTCCTTGAAATAGGTGTGCTAAAATTAGAGGTGATCCCTTCTAAAAAAACAAGACCCCCAAAATGCAGAGCTAGGTCTTACAAAAAAATAGGAACCTCAAAACACCAAAATAGCACGCATGGCAAAACTCACTATAAATAACATGTCTGTAGTAGACATTGCTAAAAATAGCACCACCATGCATGTAGATGGAAATAGTCTCATTCAATTTGTTTGCTTCCAAAGAACAAGAGTATGTCATCTGATTTGCCATGCGGGCCTTGTAACACCACCTGCTAAAACAACATGCAGGTGGCATGCAAACTGACAACAAACTAAGCATGCACCAATAAAGCCATGAGTGAACCATGAATCACCTCCGAATCTGAAATGACAACACTGGAAATGGTCCCCCAGTGTGAACTGATCTTTGAGATGAATGATCTGGAACTGTTATACCAACAATCTTGCAAAGAATTGCACTCAGTGAACTAGCTTGAGAAACAAATCTGGAAGTTAACACAATAATTTAATGGGTGCAATTTGAGGTGTTAACAGTGGTTCCATGTCTTCTGGTGGTATGCCGAGGATCTTAGAAATCTCTTGTAAACACCAACTCGCTGCAACTGCTCAAAACACTTTGCAACTGAATTTCCAGTCTGCTTTCAATCTTCATGCCAACTACTGTTTCACTTTTGAATAATGCTTGCATGCATGTCATCTTCATCGTCAATCTATACTTGCAACATGATTAGGACCAAGGGATACAAACAATGGGATGAACTCAAATGTTGACCCTTTACAATGTTGGCTTTCTTTCACATGTGGAGAAAATGATCATTCCCAGATTTGTAATGGACTGCCATTGTGCTATTACAACCAACACTTATTTGAAACCCTAGCTAAGCCCTTATTACAAAATAACAAGATAAAACAATGCTGATCAGTGAACTTATTCTGATGGGCATACTTAATCTTACCCTAAGCTACAATAAAGATCTCAACTACTAAGTGAAGTCAAACCTCCAATGCAGCCAACCCAAGGTCACTTTTAAAACATGATCTTCTCTTTGTGTTTATTATGAACCAAAACAACGAAATTGTATTCTGCATCCATAAGTAACCTGGCTTCTTGATTTTCTTGCCTCTGAAAGGTAGGAATGGAACCCCGACACTATCCTGGTTGAACTTGGGTTGTCATTGATGTCAACTAATGTCAAAGAGGAATCAGTATTCCTGTGCTAGTTTGAAGAAATATATGAAAGCCACTTTGAAGAAGTATATGTAAGCAAGTTTGAAGAAATATATGGAATCTAGTTTGAAGAAATACATAAGTATATTTCAAGAGTACATCAAGCATATTGAGTGTGAAGAAGTACATAAGAGATACATTAAGTACATATGGTACATTTGCAAGTCTCCAGTTTGAGGAAGTACATATGCAGATCATCAGGTCCACCTAGTCCGTTACCTCAAGGAAAAAGCCAAAGAGATGGTTGGACAAGGTCTGGGAGTGCGCAAGTGGCTTAGAGAACAATTATGCAAATCCCGGAAGTGCGCAAGATACACCAATTGGAAGAAGTATGCAAAGCTCATAAGTGCGCAAGATACACCAATCAAGAAAAGCATACAAGTGGTTGAAGCACGCAAAAGTACCAAGAAGGAAGTAGTGGTTGTAGAAGTCAAGTGTGCAAGTCCCACAAACGATGGTACATCAAGGACGCAAGACCTCACTGCAAGGGCGCAAGATTAAACTGCAAGGGTGCAAGTCCCACTATGGCAAGGACCAAGTATGCGCAAGACCCACAAGTGAAGAGACATCATCGACACAAATCATGACAAATGGCAAAAGCGTGAACCATGAAGCAAAGAAGAAGGAAATCCACAACCAACTTGTGGATATCACCATCCGCGCAGATTAAGTATAAATAAGAAGTTAAGTTGGAGAATTTTGAAAGCTTGGTAGAGTAAGCTTGGAGGTGGAAAGCTGGAAGATACAGATTTATCAAGCTTCTAATTATCAGGGCATCAAGGGCTCGTGGAACTAGAACAAATGACCTAGCAAAGAGCTGAGTGCGCACAGACAGAGGAATGGAATTGCTGATGGTGCGTAGTGTGATGTGAAACTATCTGTGAAAATTGCGCGAAGACAGAGATGCAGATCTATAGAGGATGCTCAAGTGCATGAGAACAAAATGATAGTATCGCAGACAACATGCAGACAGTCACAGATGATTTAAGATAGAGGTGCAAAGATTAACTTGAAGCATATCTTGAGTTGCGTGAAGTGAATAAGTCTATCTGATGCGCTAAGACATAATTGCTGCACAGTAAATGATGCGCATTATGATAAGGGTGATCTGATACAAGTGCAAATGAACCAAAAGGGCGAATCGCGAATCATGCAGAAAGTCCAACTTGTGGATATCACCATCCACGCAGATCAAGTATAAATAAGAGTTAAGTTGGAGAATTTTGAAAGCTTGGTAGAGTAAGCTTGGAGGTGGAAAGCTGGAAGATACAGATTTATCAAGCTTCTAATTATCGAGGCATCAAGGGCTTGTGGAACTAGAACAAATGACCTAGCAAAGAGCTGAGTGCGCATGAACAGAGGAATGGACTTGCTGATGGTGCGTAGTGTGATGTGAAACTATCTGTGAAAATTGCGCGAAGACAGAGATGCAGATCTATAGAGGATGCTCAAGTGCATGAGAACAGAATGACAGTATCGCAGACAGCATGCAGACAGTCACAGATGATTTAAGATAGAGTTGCAAAGTTTAACTTGAAGTATATCTTGAGTTGCGTGTAGTGAAGAAGTCTATCTGATGCGCTAAAACATAATTGCTGCACAGTAAAGGATGCAAATTATGATAAGGATGATCTGAGACAAGTGCAAATGAACCGAAAGGCCGAATCACAAATCATGCACAAAGTGTCGCAGATTATTTAAAGACTTTTGGACCAAGACAGAATGGAAATATTTCAGAAGGTGCGCAGACTTGTTTGATACTGATTTTCAAAGTTAGAACAACAATTCATTAGTAGATGCACAATATTAGTTGGAGTTGTAGAAGCAGAAAGGCACACAAAACCTAAGCGCAGACTGCAGAATATGATGAAGCAACATACAGTTTGTAAAGTGCGAAGTCATTGTAATGTGGTGAAGTGTTCAAGTGAAGTTAGTGATATAGAACAATAATTTGTAAGATCTCAAGGTTGCAGAAGGTGCGCACAATATAGTGAATAACAGTTTATCATAAGAGTGCGTGGATAAGAAGAACAACAAAAGTCATATCTTTGAAGTTCTTATCATATATTAGGGTGGAAGGACGAGGCAAGGAGTAGGGGGTTGGTGCGTCCTTCCAGTTGGAGCTGGTAAATCAGGGAGTTGAAGCTTCCTTCAGGTCGGTGCCTGTAAAACCAGGGGGTCGGTGCCTCCTTCTAGTTGGTGTTGGAGAACTTAGGAAGTTGGTGCATCCTTAAATGTAATCTTTATATTATAAGGAAAGCATTCCGTGGTTTTCTCTTGTTTGGGTTTCCACATAAAAATTCTATGTTCTGTGTTTTTGCGCACATGTGGATGGATGATTTATTTATGGTGGATGCTTAATTTAAGTTCAGAATTAATCAGTTAAGAAGTTAAAAACTGTTCTGCGTTAATATTGATTCATCCCCCCTCTCAGTATTAAATAGATTTCGACAATCCTCAAAAAACAAGGCTGTCATTTGGTGTCTTTGTAGGCCTGTATTTCTGCAAATTGAGTCTATCCCAGCTCGAATAGGATCACACCAATTTGTGGTTAAAAAACAATGTTTAACATACTCTGGGATATCAGAGATTCCAAGCATTGAAATCGTAGCTGCAGCATTAGTTATTACCTGATGTCAAGATCTGAAATCAAAGAGCATCTCCCTTATGCTGTCAGAACTTTCTTCATAAAATATGGGGAAATCAGATTTAGTTTTAGGATGGATGCAGAATACCGAGCTTAAAATTTTGCTGCCCTGGTTTACGAGAATTACCATCATCTGTAACATTAGTATGAGGTTGGCCAACCTCAGGTAGGGCCCTCATCCAGATTTTTTGTGCTGATTCTTTTGATTCTTTATGGTCATGACCCCAAAGAATATGGTGCCGCTCTTCCTGCCTTCCATCCTTGTCATTTTCATATTCTTCTCTATTATGCATTAAAGTACTGTAAGCAAGAGATGACATGCTTGTCTAGTCTAACCAAGGCAATCTGATTTCCCTAATAGTCCCTTGTAAAGTAACCCTCTTATCTTCATATTGAAATCAGAATTAGGTTTAAGTAAATCAAATACAACTTACCTCATCAGCATTCCTTGGCTGCTGTACAAGGCTGAAATAACTAATGTGCAATTTTCTGGAACCAAAGTAGCACCATCATTATACACCAAAACAGGATGTCCTAGATCTGAGCTCGACTTCTTTGTGTCAGTGTTATTAGATGGCATCTCCATCGAAGAATCTTAAAAACAACTTTTTCAACTTTGACAAACTTTTCAGATAGGTCAGCAAGAAAAATGCCATAGTTGTCACAAGATTCAAAGACTTCTTCTTTGCTGGGTGCATTACAGCCAAAATTTTTTCCATCAATATCATGCATCTTTAGTCCATTCTCTTCTCACTGTAAAAAACAAATTTGATATGATTGCTGGTGGTATCTTCAAACTGTGATACAAGGATTTTTCTTCTTCTTGATAACTCTCCAGTAGGGTATCACAGCAGGGACTTGAGACATTAAATGGCTGTGCTCGTGCCTCGTTGTTACCTCCCAAACCTTCACTTCAAAGTTATAAAGTCCTGATAACAAGTGCAACCCAGGGGCAACTTAGGAAGGTTGCCTAATGTCACCTCAGCAACCCTTTGTCTCACTTTAGGCTGGTTCTTTTCCAGCATAAGTGGGGAAAACCTAGGAAAGATTTTAATATTTTCTTTCAGATAAATGGGTTAAAGAATAGACCATTGTCAACCTAGTTGGGTGATGGAGTCAGGATCAAATTCAAGGGGGTTCGAATATTAATGAATGGAGGAGCAATTAGGCTGTTATTAACATGCATCAACAACATGAACTTCTTTAATGTGCAGAAATTAAAGAGAGGGCCTGTCCAAAGGTGTGCCTCTTTCACAATTACAAATCAGCCGTTAAAAATGTGCAACCATGAACAATAAAAGGACGGCAGCAGCCTCTTAGAGCATAGAAATGATAGCACCAAACCATATTTTGAACAATGATAAACAACAAGCCATAAGAAGGATTTAAACTTTTAACTCAACCTTATTCCTTCTTGGAGCAGGACTGCCTTTCTACAAAAGATCTTTACAGCAGATTCATAAAGGTAACTTCAGCCATGAAAAATAAAGAAGTTGATGAACCTCACGTAGAAAATGCCCTTAAACTTCCTTTGATCCAGCTAGATCTTCAATTAAGCCCTTGGAATTTTTTCACACTTCTTTTACACCCTTTGGCCCATGAACCTTCCAGTATTTATATACTACCACCCTTGATTAAATCCTTGTTAATTTTTGTAGCATCGGACAGGTACTTTTGCATAGGCCAAGTGTTTGGCATGCAGGAGTTGTCCACGAGACTCTCAGACTTAGGAGTTTCACTACTAAAGTGAATGTATTTTTGTTACTTTATGTAAAGAAGAGGGCCCATGGTATTGGCATATTGTAATGTTATAAAAGTCAGCCTAAGTGAGAGGAGGAGCTATCACAGTCATTGTCAGTGCATGTGAGATCATTGATAGTGAGTGATCAGACCTAAGAGAGGGATTCTCTTAGGGACTTTGGACTGAGGGATTCCTTCAAGCCAGGGTTTGTTGATATTGCTGAGGGTTTGGGCACAATTGCGGTGTGGGTGAGTCAAGAGTCTGATTCAGTGTGTTATATCTGCAATCCTGGAGTTGTAAAGTGCTGTTTAACAAATCTGCAATAAAAGACAAATCTGCTGTTGGTTTTCCCTAGTGATTGAGGCTTCTAGGGTAAATCTTAGTGTTCAAATGTGTTATTGATTTCCTTTCTTTTATTCTGCTGCGTTACCTTGGTTGTGATATAGTGTGTTTTTAGTAATAATTGTAAGTAGATTATTCCAGTTGCTAACCAGGCCTAGATCTGATAAAATCAACAGCCCTAATTAGGGCACTCCTTGAAGTTGAAACCACCCTCTTATTGCCTTGACAAATCTCCAAATGACACTTGGCAACTCCTAAGGTTAGGGTGCACCTCCCAAGTCTTCTATTTCAGTCCTAGCACATTGCTTTTCTTACATGCAAGTGCTTCATTAATGACCTTTTCTTCCCTTGAGTTTAGATCTATAGTTAATTTCATGATTAGGTCTGGGCCAACCTCATTTCAACTTAAAATCATAATTATTATTCATAATTAGGTCAAGTCTCACCTCGTTACAACTTAAAGGTATAACTATCATTTGACATTAAACCACTTTGAAGCCCTTCCTACTAGGGCTGACCTTGCTATTATTAAGTGCAAGCTTCCAAAAGATGCTTCACTTCCTTTAAGCATGAATGATCCTGTTGTAGAGGTCCTTTTATGTCTCGTCTTCATATCAATCATGTTGGTGGAGTAGGTTTTGACTATGTCAAAGGTTTATGTCTATGAAATTCTTTACATGATAAAATTCATCATGGTCATCAAACCTATCCTTTCTTGCATGGGACAACACTTGGCTCACCTCTATCTTCTCCAACATCAAATGATTTATCATTGTGCCGAGAGGCGCTCTACAGCCTAGGAATGTTTGTTGATATTGTCGGCCATAAATAACATTTGTATGAGGGAGATCTTGTAAGTCGAGTGTTTGTCGATATTGTCGGCCATAAATAACATTTGTATGGGGGAGATTTTGTAAGTCGAGTGTTTGTCGATATTGTCGGCCATAAACAAATAAAAAATATTATGATAATAAACAAATAAAAAATATTATGTCGGCCAATAATTAAAATTAAAAAGACGTGTATTTTCAATTGGAATTATAGATTTGTGTATAATTAAACTCTTAGAATAAAATTTAAATCCCAATTTACTACTAATAATAATAATATTGATTGAACATTAAATTGATGATTTTGATCATTTTCTACGTTCTCAATTGGAAAATAATGTTCAGTAAAATGTCAAATTCCAGGTCTTCTTACAAGTCCGTGGAATCTCGTATACAGACATTTATAAAATGTGGAATACGGATTCACATAAACTGAAATTAAAATCGAAAGAAAATAAAATATTTGATTTAAAAGTAGTAAAAAATTATTATAATATTTATTGTTATCGACTTTACATATGTAGTGGTAGTTGGTAGCCAAGCTTTGCTAGTAGCTGGCATTAATATGTTTTATAGTAAAAGTAAGTTGAAATCTATTCAGAAGGAAATGTACTCATCGTGGCCAGATTTACAAGTGGGTGTGGCCTACTTAAAATATTATCAAGGAACATTTATAAAATGTGGGATGTGGATTGACCAGACTTTAAAAATATAAAACATTCAAAAGAATTATTTTATTAAGGAACATTTATAACGCTATTTATAACTGTAGAGTTTATTTTATTTAAGGAACATTATATGCCTTTATGTAAATCTTTACATAGGCTGTCTTCATATTTATAGTTACATAGTTTCTCAAATAGTTGCGAGTGATTAAAAAACTATTGGCCTAGCCTTCCATAAACTATTATATAAAAAATATTTACACTCAAAGATAAAGTAATTTTAAAATGCTATGCATATTCAAACATGTGTTGTTTTCTTATTCAAACCATAAGGTACATTGTAAGGTTTTTGATAACATTGTTTTTTTAACATAAACGGTTGAGATTTTTGTAATTATAAAAAAGGATGAAGAACCGAGATACAGTGTGTAAGAGTAGGTCTGCAACCAACATCAGAAGGACAGCCTTCGCTCTACAATCATCATGTCCAAAAGCTATGACATAGACCCCTAACCGGATTACTAGCCTGCAGATTTAAAGGCTCCAAATACAGGCAAATTTAAAGTAAACAAAATTACAGATAGCGATGATGAACCCAGCTTGAAATCTATCTACAAATACTATTTCTAACTACCATAATTAAAAAGGGACGAAGATCTAAGCCCAGTTGGTCATAGAACACTTTTCGGGTGATGCTTGAGAGGAAAGAACCAGCATTCATATATTGTCAAGCCTGGCAAGTTGAATGACATACTGCTTCAGCTCACCTCAGCACTCTCACTGCGGATTCCTTTGACATTTTCTTGAACGTGTTGCTTAACACCTTGAATAATTCTGAGCTGCTCAGTGTCCCACAAGTCGCTGCTCTCCATGGCCACTGCCATTGCTGCCAACTTCTCCTTCATCTCCCAGACATCGTTCCTAGCGACCTGTTCCAAATTGGACATCTAAGTGACAGTCTTCTTCCACTCCCCCACCTCTATTCGGAGATGGACCGGAGCTTCTAGAATTGCAAGTCTGTCATTGAGAACGCTTAATGAAACGCTCTAAAGTTGTATATTTGGTAGCATTTAAAATGTAAATTTTACTTAAAAAACAAGAATTAACATTTTAACCATTCAAACAAAAACTCAAGTTGTTGTAATTTTTTTATTTCAAACACTATTTATATTTACAATGAAAGTTAATTATTTTCTAATAATTATTTTATTATTTAAACTACATGAAATTATATTTAAATTTAAATTAACATTTAATTTAAATTAAAATTAAAATTAAAATATATATTAATATTTACATATAGGTATATAAGTTATTTACTATGTATAATAAGAACTACATGTGGTATAGTGGTAAGGGTGTTGGGATAATGGGTGTGAGGTCCAAGGTTCAATCCTCCCAGATCATCTAAATTTAAATTAAAATATATATTAATATTTACATATAGGTATTTAAGTTATTTACTATGTATAATAAGAACTACATGTGGTATAGTGGTAAGGGTGTTGGGATAATGGGTGTGAGGTCCAAGGTTCAATCCTCCCAGATCATCTACTTTTGTCTTTTAAAATATAGAATTTCATTATCATTTAAAGTGAGTTTTATACTTGCATAGATTTCAGTGTGTGGAGTTTTTTTATTGCATATTTTTTAGTGTAGATGTTATTCTGTGGACGCATTAATTTCAGTGTATGGACGCATAGATTTCAGTGTATGGGGTTTTTTTATTGCATATTTTTCAGTGTAGATGTTATTCTGTGGACGCATTGATTTCAGTGTAAGAGGTTTTTATTGCATAATTTTCAGTGTAGCTGTTATACCATGGACGCATTGATTTCAGTGTAGATTTCATCGATGCATAAATTTCAGTGTATATGTTAATGTTTGACTTTTTTGATATAGAGTCTAAACTAGAAATGGAAGATTTGCATGCAGAAGATGCTATGAGACAAACTGGTGAAGAACAAAAAGTACAAAACGTCGAACGTCGTAAAACATATCAAGGAAGAAAATCTTACGAATTGACAACAAAAGAATGAGAAGAAGACTTGAAACGAAAAGCAGAAGAACAAAAATAATTTCGAAAATGGAAGTTGGACGAAATGACAACAAAACAACAAGAAGAAAACGAAATGCAGATTGAAAAAAAGAATATCGAAAAAGAAAGTTAGACGAATTGATAGAATAAGAACGAGAGGAACAAAGAAAACGAAACGTTGATTGACAAAGAGTGTATCGAGAGAGAAAGTTAAAGCAGTTGGAAGAACAAAGAAATCAAGTTGCAGAATAACAAATAAACAAAATGTACGAAATGACGACAGAGGAAGGAGAAGAACGAATAAAACAAAACGCAGTTCAACAAAAAGAAAATCGAAAAAAAAAGTTAGGCGAATTGACAGCAGAAGAACGAGAAGAACAAAGAAAACGAAACGTTGATCGACAAATAGCGTATCGAGAGAGAAAGTTGAAGCAATTGGAAGAACAAAAAGTAATATAAGTTAAGACATAATAAATACTAGTAATAATAAAAAGACATTACCTTTTATGAAAAGGTATCAAGTGCCCCTTTAAGTCTATTTATATCGGGCCTTCATTGTCAAATTCATATCTTATCATTTATCAATTATTTTCTTTATCTATAAATATTTATTTGCACAATTTATAAGCTGGGCACTACATGCACTTGGCCACATGTTACCAACTAGGAAGGAGTTGAATAGGATCATTTGAGATTAGATTTATAGCTCGTGCATACAAATTGCTTGGATAAACCTGTTGGGTGGGTTACTTTGAAGATGGCCTTCTACATTGTGTACTTCTTGGAGTTAAGGGCACATAGACTCGTTATCCAACCTCAGTACACACTTCGTCATTGTATGCGTGCTCTTTGGAATTCCCCTAGGCCAATTTATAGTGGGTTCGCATAGACTTTGGGTGAAGGTGGACCACTAGATTGATTATTTTGATAGGATCTCTAACTATGCCATCTTCAGGAGGCTGAGATAGAGGAGTACTTCATTTTCCGCTGAGCCATCGACTATGAGATCTAATGGTGGTTCTGTTACAATATATTACTACATTGTGATTTTGGTCACATCACTTGTGAAATTTTTTACCATTGTCGAGTTTGCATATTTAGACAGTTGGTTGGAAAAGTGGTACACTTGTCTCCTTTCTTGGAGATATTGCTTCTTAGCGGTTGAGTTGTGGCATGGTGGTTGGTGAGGAGGTGGTATGGTGTGATATGTTTTCATGTCTTCATGGTGATTATTGGTGAAGTATCATGTGCCCAACTCCCTCTAATTGATGCTTAAAGGAATGGATGACCAAGATAATAAGGCAAATAATTAACACTTGATTATTTAATGGAATAGGAATCCATCAACTTAGGGCCTCCCTATGTTTTGAAGTGTTATTCTATTGTACAAGCAAGTTGAGTTGAAACCTATATAAGAGTTTGCTCACTTCACTTGAGAGGAGGATGGTTTTGGGAGTGAGGCTCTTTGTCTATTATAAATATATTGGTGTTTGAGGAGCATAATGAAGACCAAGCCATGGATCCTTGATGGTGAAATTCGTTAAGAGTAGTTGTTATTGTGGTGGGTGTGTACTTGAAGCATTCTTGTTGGTAATTATTTTCATTTGAATTTGTTAAGTAGGAAATGTCCTTCCTCTTACATTTCACGAATGTAATTCAGATATTTCCTTGTTATTGTAATAAGCGATGGCATTATGTAATTGAATAACTCTCATGCAACCACTTGATCAATTCCATTGATGTTTCGGTAGGAAGATTGGACTATGCAATCATATGTCCCTCTTCCATTTCAACTGCATCATTCTTTCTTTTGTATTTATGACCCCATGTGCCCAATGGATTCTAGGCACTAGCCCTTTTCCATGCCATCACTCTCTCTTTATTCATATCTAAACCCCATTTGTTTTCTTGAAGTACCTTTCTCCCTTGAGCATTCACTCCTAGCCTTTAGATATCATAGTAGTAAGGAAGCCTCCCTTGTGCTTGGGGAGAAGTAGCACTAAATAACATAAGAGGGTGGTGAGGTGATAGTGGACCCCTATTAGTTCAACAACTACGTTCACACTTGTGTTTTAGGACTTTATCACAAAGGTGTGTGAATTTTTATTGTAATAGATGCCATTGTCTATTCAAATAGCTACTATAGACTCTCTTTAGTTTCCTTAAATACCCTGAGTAGATATGCTTGGCCTTATGCGTGTGCAGGGGGCCCATAGACTTTGCTCTCATAACACCCAACCACATCCTAAACGAACTTCTATTCAAAGGAACACTTCCTTTTTATGATGGTCCCATTTTGCAAGGGGCACCAAGAGACTAATTGATAGCAGCCTGACTTTTGACTCTAGATTAGTGTGGACCTAGAGGACCATACCTAATTCCCATAGACCTCAACCTCATTACTAGTCCAAATTCCATATACACAGTTGGACGAGATCATCTAGGCCTTAGTGATGGGCCGCCTCCTCTTAGCAACAACACAACTCACAGTCTAGCTCCTCCTCCAACACTTCCTTCACACAACCTTTTATCTTGAGCTTGCTCCATTTGACCTCTAATGTTATAAGAGATGGATCTAGTGAACCATGATATGCTTGTATTATTACTTGTATCTGAATCTTGGATCCATCCATATTGTACATCTTTTTCCTAGACTAGCTTCTTCTTTATGAGCTTGGTTTTTCAAGACTTAGATTAGATCCATACTTTAGTTAATGCATCTTGCCTTTTATAGGAGTCATTTTAGTGGTCCCACTTTATTTTGACATCATTTTAGCCAAAAATCCCATTGACGTACTTTAGTAGTCATTTGTTGGAGATTAGTAAAATTTTCTTATCTTATCTTGTGTTGAATTCTTTGTATACATAAGCAAAAGAAACATCATCGAAATGTAAATATAATTGTGGAAATATATTTATGTCAAGAAAAGTGGGTTGATTGAATTAAAGAAACATGATTTATCAGTAGGCTAATCTTAATACAGTAGTAGTAATAATTCACATGTGTGGCCTATCAGAGGAGACTAGATTGACCAATTGCAAGAGTATTCCATTACTATAAATATGAAAATGTAAGGCCTTATTTCACATCATTTCACCATCACTTTTTCTTTAATACATTTCCTCATCATTTTTTTATACTTCAATTTCCCAATTTCAATACAAATCATGAAATGAGAAATGTTTTCAATGGATAACTTTGAATGACTTTTGTGATTGCATATGATGTCACTGTTAGGATATCTCATCATTCAGTATGTACTTTGCATGCATTTTGCATGCATGCATGCATGCCCAGTCACCAGAATGATGCCTCCAGCACCTAGTCCCCAGTCTTCCAGCACTCGGGAGCTACTTTCCACTCAGATTTAGCCCTCCTAGCCAGGGAGGCGCCCACTTCTCACCTTCCACTGCAGAAGGGCGCCTTTTCTCACCTACCAGTCCAGTTCACTTCAGTTATCACTCCGATTGACCTCCGATTGACCCATAATTGTTGTTACCACTCCGATTGACCTCCGATGAGACTTGACTACCTATTCTGAGTGCATTTAACTCCTCATGCACCCTCCCCTGAGCCTCCATCCCTACATTAGAGCCACTTACCATCAGTTACACTTATTGCACCGAGAGGCGCTCTACAGCCCAGTATGAGGGAGATCTTGTAACATGTGTCGAGTGTTTGTCGAGTTTGTCGAGTAACAAAATAATACAAAGTAAACAAAAAAGAATAATACAAAGTAAAAAGTAATAAATATTATGTCGGCCATAAACAAAAAATAATAATACAAAGTGAAAAATAAATATGAGACTTAAACTAGAGATTTTAGAGCTTAGGATTAGGTGGAAATATTATGTCGGCCATAAACAAAAAAGAATAATACAAAGTAAAAAGTAAATATGAGACTTAAACTAGAGACTTTACTTTTTACTTTTAATACAAAGTAAAAAGTAAATATGAGACTTTAGAGTGTTTGTGGAGTGTTTGTTGAGTAACAAAATAATACAAAGTAAACGAAAAATAATAATACAAAGTAAAAAGTAATAAATATTATGTCAGCCATAAACAAAAAAGAATAATACAAAGTAAAAAGTAAATATGAAACTTAAACTAGAGACTTTGCACTCAAGCAGCTATTCAAGGAGAGGTTTGCACCTCCGGAGATTTGATCCCTCTCGGCGCCTGATAGAGCCTAGGATTTGGATCTAGGCTGGTTACACTCAGTTAGACTCAGTTAGACTCAGTTTGACACCTGTCTGACAGTTACTTGTGCATTGATGACCACCACTGTTTGATGATGAGGACTCCTAGTTGGAGCCAAGTTATGCCGTGCAGTATATTCGAATGACTTCCTTGGCTAATTCGAATTGCTCACTCATTGTGACAGAATTGTATTGTAATTTTACTATTCTAGATTATAGAGCACTGATGCATCTCTCTTGCATAGTTTTTTTACTCCAAATTGTTTTACATCTTTGTGATTGATTTTCTTGTTCAATAGATCTGCTGTGACTAATTTTACGGTCACATTTAAGTTATATGATCCATGATTTTGGGGTCCAATGTGAAGATCTAAGCATTGGCGTAGATAGAATTTTATTCTAGTATCTACGGAAAATTATTATACTTGAGCACCTTTAATCCTTTGAAAGGATGTCTTTTAAGAGCCATATTACTATTGGAACTATGGTAATGCGGTATCCTTCATCTTTGTTCTTTTATTTTGTAAAAAGCATTAAACATCCTCTTTCGTATAAAAAGGAATATTATTCTCTTTAAGAAAGAAGATTGTTTACTTAAATGCATCATTATAAGACCTATTTTTCGGTCTTAGAATTTATGATCATATACTAAATCGACTCCAACTTCATTGATAATTTCTTATTAATTACCAATGTGAGCTATCGTCAGGAGTCTTGTATATTATTGATGTAAACTTGTAGAGTATTGACGATAAGCTTATTATGTATAGTATTGATTGTATTTGGCAAGCTTGTCAAGACAAACCTCAAAGCCTTAGTTGTTTACTAGTGGGTGAGATAGCCATGAAAATCCTTAGTCAATTACGTTAAATGAGTGATGATGGATATGACATGGAGCCAAAAATTACTGGGCTAAGGCCATTTGAGTTTTTATCTTACGAAGAATGGACATGACCACCAATTGGCACTGAACATGTGAGTTGTGTTTGCTAAGGAGGCTTGTTGATGGCCATACTCTGCCCCCACACTTGAGGTAGTTAGTGGGATGGATTATTCACCAATTTGCTACAATCGATTCACATATTGTCCTATATTCTTCTTTTTTTGGATAGATTCCCGCCTTTCTTAATGCTATCTTTGGATAGGGAAAGCATAAGACAACTTCAAAGCTTTTAGGTCATTTTTAAAATTTAGTATCCTAGTCCTTGATATGTAATTTTTTAGTTCTCTTTTATGTAGAAGAAAGAGTTTAAATAACAATTTTTAACACTTGATCAATGCTGAAGATCATTTATGGTTAATCGATTTCATTTGTTTACTTTTTAAGGAATTGACTATTTTGGAGTTTGCCTCATTTATATTCTTAAGCAAAAACTAGTACTCAAGAGTTACACCTCACAAAATATGACATGTTGGCAGCAAGACTTTCTCTTAATTGTTTCTGTTTAATGATTATCTCATTATATAAGATAATTGTGATGGAATTATTCTATGAACATAATTTAGATGTAGTTTGTTGTTTTGTCAAATGAAACTTATGTTTTGTTAAGAGTCAAGACATTAAATTCTTTTCAGGAATAGGGTCCATTACCACAAAGAAAGAGTTAGAATAATTTGCATTATGATGTTAGATATATACAGTTGGCATTTGACATTGTTTTTCCATTGAATTTATTTTTATTTATTTCTCCATTTGTAATAATTTGCTATTTTATAATTTTGATGAAAATCCTTATTGTTTGTAGATGGAGGGATTCACGTTGCCATCCTCTCAACCTACATGTATTTTGAAGGACAAAGATATTGTTAGGTAATGTTTTTTCTTGGAATAAATTACTGGTAACTTTAAATGATTTTTTTTAGTTTTCTTTTCTAAGAACTTCGACAAAGGTTATAAATGGTTTCAAGATGATGTTTTTGTTACTAATACACAGAATATATATAAATCGGTCCAAAATATATCAAGGGAGGTCTCATTTTTAATATACAATTTCTTTGAGCACAACGTAGAAATGGAAATTTCAATATTGTAAATGCTACTCAAAGAAGCAACTTAATTTTTTAAGTTGCTTATCTATAATAATCCCACATGGATAACAATTGTGAGACAAAGGTGGTTGAGGCATAACCCACACCAAAATCATTGCCAATTTGAAATTGGTTTTGGGGTACAACAACCTAGGTCATGTACAAAAACATCGTCTTTCCCTATAGCCAACTTCAGCACTCTGGTACTAACATTGCTGGCAGTATTGGTGTCATGTCGTTTGGGTTCTCTCTCTTCTGTAGCCACTTCCATATCGATGTATTGTAAACTATTTTTTTTTCCAAGAAAAAAAACGTATTTTTATTCATTGCTGTCAAAAAATACAATCCTCAGTGCTGGGAGCAAAAAAACTACAGAACACTTTCTGAAAAAGTTAGTTCTGCATAGATAAACATAAAGATCTCAAATAGTGCATATAAAATGCCTGAGATAATCAGTACTAGATCAAAACTAGAGTTGACAAAATTCTGATAGAGATGTAGAACAGGAGGCCACATATGTGCCCCCTTGAAACTCTTCCAACCTCAGAGCACCATCATTAAGTACTAGGCCTTGTTTTAAAGCATCAGCTTGATTGTTGAATTCACGATAAACGTGGCAGAAGACAAGTTCACGGAAGGAATCTCTAATCATATGCAAATGCTGAACCAGAGAAATCAAATCATTGTTTCCAAATACCTGTAAACTCAAAAGGAGATGAACCGAGGCAAGCTTTAACAGATAAAAAAGATCATTGAACTCTGCAAAGTTGTTGGTACCATCACCAAGACAGCCTTTCCCCAAGAAATAGTGTTCTCTGCTCAAATGCAGACTGAAACCAAAAGCACTTCTGCCATGTTGACTTGCCTCATCAAAACAACCTCCGGCCACCGAGTCAACAATCGAAGGAGGCTTTCTGATATTCATCGGCTTGTTTGGCTTTTCTTGCGAATAATATTGACAGATAGCAAAAGATTGAGATACAGTCCGAAAAACAGGCCCGAGTTTATCATTAAAACTGGCGTCGTTCCTAGTCAGCCAGATCCCCCAAGCTATAATAATAGGAAGAGGCCTCAAATGCTGTAAACCAGAGGAGCTGAAGAAGTTTTTGAAACAAGAATCCACGGAATCTTCTTGCCATAATGGGGAGGTGTTAACAAGTTTAGACATCTCTCCCCATACATCTTTAGAGTAGCTACAGTCCACCAACAAATGTGAACATGTTTCCTCTGATGATCTACAAAGAAAACAAAGACCCGGACCTTGAAAACCAAAGTGCAGCAGTCTATCCCAAGTAAGAATCCTATTCTTTAGCACCAGCCAGAAATGTAAGATAGCCTTTGGGGGAGCTTTGATACGCCAAATCTTCCTAGACCACCATCGCACATTACCCTGAGGAGCTGATATGAGAGACAAATACCCAAGTTTCACTGTGTAGTTACCCCCAATCGGGTTGAAAACACAATGGAGAGCATCGTCTTCAGTCTGAAAATGAATATGATCCCTGATGAGAGAATCTCTAAACTGATTCCACTCCATGAGTCCGTCGCCCTCCAAACCGAGAAAGTCCCCTGTAATCCAGTTCTGATGCCAAACTGTTGATCCTCTAACACAGCCAATCTGATCCAGCGTATGATAACCTTGATCTTGCAAAGAGATAGTTCCAGACTAAGCCTCCCTCCACCTGGAAGGCCAAGGATGGAGTCTCTGCCAACCCGAATCAATCGTCCATTTCCCACCTTCCATGCCAAATAGAGTTCAATGACATGGAAGGCCTTTAATAAAGCTCTCCAATGATTGGAAGCATTCCTGCAAGGTTTATCTCTACATCTTATCCAATCAACCAAAGACAATGGATATATGTATTTAGCCAACAGAATATGTTTCCAAAGACTATCCTTTGTCAGAAATAACCACAGAGTCTTAGCAGCCAGAGCTTTGTTAAAAAGCAAAATGTTTTTCAGTCCCCATCCACCATGATCCTTTGGAGCAGCCAAAATATTCCATTTAACTAGGTGAAAACCAAGATACTTTGGACTCTGTCTCCACAGAAAATTGTAGCATAACTTCCTTATAGCATTCAGCAAAGAAACAAGAATAGAAGCCGGCATCTGCCAATACACAGGAATAGCTTCCAATACGCTCTTAACCAGAACCAACCTTCCCCCCCTAGAGAGCCACCGATTGCACACCGAAAATTAATCTTGTCCTCAATCCTGTCCACCAACTCAAACTCCTCTCTCCATATCTGTTAGGTTTTAGAATAAAACCTAAATACTGTATCCCCTCCTCCATACTCATGCAATCAAAGGGAAAATAAGACCTCCAAAAAATAGAATCACTCATCTGAGACTCAAGGATATAAATCACAGATTTCCTTGCACCAATCTCCATACCAGTTGCCTTGCAGAACAGATCCAAATTGTCTCACTTTTTGACATTCAAGTGCAGAGTAGAGACAAAACAAGAAAATGTCATCAACAAACATACCATTGAAAGATACTTCCCTGACACTGCCCAAGGCTTTATCCTCATTCATAATTCTGCTGAACCTTTCCATGATCAGTTAAAAACAGGTAGGGTGACAGTGGACAACCCTGCCTCAACTTCCTGGAGGATTTAAAATATTGTGAACCAGAGCCATTAATGAGCACAGCAAAATGGGGTGAGGTCACACAACACATAATCCAGTTGGTCAATTGTAAGTTAAAGCCAATATGCAGAAGGATGAGCCTTAAGAAAAATCCATGATGCTTTATCATATGCCTTAGACAGGTCAAGTTTTAATGCAGCAACCTTCATAATACATATTACCAGTTTTAATGGTGTGTAACTCCTCCTGGGCAGAGCCCACAACTTCATAAATAGATCTACCTTTGAGAAAACCAAATTGTTCATTAGAAACATACCTGGCGAGGAAAAGCATCAATCGAAGTGCCAGAATTTTTGCCATAATCTTATAAGCTCCGTTGCACAACAGATAGGCATATCCCAAATTGTAGTTTTTCTTTCGACATTAATAATTACTCTACTCTTATATATAGCAATGTTTACGTGCAATTTTATTGTTCATAAGTTATAACTTCATTGTGAGTAGAGCATTTGGTGTGATACTACATGAAAGCTGTTGCTTATTTCATTTTGACTCTTCTTTATTTCTTAGATGTCTTGACATCTCTTTATTTTTTTATTTCTGAACCCTTGGAGAATGGGGAAATAAAGATTGTATTCATTATATATTGTGCATGAGTATACTTGTGCCTTTTTTGGTAATTTTTTAATGTTTTGTAATGAATTTATTTTTAGTTGCTTTAACCAATAAATTAGGCTTAGGAACTTTAACTAATTAAAATTAGACAAGGAAATTATTAACATAAGATATAAGAAATTGATGCCATATCCTTAGGTGTGCTAAGTGTTAGTGATTGCATATACCATGATAGCAGAAAAATGTGCACCGACAAATAAGAAGGAGAACCATTTGGATAGAATAGTTCATTTTCCCAAAAACATAGTGGGTGACTGTAAGTATTCCCATAATTTGAAACTAATTTAATGTCTAAGCTAAGGTTATAATAAACTGACTTTATTCCAAGGTGTACTTTCTAAGCAAACTATCTAGAGTATTAGCATTGTGAACAAGCCGGATTCATGCAATAACCCAATTCCATTATTCCATCACTGGTTCAAGATTAGTCTCATGATCAAACCAGATTCATGCAATAACCCAATTCCAACATGCTATTACTGGTTCAAGAAAGTATAACCGATATTTCAGAAAGTGAAATAATCAGATAAGAAAGTTATTGATAAGATAAATGATGATTGATAAAAGAATTCAAGACGTGTTATTAATATACGTTTAGGATGCCCTTGACAATTGGCCTATGTATTGGCTGACCACATATTTATTTATATTTTCTTTTTCTAGCCTACATACTAGCCCTGGTAACAACATTTATGTTTGTTATAGTTAGATAACCATTAAAGTTATAGTTTGATGCCCTCCCTTTAAAAAATAACCAACTTATCTAGATCAAACAAATTGTAGAAAGTGTTTGCAGCTTGCCTTTGAGTAGTTCAATTGATCAACAACTAAGTGACGTTCACTATTTCATATTTTTGTAATTTGTCTATACACCATGTACCTCTTTAAAATGTGTTTAGTATGGTTGATACTAAACATCAACCATTTGATCATGCACTGACTCATTTGCTGGATTGGATTCAATGATTTGTGAAAAATTAAACCCATCTACCATCAACGAGGTATCTTTTTTTTGTCCTATAAATGCAGCTTTTCTACACCCCAGTAGTACAATATATGAATTTTGAATGACTACGGTGATACCTCTCTTTTAATGCTGCCACAATGCAAGAGATAAAGCTTGCTGCAAAATTTGCATCCTGCATGGTTGATACCAAGTCCTTGATCATCGCCCATGGACTCATTCATTGGCTTGGAGTCAATGATGGCTGAGAAATTTAAATCACCTACCATAAATGCAGGGCCTTTTTTCTACACCTTGGTAGTACAGTATATGAATGTTGAAGGGCCAGGCCTATACACCACTTGCCTCTCTTTAATGCTGCAATGACACAAGAGCAAAGCTGGCCGTGAAATTTGTCCTTCATGGTTGATCCCAAGTCATCAACCATCTGATCATCTGTTGACTAATTCACTGGATACAGTCAGTAATGGCTGAAAAATTCAACCCACCTACCATCAATGTAGTATCTTATTTTTCTTCCAATAAAGTCACTTTTTGTACACCTCGGTAGTATAATATATGAATATTGAAGGAATTGAGATAGAAAGTGTGAGGTTGCAAATTCTTTTTCCTCTTTTGCCTCCCACTCCTCAATGTTTCCTTGCTTTTTGCTTATTTCCCTTGGCTATGCTCCAAATCCCGCAGTCTTTTCCTGCACTCAATCTTTAGATGCCCTACTTTATCACAATATTATCACTTCAAGTACTTAGTTTAGCATTACCTGCACCTTTACCTGGGTTTGTGCTTGTAGATTCTCTTTCAACATCTCTCGTTCCTCCTTGCTTCTACTTGCATTTGCCTTTGGATTTTCTGGAAATGTGATTCCAGAGGCACTACTGCTATTTTTTCGAAGTTGCTTTTTCCACCTTTCCCTCTGTAACAACTGACTTGATAGCCTCTGAAAAGTTGTGTTAGTGGATATGGAGAGTTATAAGTTATGTGAAGAGTTTATACATCATTCTCAAATGATGGATGTAGATGTTTTAGTTTGATTAGAACCATGTCTTCTTTATTTACTTCTCTCCCTTAAAAGAAATAATTGATCCATAATATTTCAACTTCAATAACTGCTTCAAAATTGAAGCTCCCTCCATTTGCATGGGCCAGAGCATCTTTTTAAAATAAACGGCTCTATCTTTATTTGACGTTTCATGCATTTCACATGAATCGTCAAAATGCCAGACAGGCAAGGTAGGGCGAGAGGTAAGAATAGTAAGGAAAATTTTGTCAGGACAACGAAGGATATTTTGTTCAGAAGTTTTGTTTGGAAAGCAGAAGTTTCCATGAAAACCATACAGTTAGGAAGTTTGTGTTGGCATCATTGCTGGTGGTGAATACATTAGAGGAGGCAACCACAGTGTTGGGTGATAGAGGAGGCAACCACAGTGTTGGGTGATTTTTTTTTGATTGAAACTTGAAAGGAGTTTTCTGTGCAAAAGAGAAGGCAGGCAGGAGGTAACTTCACCTTGGGGTTCAGGGCTTAAAGTTATTTTTTGCTTTTTTGCTGTTATTTCTTTTAACATTAAACTAGTAAGTTTGCAAGATATGTTGTGTCAGGAGGCATGCTAATGTTTTTGGGCTTGAGGTGGCTGCCTATATTTTGACTAGATGCCTCAAAGCATATGCCGTAGAAGAAAGGATTGGTTTGTTACAGTAAATACACAGGCTTGGGTCCTGTTATCACATCCATAGTAGCCGGGCTACCATGATTGCAGAGCAGTTCATTGTATATTTTTGAACCAAGCACATAGTCTTGATGAGATCAGCCTATGATGAGCAGTACTTTTGATGATCACTCACATATCAGGGCAGCCCTAGATCAGACATGCAGTGAACCTTATGCCAAGACTGAGCCTCATGACCTCAGATTTGACGACCAAGGTGACCTTTTATCCCATACAAAGCAGTGCAGTACCCAGAGTTTCAGCAGCAGTGTTTTCAGTGGATAGTGATGGAGTGTGGACATGATCATTCCCACCTTTTATGACTTGCTAGCTTAGGCATCACCTTCACTTTCCCCATCCATCCGTTATCTCTCCCATCTTTGGTTTTCACCCTGACTTACACCTCAGCCTGTGATATGGAGGACCTCCCCACTTTTGCCTCTATGTTGGATTGTGTCTCGGCTCTGAGTTGGCAACAGAACTTACCGAAGCCTTGATCCTTCTGGGCTAGGAGTACCCGCTGGTGTTGGTTCCAAAGATTAGGTGACTTGGATTTGATACCTTGATCACTCTAGTCGCTTGATTGTGGATAATCCCCCTAGTTGCTTGAGTTGTGTTGGCTAAACCTGAAGCAAATAGTACTACCATCATTACATGCATATGGAAACTATTATTTTATATTTTGTGCAAGCCCATGGAAACAAATTTAAACTGTGCTTCTCAGCACAATGAAAGAGGGTATGGAAAACTGAAATGTTAAAGCACCCTGGATGCAAGCTGTGATTAGTTGTGCTTCTAAGCACATGCAATATACAAAGGGTCCTAAAGGCCTAAAAAGTAGTGGTTACATGTATGCTAAATCCAAAGGCTGTTGGCCATGAATTAAATGTAATGATTAATACCTCACGGAACTTACGGGTTGTGATGTGAGATGGAGTAAGGGACAACTAATTCTAAGTGTCCCCTAGAACCTCAAGTTACGGTTAGCTGAGCACCCAGTCATGGCGGTTCTAGAAAAGATCCTCACGGAGCTGGATTTAGCTTGGATGTGAGCTGTAGACATTTGCCAATGTTGAATAAGCACCTCTCTAAACAACTTATTCCATTTGTGAGACACTGCCATTTCGTGTGTGTTTATTATCCGACATATGCTTAAGTGTGTATTCCCTTTTCCTTATCCAAAGTATCACAATGTGGAGTCAGTCAAGTCACCCCCCTTATCCTAGCCTTGCATTCTTCACCCTCACCCTTTCCTAGCAAAATGTTCATGTCTACAACATGAGTATATTCTCAAGGTTCTATTTTGAGTAAATGATTATTTAAGATTGTATTTGATATAATTATTTATTAACTGCCAGTGAAATGATACTTAATACTTTAAAGTTTTGCTATTAGAATGACTAAAAGAACATACCTTAACCATTTGCACATGCAGCATTAGACTTTTCAAGCCTGGGTCATATTTTGATCAGTTGTGACATGGTCAAACCTAGTTTGACCAAGTCAACCATGGGGATTTGAGATGAGTTGGACCAGTGATGTTCAAGGATGATGATTTATGGTCTTTTAATACACATCTGATGATTTCATAAAGTGGACACAGGTTTCATATGATGGTTGATGTATTTTTTTATGGATATTATTATTTTCAGACCTTTATTTTTATATTGTTCGAGTATGGTTGAGATCACAGATGATTATTCAGGTCACCACAGGATGTATGAGTACTCATCTCTAGTACATTTGGACCTTCTGAGTCCATTGGGACACTCAGATATCAGTTACAGGCACTCCCAGTGATGATACAATCATATTTCCACATTTTTCCGGTTTTGCCATGCAGAAATGGCATGTCCAGCACTTGCATTGAGTTAGCACGTTTTCCGAGGGCACTCCTGAGGATATGGGGGTCCACTCACTTGTTATTACCATATTACCCCATCTCCAGACATGTTGGTACAACCAGATTTGTGTCCAGGACATCAGGTAGAGAGCTACAAACATTTTGATGATTTACAGGTGGTTTTCTGAGGATTAAAAATGGGATAAAAAGGTCACTGAGGAAATTGATTTGGGCAATTGAGGCAAGGTATTGGCATGAGGTTTGTTCAGAGGTTATTGATGATGCATCCCACACCTCCTGACCCAATTTTCATCATTCAGTGGGGTCCACACACACTCTGGGGCACTATTTTGATGTATTATTATGCTATTGAGGGGGACACGACTTGGTCACTTGGTCACTTTGTGATGTTATTGGGTCATATCTTTTATCATTGTGCCATGGGGTGATGCTAGTGAAGGTCATTAATACCTCCTAGCCCCACCATGTGCTTTATTCACTTGTCCTAGTCACTTATCATGTGTTATGTCTCCCCTAGGGCGTCTTAGTGAAGTGTGCCCCCCTCTTTTAGTGAGTTGATTCATGTGATATTGCCCCGAATCATCATAGTCGTCGATTGTATTATTTTTATCTTTTGATCTCCACCACTCATTCATAAAGTGGTTAGGGTTTTGGTCTCTCTTATTCCTACTTAAGGAAGAGACCCCCCTCATTGTAAAGGCACCTTTGGGCTATGGAATTCTTGGAATAAAAATATTATTTTGCAGATCTGCTTCTCATGCTTTGATGAATGTTCTTGTACATGATTATACATCTTTCCTTGTAGACATCTAAGTTGCTTACAAGTGATTTTCAACATCTTCAGAGGGAGGCCGTTTTCATCTACTGCAGGGGTGCGACTTGCTTGAGGGACGATTGCAGGGGTTTCCCACATCTTCTTTGGGCATGATGTTTTCATCTTGAAGGGAGTTTTTCAATTGTGCTTTGTCCATTGATTTGCTTCTTTTAATATGCCATGCATGGTTCATCTTTTATCTATGGATCCAATCTCACTTTTGTAGTTTGAATTTGTAGGTGAAGAGGACGTTTTTCCTCTTTGGGATATGACATTTTTTGCTTGGAATCACTTGGATCTAGCTTGGAATTGTAACTAGACGGAAGGATCATCGATGTACTTGACAACCGCAAGCATTTGAGGTAAGGTCTACAAGGTACGTATTGGTTTTCATGCATTTTATCCATTGGTCACTTCAAACCCTCACTAAAAACATATAAAATTTCTCTAGCTCAAACAACTTCAAATCGAGGTGAACGATTTCTGGGTTTTCATCTAAATGCCATGCATGAAGTGGGTTTCCTAGGGCGTCATGCTTTGTTGACTCCTTCTGGCCCAAATCCCAAGGCAATGATCTTTAGCTAATGTGCCTGCTCTGAGTTTGCCCTTTTTCAGTTGTTTCACCGCTCTTTTTTTGCTTGAAATCTTTGATATTGTCAGATCTATAGTCAAGTAGTGTTAGGAAGCCTTTATCCAATCAGATCTACCTCTTGGGACCATTTTCCCTCTTTTAAGTACACGTTTCCCAAGGTGGTTGATTTTGATCATTTGTCCTAACACCTAAAACCTAGATTCACACCTAATTATGAGCTACTGTAATTGAACTAATAAACTTCTATATTTCATCTTCTTTAAGCCTCACAATAGCTCAATTCCTTAAATTTAGGGTTCTTCACCCTTCACTTGATTTTCATCGTTTGATTTGCCTGTTTGAGTGTTTGGGTTAGATCTCTCTTTTCAAGAGTAGATCAGGGTCTCCCCCTTTGTTATCCGTGGCTTGGATATCAAGAAGTGAAGAGTGCCTCGATTGGCGTGACAACCAATCTATCGAGGGAATTGAAGCCCTCTTATGTGTCATCAGTTAGTTGTCTTCTTCTACCATCCTGGATAGGACCTTTCAAGTAGACAACTACACTTTATGTGATAAAAGGTCCAATTGATAAAACTAGAGCATGGGGGTATTTTGAAGGTGCTAGCCAAGGAACCCGTAAAAGAGTGAAGTTGGAGGTATAATTCATCTAAGTGGCGCACAGCCGCACACAACCTCAGATTCAAGGCCCGATTAGGGGAAGGGACAAACAAGTTTTCTAAACTTCTTGCTCCAAAAATTCTCCTAAAACTAGTAGCACAAAATGGAATAACAAAAGTTCGGGTGTTTTGTGACTCCTTGATTACTATCAATTGGATGAAAGGCAAAAGTAGAATGGCAAATCTGTTTTTGAGTCCAATTTTTGATGAAGTCAAAGCCTCTCTATCACTCTTTAATTAAAATTGCTTTGATCATGTCTATGGAGAATTTAACAATGCAATAGAGCTCTTGTCAAAGGAGGGGTTCTGGAACAAAATCAAGGGTGGTGTTACTCTTTAGGAACACTAGCTCGACATTTTTAGCTGATTGCTTAGACAATCAACTATGATGTAGGACTGAGGAGCCTTGCTCTCCTAACATCGAAGGTCGTCAATGAAAAGTTTGGATGGAAGCCTTCCAATGTTGAATGGGGGGCATCTTGCTATGGGGCTTGCTTGAGTTGAGTTGTTTGCTAGTTTGGTGGTGCGCAACATGTGGCTTGGAATGAAAACTCCACAAGAGTTATGTGGAGACCATTTGGCCTTTTGGGGTGAGTGATCGACTAGATAGCCAAGGCCTCACTGATATGGGCTCTGTAAGGTTGTTTGAAGGTCCAACTGAAGGTTCTTGGGGGCTTTGCCTATTGCTCGTTGCTCTAATTCAATATGACAACTTGGAAGTGAGAAGTGGCCTGCCTAAAATCCTTCAATTAGGGTGGGATGTCAAGAGCTCGAGAGTAGTGGAACCTCCTACGGATCTTTTAGTAGGTGGGACATTCGAAAATAAATTCTCCTCTATCTTTGAATCTTGTAGCTGACATATTTGGCATATCTTGTCTGACCTTGGGATGTGGTTATCAATCTTAACTCAACTTTGTGAGTGCCTACTTGAAATTGCTTGATGGGGACTTAGAGGGTGTGCATTTAGTGTCTGTCTGTACACTTGGGAAATATGATTTGGGCATCTCTCATCTCTATGAAATGCTAAGAATGGAAAGCCAAATTCAGGCTAAGATACTCAGGTGGTTCTATTAAGTGACCTGAATGTATTGTCTATAGATCTAGCCTAGGGTGTGTTGCCGCCTAGTTCCACACCTGGGAAAACGCAGCAGAACTCTTCAAGCTGCTGGTGTGGCCTTGGGGGCAAGTCAGAGCAAGTGCTGTCACTTGGGACTCGACTCCTCCGTCTAGGCTTTCCTAGCGAAGCCAAGGGGGGTGGACCCTAAAAATGAAAAGAAACTATGGTGTCTAATCTAGGAGTTAGAAATATTTTTTGAAACCAAGCTAATGCAGCATACATATCATTCATCAACATTTCATTCACAAATATTCAACATTATCATCATAAACAACATTCATCAATAACATGAAATATAACAGTATAAACCAATGCCTGAATGGAGTCGAAAAAGATGCATGAACTGAAAAGTAAATGTTGTGCAAGTGTTGGTTTATTTTAAATTTAATGTGGTAGTGATCTTTTTATTAGGGCTGGTGGGTTCCCAATATACGCAAAGGTACGGGGAACATGTTCGAAATTTTGATGTGTGGCTTCTCACTCAGACTTGGGCTGAATCGAAGTCTCAAGGAGGTGTTAAGATGCTGTACCAACGAGGGCAAGCCTAACGGTTTCCAAGAGGTCACTACTCAGTTTTGACCCAAGTCCTTTGAAAAATTTGCCCACGACAACAAAATACTCGCGTTGTGCCGGATTTTCACAAAAAGGTTTGTTTATTGGGGTGGTGTTAGATCCTATTACTAGTCATCTCCCCTTTTCTGATGCGTACCAACATGATCACACTAAGCTGCAAGTTGGCCACAGAGCATACGGGAGAAGACCTTGGAAATTTTTAAAATTTTTAATGAACCAAAGTTTTATCTTTTAAAACCCCAAGAGTCTCTTTTCAGGCCAGTACTCGGGCAGGCCCTTGTTCTGAAACCCTACTTCGGGAAAGCAAGGGGGCGTTTGAGTTTGTAAAATAAATGATAAAATCTATGTCCCGAGTGAACTTGTGGCCCGCCAGTGGAACGGACCAACAAGGTAAATTTTAACACTAGTAAGTTTTATTAAATGCGGAAAATGAAATCTAAACTAAAATAATGCAAACCACGAAAATTGAGTCGACACAGTTTACCCCCCTGGGGGATGGGGTGTGGGCACTTGGTTAGCCCACTTGCTCTCGTTTAATATTTTAGTTACAATGCAATAGAAATGCCCCAGTCTTTTATTGGCTTAGTGGCTTACAAAATAGGAGAGAAAAAGTATTTGGTTCATAAAAATTAAAATCTAGGTGCTTTGGATGGCCTGGATCCTCAAAATTTGGCCAGCATTTCTCTCTACCTGTTCGTCAAATGTTGCAAACCAGCAAGCAAACATCAGTAAAAGACGCCCAAAAACACTTTAAGAGTGTATTTGGGACATCTGCTAAAAACCTAGGAAAAACTAAGTTAAAATACTGAAAAGTAACTGAGTGAGACAAGTTATGAGGCTTGTCTCCTTAGGATCTTTGCAAACTTCGAGAAGCTGCAAATTACCAGCTCTTTAAATCAGCCAAATAAACATGAAGTTCAGTAAAACAAACTACTTGTTTAAGCCCTTAAAATATTCGGAAAAATCACACTTTAACAAGAAGCATGCATCAATTAGATCTAGATAAAGTTTTGCTTCAAGATGAACTTAAGATCTAATATAAAAATCGGACCTACTTATGATATTTAAATAAGAATGAGGTCTGAAATATGCAAACCAAAGTAACCAAGATAAATTTGAAGATTTTTATGTTGATGAGAAGAAGAAGGAATATCTCGAATTTGGGCTATGGAGTCCTCCACCGTGGGGATCAATGGGACTAGTTCTCCTTGGATCAACTTCGAAGACCAATGGATGCAAGCAAGCTCCACCAATTCTTCGAATCAGCAACCTGTAGACACAAAAGACAACTCACACAAGCAAGATCAAATGCACTAGTGTAGACTAAAATAGAGAATCAAATTCAAGCATTTAAACAAAAATGACATTGAACTCTAAGCACTCTATGATAACCTAACAGTAAAATAATGCACTAGATAACACTATCTTTACCTTGCCAAGATAAACATCTCCTTCAAAAGCTAGTGATTGATCAACAAACAAGTATGAATAAACATGTAAAGACACAGATTACCTCATCTATTTAAAATAGAACATGATCATACACACCATGAGAGTCCACACAGAGATTTGCCTCCAAATCCTTTTATTCAGAAAACAAATAGCATAAGCTTACATCAAGTTATGCTCCCTCTCCAACTAGCAACAAAGGAGAAGAGCTCACAATTTATAGAAAACTCCAAGAGGGAGTGCGCCCATGTCAAGGAGAGGAGTGGGGGAGTGGTGGCACGATTCAAGGAGGAGATAGGGCTGCTCCCTTCTGCCATATTGCAGCCCCATTTGTGCCCATTTGCTAGCACTAAACCAGCTGCATATTCAGCACCAAATGTGGGTTACTCACTTGCTAAATGCACCCCCCTAACATGGGGAGTTACTCCCACTTATTGGGCTGCCTTCTTGTCATACCAATCAGCCCAATACACTCCACAATAGGTGCTGATATAAAACAGACCTTCAATTACTCAATTTTTTTTTTAAGTCATATTTTTCATTTTTTGCATTTTTTATGACTTTTTTGGGTTTTTTTGGGCATAAGTGGGAAAATAAACACCCAAACCTTAGAAAAAATGGGTTTAGGGGTTATGGGGTGCTCTGAGTCGGAAAACAAGCACCCCTAAGGAAGGAAAGACCTCCAGACGCCACTTCTAGGCCAATTACAATATTTTTAAATGAACCATTAAAAAATGGCCCATTTTACGAAAAAAATAAACTTCGCCGAAAATTAAAAAACTACCTAGGGGGACTTAGCACATGTCCATATGACTCAGAAACAATGTCTAGCATGTTCATATACATTGATCCATGGACTTTAACAATCCCCTAAGGCCCGTTAACCTCCCCAGGCATTCCAGCTTTGGAGGAGCAGGAGAAAAACCCAAAAATTATGCTATGCACTAATGCAAGACATAATTAATAGGTGAAAAAACTCCTTGGAATACCTGACTTAGCCAAAAAGTCCTAGGGAACCAAGTCCTTTATAAAACACCATGCTAGTACATTTTATTACAAACTCTGCAGGGCCATGGACATGTGGAAAAAATTAAAAAAGGGGGCCTTTAAAGGGCCTGTTGGACATCAAATCAGAACATGTAACATGTTCAACTGAGCTGGCAACATCTGGCTCCAACTGTGGGACGTGTGTTCGATCTGGTCTTCAGGCAAGGAGAGCATACGAGAATACTAGAATCTCCGGTTTCTATGGCCTGTAAAAACTTCTCAACTTGACAAGAAAACCTTTCATTAGCACAAGTTCTTGTAAGAGGCAAATGAACCATAAGTTGCTTTATTCAAACAATAAAATTAACTAAAAAATTCTAAGTACAAGAAATGAAAGTACATGAAAAAAAAATGCTGAAAGTAAATGCTTTATTTTCCTATTTTAAGCATAACATAATAAAATGTTAAGTAAAATGATAATTCCAATGCAACCATCTTAACATTTTATCAATATAAAAACTTTTCAACTTGTGTTTGGTTACCAGCCAAAACAAGGATACCTTATTTAGAAAATGCAAACCTACATGATAATTCTGGATTGGAAAATTGGATTGGTGATCATAGGCATATGATAGATCTTTGAGGTGCTTCCCCCAATGGTAAGTCCTCATGTAGGCCTCTTCTACCCATGACTGGATAGAGCTGAGAAAAAACTCGTAATGATAAGGCAGACCAACTACTTCACCATATTGATCCGAAGGGCCCTTCTGAAAGTAAACTTCTGTGAAAGTATATGCCCCAAGCTGCTCCAAATCATAAGGAACCTCTGAATGTGTTGATGAAGGCTAAAACCGACATTCCACTGATTTCATTCTATCCAACTCTTCGTTATACTGCTGATCCAAGTCTTCATTACTAACACTTATGCATGGCTTTGATTTATCATAAGAAGTATCTGTATCCTCCTCTTCCATATCAAGTCTCAAGGTCTCAACACTCCCTTCGCTGGCTATGTCATAGATGGGATTCTCAATAAAATTTCCAAAAGTATCATAGATTGGATTTTCAATAGAAGTCAAATAGTCGTCATTCCCATCTATGTCGAATATAAGAGAGTCTTCATCGTTGTCACCACATGTCTGGCTATACCCATTCTCATGTTCATAATAGTCATCCTTAGAAGGTTTGGTTTGAAAGATATTACAAGGTATAAAGTTGTCCAAGACCTCACCACTATGTGGAGAAAAAGGAGGAGTGTCATCATAAACCATACAAAAATCATCACAAGTTTCTTTAGAGGCTTCTGTAATGGTTGCTTCCTTAGGTGAATTTGAAGTACAAACATCATCATCTTCACTGAAGTAATCCTGAAATCCCAAATCTTCAATGGCAAATTCAGGAAGCTCTTCTGAAACATCTTCAATTGAAAACCCTTCATGAATTTCTTTGTCAACTTCTATAATGGCTTCCTCTTTAGGCAAATCTGAAGCACACATGTGATCATCATCGTAGATTTGAGAACACTCCATATTTTCAATGTTTCCAACTATGGTGACAAGAGGATGGCTTTCAACAAAATCTTCAGCTAAGGGTGCTTCATGAACTCTTCGATAGGGTCATGCTGAATCTCTTCTTTAAAGCCATGCTGTGCTATAGGGAGATCAACACGATTGATATAACTTAGAGGCACCTCCCAATATTTATCATTCTCTGTCATGATGATAAGAGGAAAGTTGGGGTCTTCCTTATGATACTCAATCCAAGGTATGAACAAGAGAAAGTACCTTCTAAGGATCCTGTCCAAGTGCTCCATACTAGCTCCTTTATTATGCCACTGCCTTATAAATATTCTAAGGAGGCTCGAAAGAGAGTTAATACATTTATTTGGAAGCTCTTTAAAATATCATTGATAAGCAGGTCCCTGTAATGTACTAACAAACATCTCCATCATGTTATCTTCATATAAGACTTTGAAGTTAGCCACAACTTTAAGAAAAGAAAAAACATGTCGGGTTTCTACATCATCATCATTTCCCCAAAAGACCGGCAGATAATCAGATACATCTTCACCATTATGATAATTAGGGAAATCAGGGATGTCTGAGAAGTCAATGGGAGGATGTGCATCGGAAATTTGCTCACTAGACTCTTTATCATCCATTTTCAAAGATCAATAGCCAGCATTTGAAATGACCATGGGATATATCTGGTACTGAATCAGTGGAGTTGTCAAAAGGTGATTCTTTATAGATTTTACTGTAATGCATGGGCTCATCTACACACAAACAGTCTCAACAAACTATATGAGATACAAGGGTTTTATCCCTTCAATGGAGTCGCCATGTGAGAATAAAAATATGCATATGAAATAATCTCACAAAGAATTCTATTTTTGCTTTTCTTTGAAATTTTATAAAAGGAAAAAAGGTTAGTGGAGTCGCCAGATGAAAAATTAAAAATTAAATCTAAAGATTCATCAAACAAAGCAAAAACAAAAAGGAAAACTCAAAAGTCATATTCCGAGAATAAAAAGACCTATCCCCGACAACGACGCCAAAATGTTGCCGCCTGGTTCCACACCTGGGAAAACGCAGCAGAAGTCTTCAAGCTGCTGGTGTGGCCTTGGGGGCAAGTCAGAGTCAAGTGCTGTCATTTGGGACTCGACTCCTCCGTCTAGGCTTTCCTAGTGAAGCCAAGGGGGGTGGACCCTAAAAATGAAAAGAAACTATGGTCTAATCTAGGACTTAGAAATATTTTTTGAAACCAAGCTAATGCAGCATACCTATCATTCATCAACATTTCATTCGCAAATATTCAACATTATCATCATAAACAACATTCATCAATAACATGAAATATAACAGTATAAACTAGTTCCTGAATGGAGTCGAAAAAGATGCATGAACTGAAAAGTAAATGTTGTGCAAGTGTTCTTGGTTTATTTTAAATTTAATGTGGTAGTGATCTTTTTATTAGGGCTGGTGGGTTCCCAATATATGCAAAGGTATGTGGAACATGTCCGGAATTTTGATGTGTGGCTTCTCACTCAAACTTGGGCTGAATCGGAGTCTCAAGGAGGTGTTAAGATGCTGTACCAACGAGGGCAAGCCTAATGGTTTCCAAGAGGTCACTACTTAGTTTTGTCCCAAGTCCTTTGAAAAATTTGCCCATGACAACAAAATACTTGCGTTGTGCTGGATTTTCACAAAAAGGTTTGTTTATTGGGGTGGTGTTAGATCCTATTACTAGTCATCTCCCCCTTTCTGATGTGTATTAACATGATCAGACTAAGCTGCAAGTTTGCCACAGAGCATACGGGAGAAGACCTTGGAAATTTTAAAAATTTTTAATGAACCAAAATTTTACCTTTTAAAACCCCAAGAGTCTCTTTTCAGGCCAGTACTTGGGCAAGCCCTTGTTCTGAAACCCTACTTCGGGAAAGCAAGGGGGCGTTTGAGTTTGTAAAAAAAATGATAAAATCTATGTCCCGAGTGAACTTGTGGCTCGCCAGTGGAACGGACCAACAAGGTATATTTTAACCCTAGTAAGTTTTATTAAATGCGGAAAATGAAATCTAAACTAAAATAATGCAAACCACGAAAATTGAGTCGACACAGTTTTCCCCCCTGGGGGATGGGGTGTGGGCGCTTGGTTAGCCCACTTGCTCTCGTTTAATATTTTAGTTACAATGCAATAGAAATGCCCCAGTCTTTTATTGGCTTAGTGGCTTACAAAATAGGAGAGAAAAAGTATCCGGTTCAGAAAAATTAAAATCTAGGTGCTGTGGATGGCCAGGATCCTCAAAATTTGGCCAGCATTTTTCTCTACCTGTTCGTCAAATGCTACAAACCAGCAAGCAAACATCAGTAAAAGACGCCCAAAAACACTTTAAGAGTGTATTTGGGACACCTGCTAAAAACCCAAGAAAAACTAAGTTAAAATACTGAAAAGTAACTAAGTAAGACAAGCTGTGAGGCTTGTCTCCTTAGGATCTTTGCAAACTTCGAGAAGTTGCAAATTACCGGCTTTTTAAATCAGCCAAATAAACATGAAGTTCAGTAAAACAAACTACTTGTTTAAGCCCTTAAAATATTCGGAAAAATCACACTTTAACAAGAAGCATGCATCAATTAGATCTAGATAAAGTTTTGCTTCAAGATGAACTTAAGATCTAATATAAAAATCAGACCTACTTATGATATTTAAATAAGAATGAGGTCTGAAATATGCAAACCATAGTAACCAAGAGAAATTTGAAGATTTTTATGTTGATGAGAAGAAGAAGGGATATCTCGAATTTGGGCTATGGAGTCCTCCATCGTGGGGATCAATGGGACTAGTTCTCCTTGGATCAACTTCGAAGACCAATGGATGCAAGCAAGCTCCACCAACTCTTCGGATCGGCAACCTGTAGACACAAAAGACAACTCACACAAGCAAGATCAAATGCCCTAGTGTAGACTAAAATAGAGAATCTGATTCAAGCATTTAAACAAAAATGACATTGAACTCTAAGCACTCTATGATAATCGAACAATAACATAATGCATTGGATAACACTATTTTTACTTTGCCAAGATAAACATCTCCTTCAAAAGCTAGTGATTGATTAACAAACAAGCATGAATAAACATGTAAAGACACAGATTACCTCATCTATTTAAAATAGAACATGATCATCCACACCATGAGAGTCCACACAGAGATTTGCCTCCAAATCCTTTTATTCATAAAACAAATAGCATAAGCTTACATCAAGTTCTGCTCCCTCTCCAAATAGCAACAAAGGAGAAGAGCTCACAATTTATAGAAAACTCCAAGAGGGAGTGTGCCCATGTCAAGGAGAGGAGTGGGGGAGTGGTGGCACGATTCAAGGAGGAGATAGGGTTGCTCCCTTTTGCCATATTGCATCCACATTCGTGCCCATTTGCTAGCACTAAACCAGCTGCATATTCAGCACCAAACGTGGGCTGCCCACTTGCTAAATGCACCCAAGGAAGAGGAAATGTGCCCTCCCTAATATGGGGAGTCACTCCCACTTATTGGGATGCCTTCTTGTCATACCAATCAGCTCAATATAGTCCACAATAGGTGCTGATATAAATCAGACCTTCAATTACTCAATTTTTTTTTGTTTTTTTTAAGTCATATTTTTCATTTTTACGACTTTTTTGGGTTTTTTTGGGCATAAGTGGGAAAATCATCACCCAAACCTTAGAAAAAGTGGGTTTAGGGGTTAGGGGGGTGCTCTGAGTTGGAAAACGAGCACCTCTAAGGTAGGAAAGACCTCCAAACGCCACTTCTAGGCCAATTACAATATTTTTAAATGAACCATTAAAAAATGGCCCATTTTACGGAAAAAATAAACTTCGCCGAAAATTAAAAAACTACTAGGGGGACTTAGCAGATGTCCATATCACTCAAAAACAATGTATAGCATGTTCATATACATTGACCCATGGACTTTAACAATCCCCTAAGGCCCGTTAATCTCCCCAGGCATTGCAGCTTTGGAGGAGCAGGAGAAAAACTCAAAAATTATGTTATGCACTAATGCAAGACATAATTAATAGGTGAAAAAACTCTTTGGAATACCTGACTTAGCCAAAAAGTCCTAGGGAACCAATTCTTTTATAAAACACCATGCTAGTACTATGATATTATCTACTAAGCTTTCCTCTTGCCACGAGAAACTTCCAATTTCGTTTCTCGTGGAATAGGAGTTGTTGGAAGTGATTGTGGAACATGAGAAGAAGATGAATGGCCCCCACGGATTGCTGGACGTTGTGAATCTGAAGGCAAAAATCCCGCATCTGGAAACCTGTTGGTGGTTGGGGGTGGCATCTCTGTTGTATGAATTTGATCACCATTATGATCACCCAATAGTTCAGCCTGCAAGTTCTCTAATGCTATGGTTCCATCTTCCACATTAGCCTCCTCTGGATTGTTGTCCCAAGTCAAAAATGTTCTATCATTCTTAGTCACCTCACAACAATGGGACAACAACCTTAAATTGTAGTGCACATAAACCAAGCTTTGTGTCCGTTCTACATTCAAACTGTTTCTCTCGATGCTGTTGATGAAGTTGTAGGTGTTTCAACACCTCTCCGCAGAAGAACTATTAACAACCTATGAAAGCTCCCTCACTACCAATTTATGCAAATATGTGGTAGTGGAGCCATACATGTTCCACCAAAGGATAGGATTCAACCTATCTTGATCTTTGTTTGCATGCAGGGTACCAAAGACTCCATGTTCACTGATGTATTGGCTCAATTCACTTCGTACTTGAGCATAGTCCTCATCAGGGACCAACTTGTCTAATGCAAGCATATACCCATTTTGCACCTCTGGATCTGTGTGTGGTTTTTGTTATCACATCCATGTTAGCTTGAGCTACCATGCTGAAGATTGTGTGGTCAGGGACCATACTACATTTTTTTTCTAGATCAGAGATCAGATGCCTTCAAAGGAGGCATACATTTTTGTTCAGATTGCCCTGAGCAGAGATATCAGTGGGGACAGATGGTTTATTGTATTGTCCAGACATGTATACATTATTGCCTACAGAGGCACCTTTCTTTGCCAGGCTTTGCACAAGCCCATTGAGACAGTTGCCTAGCCATATTTTTGATTGAGAGTACAGAGTATTGCTGGTTGGCCACTTATTGCCCAGATTCAGTAGAGATCCAGTTTCAGAGTCAGCTTCAGCAGCAGGTATATGGTGTGGCAGGTATAGCATTTGATGTTCTATTGCTCATGTTGTTGATTAGACTTGTTTATAGATGATAGTACACTGACTTTACATATTATCTTGATGTGGTGATCTAGTTTTCATTATGATGTCTTTGGCCCTTAGTGATGTTAGTCCACCCCTTTCAGTAAGCTCCTGTCTTTGCACACTGGATCATATCCCCACTACTGGTATAGACTTGGTCACTTAGTCCCCCTAGGCAGCTGACTTTGGATCCACCTTCACTTTCTCCACCCATCCGACTCATTCATGATTGGTCTTTCTCGACTTGGATTCTGATTTGTGACCCTGAGGATCCCTTTCCCCACTGACCTCTGAGTATGCCATGATTCCTTGGCTTTTGTGCCTCAGCTCTTTAGTGTGTGAGATGCACTGTCAAACTTGGGATTTGCTCCTGTCGGTTGCCCTCGATGTTGCAATGCAGTATAGGAGTGTGTAGCCTCACTGGGTGTTCCCCATTGGTCATCGAAGCATGTATGCTCACCCCCATTACTTTGTAGTATGAGCACCTTGATTATATCTATTGAGATATGTATGTAGCCCAAAAGGGCCTTGATGTAAAAATAAATGAAGAAATGAAGAAATGTAAAGCAAGCCAAAGAGGCTTTCGTAAATGTAAAATCTAGCCAAAAAGGGCTAAATATGAAATGTAATGTAAAATACATGCAATGTGTTTGTAAACACACATGGACACAGGTCAGCCGTACATATCAACTTTGTAGTGGTTATTTTCTCACCTAGTCTTGCGGGGCAAGGAGGTGAGAGGTAGCAAGGGACAAGCTCAAGATTGTTCTCTAGAGTCTCAAGTTACGGTTTGCCGGACACCCAGTTTGGCGGCTCTAGAAAAGATCTTCACGGAATCTTCTTAAGGCACGGATGTGAGTTGTGAGGTATTTGTTAGATGACCAGTGGCGGTTTCCCTGCACTATACCCATTTGTGAGGCACCGCCCTTCCCTGTGTTTTGTCATGGTATGTGTTGATGTAATTGTAACTTCGGAATGTATTTCACCTATGTATATTGTACTCCTATAGAGATGTTATTATTCCTCTATACGGAAGTGTCGTCATTTGTATTGACGAGTGTCGCAAGTGTCGTAACTTGCAGTTATGGGTTATTAGACCACCAAGTGTGGGGTCAGCCCTGATTAGTATAGCCATGGGTTATTAGACTGAGTTAGACAAGTCGGCCCGGCTAGGTTATTAGGCAGGTCAGGTCATGTATAAATAGAGTGCGGGAGGCACTCTATTTGATCATCTCATTATTCACTTCTACACTACTCGGAAAGTGGCGCACTAGTGGAGGAGGAGGTTCAGCTGCTAGGAGGACTATCTCTGTGTACTTTGGTTGTATCATTGCTCTTTCTATCTCTGAGGAAGTTGTGGGGTTTTTCACCTTTATGGTTTTCCCCATTGAAACTCCGTGTGTCTATTGTCTCATGTGATTGCTTGGTGTGATTGATATGCTGTATAAGTTTCTGAGGTCCTTGTCCCAGAGGAAGAAGAGGCTAAGACCTTACATAAGAAGAACTCGGTCAAGGCAAAGAGGATCATTGCTGATTCTATCAAAGACCATCTCATACCACCTGTGTCATCTCTAAAGACACCCAAGGAGATGTTTGATTCCCTAACCAAGCTATTTGAAGGGAAGAACATAAATCGGAAGATGACTCCGCGGAACCAATTGAAAGGGGTAAAGCTTCAGAATGGAGAGACCATTCAATCTTATTTCTCTAAGGTCTCTCAGATCAAGGAACAACTTGAAGCTGTGGATGAAGTAGTGGACAATGGTGAAGTTGTCATGACCACATTGAATGGCCTACCTAGGTCATGGGACTCCTTCATCCAAGGAATCTGTGCAAGGAGAAAGTTGATCTCATTCAGTAGACTATGGGAGGAATGCTCACAAGAAGAAGCAAGGTTTGTGGCCCGAGAAGAAAAGATGGGGAATGGAGATCAAGCTTTCACAGCACACACCAAGGGAAGCAAGTTTAAGAGGGAGAGATCTCATAACAAGAATTATTCTCACTCTCATCACAAGAAGAAAGATCTATCTCATGTTCGATGTTTCGATTGCAATGAAGTAGGACACTTTGCTTCAAATTGTCCTAAGAAGAAGAAAGAAAACAACAATAAATTCAACAAGAAGAAGAGGTATGGCAAGAAGAGATTTCATGCTCATGTTGTTGAGGATGATGAACCTCCTAAGAAGAAGGCTAGGGCAGAAAGTGATACTTCATCATGTGAAGATGAATATGTTCTAATCTTTGCTCTCACAGGTACTATCTCTCATGGATGTAATGATTGGCTTATTGACAGTGGGGCTTCCATACACATGACTGGGTTTAAAGAATCTTTTGTAAATCTATCTGAACTTGGGGATGATTATTAATATCCTATCAAGGGAAGTGGTGAAGCCTCCTACAACTTAGACTTTGGGAAGTCCTTGAAGATGAAAGATGTTCTATATGTACCTGGGCTCAAAAAGAACCTACTCTCTATATTTGCATTAGATGCAAAAGGCATGAGGGTTGCATTTGTAGATGGCCAAGTCCTAATGTGGCCAAAGGGTAAAACTATAGATGATGCAGTAGTGATTGGAGAGCAAGAGGGAGGATTGTACAAATTGAAGGGACAACCTGAACATGCCATGGTACATGAATCCATGGAGTCAAGTGAACTTTGGCATAGAAGGCTTGCACATGTGCACTATAGAGCACTACCAATTGCAAGCAAAGCTGTAGAGGGTCTTCCTGAAATCAAGACAAAGCATGAAGGTGTTTGCAAAGGATGTACAAAAGGAAAGAACATTAAGAAGGCATTTCCAAGCAGTGAAAGCAAAGCAAAAGGAATCTTTGAGATTATCCACTCTGATGTATGCGGTCCGATGTCATCCAGTTCTCTGAGTGGGTATGTATACTATGTCTCTTTCATTGATGATTTCTCTAGGAAGACTTGGGTTTATTTCTTGAAGAATAAGGATGAAGTGTTTAATAAGTTCAAAGAATTCAAAGCCTTGATGGAAAATCAAACTGATAAGAAGATCAAGACATTCAGATCCGACAATGGTGGAGAATTCACTTCAAGTGATTTCAAGAAGCTATGCAGTGACTCAGGGATTAAGAGGGAGTTGACTGCTCCCTACAATCCACAACAGAATGGAGTTGCAGAAAGGAAAAATAGAACAATCATGGAAGCAGCACGGGCGATGCTGCATGACCAGGATCTGCCTATGCATCTTTGGGCAGAAGCAGTTAGGACAACTGTATATTTGCAGAATAGAACACTTCACAAGATATTGGACAACAAGACACCAGAAGAGGTATTCTCAGGTAAGAAACCTGAAGTCAACCATCTTAGAATATTTGGTTGTTCAGTATAGACACATGTTCCAAACTAAAAGAGGACAAAGCTAGATCCTTCAGGAAGGAAGGGCATCTTTATGGGGTACAGTGAAAGCTCAAATGTTTACAGAATATACTTTCCAGGGTTCAAGAAGATTGATGTCAACAGGGATGTAACATTTGATGAGGACTTAGCTTACATCAAATCAAAGAAGGCACCTGTTGAAGATCATGAAGAACCAAAGGAAAACAGATTTCAAGACACCATCATGACTGAATCAATTCTAGAAGCAGATCGTGAAGTTGAAGGTCCACAAATACCTGTAGATCCACCCCGTGAGAAGAACTCTCATAAGAGGAAACCTGCATGGGCTAGAGAGCTCATTCAAGATGCAGAAAGTTATGGCATTCCAGAAGAAGAACCCAGAGAAAGGAAAAGGACTAGATCACATACCAGTTATGCTGCCCTACTCTGTGATATTATGAACAAAGAAACTTCCAGTTGTGAAGAAGCAACGGAAAAGAAAGAATGGAAGGATGCCATGGTTGAGGAATACCAGTCGATCATGAAGAATGATGTTTGGGATGTAGTCCCAAGACCTGAAGGGAAGTCGGTTGTGACTTCCAAATGGATCTACAAGATCAAGCATGCTGCAGATGGCAGCATAGAGAAATACAAAGCGAGATTTGTAGCTCGTGGCTTCTCCCAGAAAGAAGAGATTGATTATGAAGAGACTTTTGCTCCTGTAGCCAGGTACACTTCCAGCAGATCGGTACTTGCCCTGGCTGCAGTGATGAAATGGAAGATACACTAGATGGATGTCAAGACAACTTTCTTGAATGGTGTAGTCGAGGAGGAAGTGTATGTGGAGCAGCCACTTGGTTTTGAGACACATGACAGAGAGTCATATGTGTGTAGATTGAAGAAAGCCTTGTATGGCTTGAAGCAAGCTCCTAGGACTTGGTATGGTAGGATAGACAGTTTTCTATCCAGCTTTGGCTTTACCAAGAGTAAAGCAGATTCCAACCTTTACTTCAAGGTTGAGGAAGGCAATCCTGTGATACTATTGTATGTGGATGGCCTGTTTGTTATAGGTGAGGATGGATTGATTGCCGATACCAAGAGGAAGCTTGCTGCTGAGTTCGAGATGAAGGACTTGGGGATGATGCACTATTTTCTGGGCATGGAGGTGTGGCAGAGTGTAGATGGAATCTTCCTTGGACAAGGGAAGTATGCAGTAGAGATCCTGAAGAGGTTCGGGACGATGGACTGCAAGGCCATGGCCACACCTATGGCATCGAACCTGAAGCTTCTGTGTGATGCTTCATTTGATCTGATTGATGTCACGGTGTATCATAAGATGATTGGGTCCTTGATGTACCTGACGAACACTAGACCAGATATTTGATTTGCGGTGAACACATTGAGCCAGTTCTTGATGGATCCCAGAGGTGTTCACCTGGTTGCTGTAAAGCATATTCTAAGGTACCTGAAGGGTACAATTGATTATGGGCTCAAGTATGATGCGAATCAAAAGTTTAACCTGCATGGTTATGTTGATTCAGACTCAGCAGGCAGTGCTGTAGATAGGAAGAGCACATCTGGGTGCTGCTTCAGTATGGGACCAGGTGTGATCTCTTGGTTTAGCAGGAAGCAGTCCTGCGTAGCACTGAGTACAACCGAAGCAGAGTATGTTGCAGCTTGTTCGGCTAGTTGTGAGGTAGTATGGCTTCGGAAGCTATTGTCTGAGTTATTTGATCTCTCGTTGGAGGCTACTGGTATCTTTTGTGACAACTAGAGTTGTGTGAAGCTGTCTGAGAACCCGGTGTTCCATGACAGGTCGAAACACATTGAGATCAAATATCACTATATCAGGGATATGGTGCAGAGAGGAGTAGTGAAGCTCCTGTATGTTGCGACGGATGAGCAGGTTGCAGATGTGTTGACGAAACCACTAGCCAGAGTGAAGTTGGAGTACTTTAGAGAGAGGCTTGTTCTTCAAATTGACGACACTTCGAGGAAGAAGTGATGGACACAGTTGCAGGATCCATTCCAAGCATGGTGAGAGGAGGATCCTTCTCATGGCTATGGATGTAAGTGCTGGATGATGAGCATCAAGACGATGCTCCAGTTATGCTCTGTATATGCATCAGATGGATGCTTGCTTTGATTAGTTTGATCATGTATTTTTATATGCATCATGTTGGATGCTTGATATATTTGTATATGTATCATGTTGGATGCTTGATATGATCAGTTGGATCATGCATTTGTATATGCATCATGTTGGATGCTTGATATGATTAGGTGGATCATGTATTTTTTGTATATGTATCAGGTGGATGCATTGTATGATTAGGTAGATCATGTACTTATGTATGTATCAGGTGGATGCATTGTATGATCAGGTAGATCATGTACTTACGTATGTATCAGGTGGATGCATTGTATGATCAGGTAGATCATGTATGATGATATGTATTAGGTAGATACTTTGTATGCATTAGATGGATATATATTGTTTGATGAGGATGATCACAAATGACGAGCTTCAGGATGTTGCTCCAGATGATATGCATCAGGTTGATGCTATGATGATGATCAGGATGATCATAGATGACGAGCTTCAGGATGTTGCTCCATATGATATGCATCAGGTTGGTGCTATGATGATGATTAGGTTGATCATGTGATGATGTACATCAGGATGATGTATGGTGAGTATCGGGTTGATACTCTGTGGCCGTGGATCGGTTGTGCAGGTAGCATAGAAAAGGTCCTTTAAAATCCGAACAGGTAGAGCAGTGTGCTCATAACAGCTTGGGATGCTCTATTGAGATCCAGACAGGTAGAGCGGTGTGCTCGTAACATCCTGGGATGCTCTGAGTAGGTTTTGCTACAGTTTCGCATAGAAAAGATCCTTTAAAATCCGGACAGGTAGAGCGGTGTGCTTGTAACAGCTTGGGATGCTCTATCGAGATCCAGACAGGTAGAGCGGTGTGCTCGTAACATCCTGGGATGCTCTGAGTAGGTTTTGCGAAAGTTCACATAGAAAAGATCCTTTAAAATCTGGACAGGTAGAGCGGTGTGCTCATAACAGCCTGGGATGCTCTATCGAGATCCATACAGGTAGAGTGGTGTGCTCTTAACATCCTGGGATGCTCTAAGTAGGTTTTGTGAAGGTCAACATGTAAAAGATTCTGGGAGATCCGATAGGTTGAGCAGTAAGCTTATAATCAGTCCTGGGATGTTCTTTCGAGGTTTTGTTGACGCACATAATTAGTCTTGAGGATTCCACAGTATGGCCAGTGATGATGAAAACCTATAGGTGGTGGGCCTACATCCAGTATGAAAAAGGACTGGCTCTGTAGAACTTCGTATGACGAGTAAATTGGAGATTGATTGAGATAGCAGCAGCATGACGATGACGATGATTCGCTGACGATGATCCAGAGACGAAGACTTGTGCTAGCAGATCTGTGTCGAGAAATACCTTCCTAGTTAAGAGGGAGTGTTGATGTAATTTTTACTTCGGAATGTATTTCACCTATGTATATTGTACTCCTATAGAGATGTTATTATTTCTCTATATGGAAGTGTCATCATTTGTATTGACAAGTGTCGTAACTTGCAGTGATGGGTTATTAGACCACCAAGTGTGGGGTCGGCCCTGATTAGTATAACCATGGGTTATTAGACTGAGTTAGACAAGTCGGCCCTGCTAGGTTATTAGGTAGGTTAGGTCATGTATAAATAGAGTGCGGGAGGCACTCTATTTGATCATCTCATTATTCACTTCTACACTACTCAGAAAGTGGCGCACTAGTGGAGGAGGAGGTTCAGCTACTAGGAGGACTATCGCTGTGTACTTTGGTTGTATCATTGCTCTTTCTATCTCTGAGGAAGTTGTGGGGTTTTTCACCTTTATGGTTTTCCCCAGTGAAACTCTGTGTGTCTATTGTCTCATGTGATTGCTTGGTGTGATTGATATGCATTGTTATACTTGATATGTTGTACATGTTATTCTCTCAGTAAAGATCCTAGAGTATGTTGAATTAATGCTCAAAAATTAACAGTATGCTTATCTCATTGGACCCCGCTTTTCCGATTCATTCAAAGGTCACATGATCTTGGTCCTTGTCTTCCCTTATCCTTCACCATATTTTTCACCTCACCCAAAGTCAGCTAGGTGGTCAAGTCTATAGGTTGTGCATAGCAATTTGAGTCTTTTGGATGTGGTGGGCCCACCTCACTAGGAGCCTCGTATTTTTGAGATATTATGTATTTTTGATCACCATATTGGCATCTTATTGTTTAGTAATGTACTAACATGTATAAGGAAGCCTATTGCTTTATGTTGCATACAGGTATTCAGCTAGCACCATGTTGACCAGATTTGACTTGGTCAAACCTGACTAGTCTAGAAATGGGCTCGAAAAATATTGCGATCAAGATTTCGATTTTGGTCATTTGTATTCTCTTGGGGTCCCATATGAACCTCCAAGCATCAGAATTTGAAAAGATTGAGTCAACGATGAGATTTTTAATTATTATTGGTCATTATTGACCTATTTTAATTAAAAATCATGGATTTTGGGCAAACAGTGCCTAAGTGATGGATCGTGGTCGTTCAAGTGACCATGTCTACTATTTTTGGGGTTCACGTTCGCATTGCAACAGATGGTTCGACAATCCGGGCACTATAAGTGGGTCAAAAGCCCAATTTACACCTTCAACAATAAAAACCAGCAGTTAATTAAAGGAAAAATCAAAATGTGGCAAATGGAAAAAATCAAAGTTTGGCTAATACAAGGGTGACTTATAAGGTAATTTGGTAATGTTTGGACATGATATTTGTGAGGTGGGACCCTCATGTTGGACAACTCACTATGGAGGTCAAATTTGCCCATGGGGGCGTTTTTCTCCACCTTGGCAAATTCGATTTGGTTGATGTATTGTATGTGGGGCCTTGATGTATTGGTTAGGGGGCTAAAACACCATATAGACACCCCCTAACTTTCTATTTGATTGTTGTATGGACCCCACAAGGGGACCCTCACTCCACATGTGCGCTCTAGAGGGCAATTCGCACCCCCTCATGGAGGATTCTCTTCCATTCGATTTGGTTGTTGGGGAGTTGATCCCAGCCCTCCATTTTGGAGGGAATAGGGTTTTGAGAGTGGTCTTTCTCTATAAGAGAAGACACTCACCCATTGTATCTCCTCTCTTGGCATTTTAGACTTGGAATAGAAGAGAAAATGTTGTGCAGCTCTTGCTTGTGTCTTGTGGTGATGTTCTTTGAGATTGTTGATTGCCAAGCTATCTTGATGCACTAGTGTAGATTGTGGTTGTGTCCAACATTGTTTCTCACCATTGTTTGCAGTAAATATAACTCTTGGAGGAGGGCGCACCATTTGGCTGCCACTGTTGCTTCACTCTCCGGGATTGGTAACAAAAGGGAAGTGTTTTTGCCATTTCAGCCAAGCATTTCTCTCATTATTATTTGTATTGCTGTAGATTTCACTTACTTGTCATACTGATTTGATCTGTGTGCATTTGTTTTGGCAGGCAAGGAGGACGAGTTGGTGGGACTGAGCAAATCGATTTCACTTGGGGACTTTTGCAATCCATTCTATTTGATCTTTGGGACGTTCCAACCTCAGCAAAATCAAAGATATTAGTTGGTTCCAAGTAGGTGTTCCACTTCTTTCTCTTACATTTCATTTTCTGAATAGTCTTAGAGAGAAAATTCACATTAAAACCCTAAAAATTAAAATACTAAAATTTCACAGTTAGAATTAGTTTTCCTTTAAAACCCATTAATGAAATGTCCTTAAACCTCTATATCTTATGTTTCATTTAATTCCGACCCCGTTTACCCATAGAACTAGGCAGTGGTCTTTCACTGATTTCGCCCTCCTTGGGCATTTTAGCCAATCAGGCTTTTGGGTAATTTTCTGGGTTGTGAGTACTCTTGATTTGGGTTTAAAACGTCATTTAATCATAAGAAATCAATTTATCATTGATTGGAAGTGTTTCTAAACGTTAATTATTCTTTGCTCTAGGTCCATTGATCCACTGCTTAACCCATTTCCTTTTGCAGTTCACTTCAGCATTTCACTTCCATTTTATTATATCTCCTTAGACTATTTCAGCCATACGATCATTAGTTTAATCTTGTTATTTAATCACGTTTGATCGCTGGTCACCTTTTACATCACTCTCATTCTACCATTTGGGTCCATAGGTTGGCTGAAACTAGACTTAGGTGTTCATCTACACTCAATCTCTTGTTCCATCTCTTTATCTTGTGTGGGATTTGGGTGTATTTTTGTATCTCAACCATCATCGCTTGAGCAGGGTCTCCCCCCTGACTTGCCTACGTGCCTCGTCTGAAGTGACAATAGCCTTGTCCGGTGTGACTTCCGTTCCTTGAACGAAGGACTTGGCCATTGCTGGTTACACCTTCCTAGCTGCTCTCCCTCTACCATCCCTGTTGTGACATTCATCATCAACAGCTAGAGTTTGTGTGATAACAGTTTTTTCCTAACTCCACCCTCAGGTGCAGGTTGGGCCAACCAAGATGGAGAATAATATTTTGGGGTAAGTAAGGACATATGTAAGGGCATGGAGTGGAACATTCATATTATCCCACCTTTTCACCACATGCTTATGAATATGTTCATACAAGATTGCATCTCTTTGCTCAACAATGTCTTTGATTTGACCAAGCATGCTATCCATCTGCTCATATACCTCCCCAATCACCAGATGATCTGTATCTGCAAAACGAATCATACTATAAACAAGCTTGGTGAATTGCAAAACATACCTAACCTGTGCCCAGAACTGACCATCAAGAACGATGTCCTCCACCTCCTGAAAGTCATGTCTATTAGATATGCTTGCATTGTTAATTTTTGGTAGAGTTAGGGTTTAATGCAGAAAATCAAACATCAAAGTACTTTAATTCAAAAATCACTTTTAGTACTAGAAAATGAAATAGTACAGCAGTAGCTCTAGTAAAACATAATTTTCATCTCTTTCAACTTTTAACCTTTAACACTACCCAATGGTCACCGTGTTAAAGTAATCTTCAGTAACATGTAATCTTTAACAATAGTACAACATACATAGTGCTTATTGATAGAAAATAAAGAAGACGGGTTTAGGGTACTTACTTGAAACGTGGAACCCTTCCTATTTTATACTCATAAATGTTACTTTCAGGAAAGACTGTGCCTCTCAGAGGCCAGTCAACACTGGGAACCAAGTGACCCTATTAAAGGGTTAGTACAAACCTAAGAGAGAGAAGACTAGGCAAAGGTACAGTCAATCGGAAGTGGTTGAAGATAGTAAAAAACACACTGGTAGTACCAAGACTCAATACAAGAGGTCTGGTCAAGAAACTCAGTACAAGATGTAATCAAACAAGGTCACAACACAATTTTTTTTTTGATAAGGCTTAATACAAAGAAACAGACCTCAACAAGGTCTCAGTACAAAAGAAAACAAGTCAAAACAAGTCTCAACAAACTGGATCAGATTTAGTGTACATAGAGCAGACTTCAATAGCTATGACCTCCAAAGAAATACTTAGATCAGATCTAGAGCAAGCTGGTTGATCACCATAAGTTTCTGATCATATCCCAGGGCTCACGGCCTGCACCAAAAATGACAAATTCATTATTCATTTAATGAGGAGAGAGAGAGCGTAAGTGGGAGAGAAAATGAGAGAAAATATTGCAGCAAAGGAGGGCACAATTCCCAATGAGAAAGAAGACACAAATTCCAAGGACTCCGTACAACATTTAATGCAAGAGAAGTACAATCCATACAGTGCACAAAATTCGAGACAACATGTGTGAGGAAGGGCACATTTATTGCAGGCCACGTGTGAGAAAAATGGCACAGTAATCAAGGTACATCCTGCATTTATTGCAGACAGATTGTAAAGATTTATTGTAGGCCGTACAATGCACAGATTTTGAGAAGGTGATTGTACATCCCACATTGAGGCAACAATAAATTCTTAGTTTACAGATGGCTGCACAAATCTGTTCGTGCAATTTTTTGAGTTTTGCATGAATTTTGAGGTGCATTTGTTCTTAAATCTCTTGCTGTAATTTCTAGAATTTTCCTTTGTTACCCTAATAAAAAATTCTCTTTCTATTGGTTTTTTTCTTTAGGGTTTTTCTAGGGGCATTCCCCAAAATATCTTGTGTCATTTAAGTGGTTTGATTTCTTGTTTCCGCTGTGCAAGTAAAGATTCAATGTGTTTTCAGTCATGAATATTAGTTTTGAATATGCATGAAACCGTGACAAACAAATTGATTGAAACTAAAAACCAAGACTTGAATCATTAAAAATTTACATGGTATGAGAGCATTGATATTGAGAGGGGGAAACCAAACAAGTTGACACAGAGGTTTGCAAGAGAGTTGCATGTTGATCACTGGAAAGAGGGTTGGACCTTGTTATCAATTGAGCATGTCATAAGGCTACATGTTTGAGGTTTGAGGATAGATTGGAGGGGGTTGGAAATTCTAGTCCTTGGAAGGAAAGGATTGCTTTGTTGTTGGAGGAACACGAGTTGTGGAACATTATTTAGTAAACTATTACTATTCCTACAGATGCAAGATTGTTGGCTTAATATAATAAAAAGAATGTCAAACCCAAGAGGATAATCCTTGATGCCATTAAAGACCATTTCATTTTTCATGTTATTGGGAAAAAGAATGCGTACGAGATGTGGGAATCTTTAACCAAGCTATACTAGAGTGAGTGAAAACAGAAAGATGATGTTGAAAGAAAAACTAAGAAACACTGAGCGGACCAAAACTGATACAGTTGCACCATATCTTACCAAGTTGACATAGATTTGTGACCAACTAGGGGTTGTTGGTGAAAATGTGGATGGGGTAGAACTAGTCAGAACTGCCTTGAATGGTTTTCCAAAACCATGGAATACATTTGTTCAATGTATTGTTTCAAAGGAACATCTTCCTGATTGGGAGAGACTTTGGGATGACTTTATACAGGTGGAGATTAGAGTTAATTCCATATAGGGAGGCCAACAATAGGGTAATGACGATGAGGAAAATGTGGTTCTTTCAGTAAGGGGCAAGAACATGTCCAAGAAAAGTCAAACAAGAGGGATTGAGTCGAAGGGTGAACATAAAAAGGACATGAGCAAAGTTAAGTACTTTGCATGTCATAAGATGGGGCACTATGCAGGTCAATACCTTAACAAGAAAAAGAGGAATTAGGTTACAACTTTAGTCGAAGTAGATGAGTTTATTGCTAGATTTGATAGAGAGTTCTCTTTGTTTGGTACATCGATAGTGGTGCATCCAACCATATGATGGGAATGAGGGAGTTGTGTTCCTTAGTGTTTCAGAGTGATTTAGATTGCTATGTGGATAGTGGGGTCAAGACCATACATGCAGTAAAGGGGGTTGGAATAGTGTTATTCCAACTAGAGTTAGAAGGAACTTTGGAGGTGACAAGAGTGATGCATGTCCTAGAATTGAAGATAAACTTGCCCTCAGTCTCATGTCTGCAGGACAAGGGGTATGGGGTCATGTTCTAGGGTGGACATGTGCTCATACATTCAAAGAGTGTTAACTAGGACACAACCATGAGGCTTGGTGTTAGAGAGGGTAACTTATACAGGTTGCTGGACAAGCTTCTTAGTGGGTCCAAGGGGATCTTGGATCATGCATTGATGTCAGTGACAAAGGATGAGTAGGAAGCTCTGAAGATTGAAGTGATACCGGGGATTCAGTCTTCGAACCAGGGAGATGGGTGAGAAGCTTCTTCCAGTATTGTCAGAAGACCAAGTTGGTATGAGCTGCCATTGATGGATGCTCTGGAGTAGGTGGAGCTTCCTAGGAGCATAGTGAGGAAGAACATGCTGTCTGGAACATCCGATTGAATTTTTAATTGAACATATATTAAAATATGAAGGAATGATGATATTACAACAATCCAGGGCCATTTAAATAAGACCTCCCGTACCCTTTCAATGGAAGAGTATGACTTTTTTTTTCACTAAAATGATTAAAATTATATTAAAATGGAAAAAAAATAGGTCTAGACCGTAGTCCAGCAACCTATTTACAATTTTTTCTTGAAGCTATCTCCATAATGAGTTTTATCCATTTTCCAGCAACGAGGTGTTGAAATATTGTAATGAGTTAGGTCCCATCATGTTTTTGTGTTTATCATGGTCGGGACAAGTTGTCTTTCCTAAGTAATGCACTTTTGAAATATAAAAGAAAAAGTGACTTTATGTTTTAAAAGTTAAGTGACTTTATTAAAAGTATTTGTGCATTAAATGATTAAAAAGGACATTTAATGTGCTTTTAATGTAAACCCTTAGATCATAAGTGATCTCAGCCATTCAAAAAGGTAGTTTGAATTAGTTAGGGTTTAGGGAGGGTAAAGTCACCTATTTAATACATCTTGGGAGGAGAGGCAAAACACACAGAAAGACAAAAAAGAGAAAAAGAGAGAGAGATCTAGGGTTTCAAAGGAGAGCAAACCCATTTGGAGAGAGAGAGCATTAATTGCAGCAGGAAGGAGACTGAGTTTTTATTGGGCACAAATATCAAGGAGAAGGAGAACATTTGTTTGCACAGAAATCGAGGAAATCCGTACTGTACCGATCCATACAACATGTCGTACAGTCTGGTACAACCTCATTAATTTGCACAAAAATTGAGGTCTGTTTTTGACACATTTCCAGGAAGTTTTATGCTATTTTTGTTGAGGAAGATTGCACAGAAATCGAGGGCTGTCTTTGGCACAAATTTTGAGGCAGGTTGGTGAGGAAGAAGAGGCTGTACAACTGCATTTATTGCTGGTATTTATTTCTGTTTTTTGGCACGTTTTCCAATGTATTTCAGATTACATAAATGTCTCTGCTGTAATTAATTGTTGCTCTTTAATAAAATCTCTCTTTGGGTTTTCCCTCATGAAGTGTGAGGTTTTTTCCTTGGGCATTGGCCCTAAAAATTTCCAAGTTTTCAATATGTATGCATATGTCTTTAGTTCTTCAGCTAGGTCATTGAATGAATGTATAAGTGTTTATATTTCAGTTATCAGAAGATTTATTGGACAATAAATCATAACTCAAAAATATTAAACCTAGATATGCATTCTAAAGTGTTTGATAAAATGTCATAAAGAGAACTTGCTATTTTATCAAATTTCTACATGAGGATCCAGAGTTTTATCCAATTCCAATAATTCCGATCTATATTTGAAATGGTTCCTGAATTCAAGATTCCATCTTTAGCAACCGCTTTCCTCCTTCTTAGTTCTGCCTATAATTGTTCTTAATCAACTAATTCAATGTCTATGAATTGTTCTGTATAACCTTCCATAATTTGTATAACCATCTATGCATCATCCACACTTCCTCTGCTTCTCAAAAGCATTCTCTTTATGCTATCCGCGAGCTGCCTTTTGATGAATTGCTTGTCATCCTTGAGATCTCCTTCGACGGTGTAGGCTCAAATCTGTTTCTAATTTGGGCGTTTCTGCGCTGTAATTCAAGTTCTATTCCTTAAATGAAGTGCTGTATTTCAAGTTCTTTTTATTTATTCTACCTTCCACAATCTAGCTTGTTGATCTACCTTCCACGACAATGATATCTTCTCTTTTCTTGGCATTGGTAACACATTTCAGCTTCTTCTATTGGCATTTATGTGTTGTCCTTCGAGCTCAGTTTCTCAACCGGATATGTCATCTAAATTGCCCCTTACTGTCCTCTTCTTCTGATCTAAGGGATTGTATGATGCGATATGAACTTGCTATTGATTTTTATTTCTGTCTGCTCCAAACTGGAGCCTACGTTTTCCAATCTATCAACAACTTTGTTAGTCTCTGAGAATGTGATATAATTGGAAATTGGAGAATCCTGCAGGATATTGCGGATTCTTTCCATGATTGCATTTAGATTGACATTTCCAGAATGTCTCCTATAAATCAGATTATTGATTATGATATGTGAATCTCCAAATATTTGAATTTGTGTATAACCTTCTCTTAATGCAAATTGACATCCTTTTAGTAATGCTAGTGCTTCTGCTTGGTTGTTGGATCGATTACGTAGTCTCCAGCTGAAACTAACTTCCTGTCTTCCTCCTACAACGTATAACACCCCACCAACTCCTGCAATTCCAAGGTTATCTTTGGATGCTCCGTCAAAGAACATAGTGGCTTTGCCTTAAGCTTTCCACCATTTCTGGAAGTCCTTTTCAAGAAGTCTGAGTTTCCAGGCGGGGTTTATTCTCGGCCTTGTTGTTATACTATCCTTTTTGTTGATACATGAGTGGCCAATCCAATTTTTTTCGAAATTAGTAAGTGAGGAGTCTCTTTTTTACATGGGCTCTTATTGCTTCCATGAGAAATACCTTGGCTTTTATCGCCACCTGTTCCAGAGTTTGCATTGTGTCAATGAATCTCCTATTGTTCTGGGCAAGCCATATTTCCCAACAAATGAATTTGGGTAGTTAGAGCCAAATGTTCTTCTATACTGATTTGTTTGAGAGAGAGTGTGGGTACCGAAGTTGCCAAGAGGAGAATAGGTTAGTAATTGAAATCTGATTCGGAGGAAGGGCTTCCAATTCCTGTAGAGAATATTTCCACACTGAGTTTGCAAAAGAGCAATCCACGAAGAGATGTTCGATGTTTTTAGGGCTGTTGCAGCACAGTGGGCATCTATGCGGTCCAATAAATCCTCTTTTGATTAGGTTTTCTCCGGTCAGAATTTTCTTGTGCATTAACAACCAAATAAAGAAATTGATTTTGGGAATGCCATAATTATTCCATACGATCTTCCATAGGTTAGAAGAGTGTAGCTGTTTGTAATTCCTTGAATCCCAGTGCAGCTGTGTAAGCTCCCGTTCCCCCCATCCCCATTTGTCTTTCGTGTGCTTATAAATCTAAGCCATCCCAATTAAGTTTTGGAGGAGCTCATTCTTTTGCATTTTTAATTCTTCTGGAACTTCACGTAAAGACCAGTCCGCCCAATTCCCTTTGTTGTCCCATTGGGAGATATCTGCCAGAGTAACTATTCCTCTTTGTGAGAACCATTCCCGAATGTCATTGAGAGCTTCTATACCACCAAGCGTAGACTTGACATTAATTCTGTTAGTCCAAAGATATGTTTTGGATCCATTTCCAGGGATGCGGTATAATTGTCTTTGAAAGTAATTGATTCCAGCTTTGCATAAATTCCAAATAGAGGTGCCTTTGGGGATTTTCTCGCAACGGAGGTTGCGAATCGATCTTCCTTTAAGATATTTTTTCCTCAGTAGATTGTTGGCCAATGATCTTTATTTGAGAATAATTTCCAAAGGATTTTTCCGCCTTCTAATTGAGGTCTTTTTACAATACCCCAGCTGACAAGATGATACTTATTTTCATTTCCTTTTCTACCTTTCTAGAGAAACTCTTTGATGAGTGTTGCTATTTGGTCCATTATTGACTTGGGCGCCATGAGGATGGAGGATTGATAGATAGGGAGGGCGGATTTTCTCATCCAGAGGATTTTTCCACCTACCAGTAGATGTCTTTTTACAGTACCCCAACTGACAAGATGATACTTATTTTCATTTCCATTTCTGCCTTTCCAGAGAAACTCTTTGATGAGTCTTGCTATTTGGTCCATTATTGACTTGGGCACCATGAGGATGGAGGATTGGTAGATAGGGAGGGTGGAGAGTACTGATTTAATTAGGATCAATTTTCCTGCTTGATTGAGCTAGTGTCCCCCCCAGGCGTGAATTTTTGCCTTTATCTTACTAAGAATATCATTCCATTGTGAGTTTTTTATTGAACCCAGAGTAAGGGGCAGTCCTAAATAATTTATCTTTTCCCATGTAGCAAACACCGGGAACTCTAAGAAGTGTGCAATTTTGAGTATTGTATGCTGCTCAACGTTCCAACCATAAACTGCGCTTTATCTATTGTTTACCATTGCTCCCGTTACCTGGCAGTAATTCTGAATTATTTCTTTTAAAGCTCTAACCATTTTAAGTGATGCTCCTCCCAGGAAGAGCGAATTATCAACAAATAGAGTGTGATTTAGAGAGGGGAGACCTTTAGCCATTCTAATTCCTGGGATTTTTCCTATCTCTTTCTATCTCCAGCTTCCGACTCAGAGAGTTTTCCATCAATATATAGAGGAAAGGGCATAGTGGGCACTCTTGACAAATTACCCAGGTGGCCTGGAAGAAGTTTGTCGGTCTTCCGTTTATGAGAGGGGCGATCCAAGGCTTGTCTGTATAGGCTTTCACCATCTCTACAAAACTGTTGCTGAAATTGAAGGAGGATAGAACTTTGTACAGATACTGAAGGTTAGCTCTATCGAAGGTGTTCGCCATATCGAGTTTAATAATCATACCTTTTTCTTTTTTGAGGTTGTTGGAGTGTATTGCTTCCTGCACTAGGATAACATTGTCTAGGATTTGCCTTCCTTTGATGAACCCTCCCCGGTTGGCTAGGAGTTTAGAGATTATTTTGTATGATGCGTTACAGAGCGAGATGGGTCTATATCTATCGAATTAGCCGGCATTGACTTCATTAGGGATCAATGCTAGGAAGGTGGAGTTTGTGTTACCTTCGATCTTTTCTTTTTTATGGAAACCTCTAATCATTCGGATGAGATCAGGTTTGATGATGGACCAACAAGCTCAGTAGAAGTGTATTGAAAACTCGTCAGGGCCTGGAGCTTTATCCGGCTCCATGTGCCATATCACATCATAGCTCTCTTTTTCAGTGAATGGTTTCAATAAGTTTTTATTATCATCGACGTTTATTATGCTCGGGATGTGAGCAAGGAAATCAATCGTGGCTTCCTCGTCATGTAGATTATCCTTTGTGTATAAATCGTGGAAGTGGGTTTCAGCCTCTTTTTTTTTTATCTTTTCAAACCCTTTTATGATTTCTTCGTCGGCTTTCACAATCTCTGAAATGTGATTTCTGGCTTGTCTTACTTTAGCTTGTCTATGAAAACAAGATGTGATTCTGTCCCCTGCTTTTATCCACAGGCTGCGCGATTTCAATCGCCAATGCTCTTCCTCATTCCGGAGCTTTCTGAAGACGTTAGCTTGTGCCTGTTTTTCCTTTCTCAGATCCAAGGTGGATATGTCCTGTTTTTCCATCTCTACTTGTAGATTGGAAAACTCCTTTACAACTTCATTTATGTCTGCCGTTGAGTACTTGATCGTTTTTTTGATCCAATTTTTTAAAGCGATTTTAGTATTCTTGTGCTTCTGCTCCCACACGTAGCTTGGGGATCCCATGATTGGAGTATCCCATGCTTTCTTCACCTCTTCCTTGAATCTGTCTTGCTTAATCCAAAGCTGATTGAATCTGTAGGGAATTGGTCCTAATTCCTCCTCATCATTCAAATACAAAAGAATTGGCTTATGGTTAGACGCTATGTTGGGCAAAATTTTTGAAAGGATTATTTTCTTTTCCAGAAGAAGGGAAGTTTGGACTAAAACCGATCTAGCCGCGCGGTGATGTGGTGAGGACCAGTTCGGTTATTTGTCCATGTGAATTTGCCCCTCTTGGGTTTTATATCGACCAGATCCCAATGATGTGTCAGCTCTTCGATCGAATGTAGCAAGGGATCTCTGCCTTTGTTTCCTCCTTTTTTTTCTTTGGGATTCATAATTATATTGAAGTCCCCTGCCAGAATTATATTCGACGGGGTGTAGACCTCCAGAAAATCTGTCAGGGTGTTCCAGCATTCTCTTTTCTTTGTATAATATACTGGGACGTATAAATTGAAGAGTGCGAAGGTTAACTTACTTTGAATATGATGTAATTCCGTATAGATCCAGTGTTGCGTTGCAAAGGAGCTTTCCAATCTGTGAATTTCTCATCGGACCATAGAGTGGCGAGCCCTCCTAACGACCCTCTTGCGCTTACTGCCTTTCCCGTGTTCATCTTCCATTTGGATTTGTTGCTGGAGAGGATAGTCTCCTCAGTTAATTTTTTTGTTAATCTGATATGGTCCACAAAATTTTGCAGCTAACTTGTTCTTGCCTTGTGGTTTGAGAGTTAATTGCTTGTAGGGTTGTAGTCTTACGAACACCCAATCACCTACTTCAAACTCTCTTTTTGACCTTTGGAAGTTTGCTTGTTGCTTCATTTGATTGCTAGCATCTGTTAAATTTTCTTTTAATATTTGAATGGTATTTTTGTCTATCTCGGGTTGATTCCTTACTGTTGGCACTTTAGAGTTAAATAGAACATATTCTTTCCATTTGGGTGGTTCATAACCATACAAGGCTTGGAAAGGGGTCATTTTAGTTGGAGTATGGTAAGTAGTGTTATACCACCATTCAGCGAAATGCAACCATTAGAATCACTTGTTTTGCTTGTCTGTCACAAAACAATGAAGGTATGTTCCAATACATTTATTCACTATTTCTGTCTGTCGATCATTCTGGGGATGATATGCTGAACTCATACTATAAGGGATATCCCTGTCCGTTTACAAAATTCCTTCCAAAAATTTCCTTTAAACTTGACATCCCTATCACTGACAATCACTTTTGGAAACCCATGTAAATTATAAATATTTTTGCAAAATACTTAAGCTATTTGTTTTGCTGAGTATGTTTTCTTTACCCCCATGAAGTGAGCGTACTTAGTAAGTCGGTCAATCACTACAAAATTTTTATCCTTCCCATCGGACATGGGCAATCCTTCGATGAAGTCAATGGAAATCTCTTCCCACTTCTAATTTGGGATGTGCAGAGGGTAAAGTAACCCTAGCGACATAATATTTTCGCTTTTGTTTCTCTAACAAGTATCACACTTAGAGACATACTTCTGAATATCTTCACTCATTCCCTTCCAATAAAATGATTGTTGTGCATTGTAATAAGTTTGAAATTCACCTACATAACCTGTAGCGGGTGAGTCATGTGATTCCCAGAAGTTTTTTATTTTGAACTTCGAAGTAGGTGGAAGGTAAATCCTCCTCTTATGCCACAAAATGTCATTTCTCCATTCAAATTTTGGATGTTGCTTCATGTTATTAATGATGGAGCAAGCTTTGGTGTCCTTGGCATATTCTATGCGTATTTCATCCAACCATTCAGGAATTACGATCGATACTGCATATGTTGATACCTCTTCGTCTTTTCTTGATAATGCATCAACAACCATGTACCCTTTCCTTTTTTGTGTAATATCTCCATATCAAAGGCGAAAATCTGTACTATCGATTTTTGCTGCTTTGTAGATAGGGTTTTCTGTTGAAGTAACTCCTAAAGACTATTGTGATCAGTACGTATCAAGAATTTACTACACAATAAGTATTGTTGCCATTTTGTTGATGCATGTATGATAACAAGCATCTCCTTATCATATGTGGATTTTAATCCTTCCCTCTTGTTGAGCTTTAGACTTTCAAAAGCAATCAGATGGTCATCCTGCATCAACATTGCTCCTATTCGAAAACTTGAAGCGTCACACTCTACCATGAAGCGTCACACTTTCCCATTCTGTAATTGCCTTGATTTTACTTGGGTCTACTCTTACTCCTTCTTTGGATATGACATGACCAAGGTATTCTACTTCTTCCTTTCCAAAGGTGCATTTTGACATTTTTTCATAAAATTGATTTCCTTCTAGGAGAGAGAGTACCAGTGCTAAGTGCTTAAGATGCTCCTTCCATGTCTTGCTATAGATAAGAATATCGTTAAAAAAGACTAGTATGAACTTTCTTAGATATGGTCGGAAAAGCTCATTCATTGTTGCTTGAAAGGTAGCAGGAGCATTTGTTAAACCAAACGGCATCACGTTGAATTCATAGTGGCCTTCATGAGTTAGGAAAGCTATCTTTGCCACATCTTCTAATCTTACCCGGATCTGGTAATACCTTGATCTTAAGTCTACCTTTAAAAAATATCTGGTGCCATGGAGTTCATCCAACATTTTATCCATGAATGGGATGGGGAACTTGTTTTTTATTGTTATTTTGTTCAGTCCTTGATAATCTATACATAGCCTGAAAGATCCATCTTTTTTATGAACTAGCACCACTAGGGTAGCATACAGTCTCCTACTTCTTGTGATATCTCCACATCTCAATAAGTCTTGAATCAACTTTTATATTTTTGTCTTATGATGGCGAGGGTACCTGTAGGGTTTGACGTTCACTGGAGATTAACCTCAATTATGTGTTCTATTCTTCTTTCTGGTGGCAATTTCATGGGAAGATCTTGGAATACCTTCTCATGCTTTTGGATTAATTCTTGGATTTCCGGTTGTTGGTCGTGAACCAATTTTGTTGCTAATATCTGTATTTGACGACATTGTGCGACCAATGCTGGTGCCCCATTTCGAATTAGTTTCTCCATTTGTTGTGAAGCTATAATTTGGGTAAGAGGTGGTTGGAATCCATACAATTTATATTTTCTTCCCTCCCACTTGAATTTAATAAAGTGATTTTTGGTGATTTGTGGAATATGTACCTAATGTATCTAAGCCATTGAATTCCCAAGACAACGTCTACTCCTCCAGTATAGAAACTAGATTCCAAGTTCTAATCATCTATTTGCAACTTAACCTTGTGACACTTCTCGATTCCATCAATCTTTTTTCCATCTGCTACGATAACCTTTATATCTGTTGCTGCCACAAACGAGTTTAACCTTTTTGCCACATTTATGTCTATAAAATTATTGGTGCTCCCCGTGTCTATAAGTACGGTGACATTCTCTTTTCTCACATGCCCTCTTAATTTCAATGTTTGTGGCTGTGCGATACCTATTATTGTAGCAAGAGATATCCTGGGCATTACCTCTTCAGAGTTTGTGTTGATGTCATTATTTTCTTCCCTGTTGACTTCATCATCGGGATTGCTACTGGACGAAACTTTTGATTCCCTTTCAGCTTCACAATTATACAATTTTTTTATTTCTGCATTGATGCTCCTTTTCCCATTTATCTTTACAATGCCTAAAATTATTTACCCATTTTGTATCTGTATCCTGATGTAGTTTTTATTTTCCCACAGGGGAGGTGCTACATACTTGTTTGTCCTTTCTGTAGCATACTTATTTGATTTTTCATTAAAATATCTATTTGATCTATCTAGTCCTGAAAATGAAGGTTTGTTGACCTTGTTCTTTTGTTCAATCAATTTTGCCGCATGTCTGGCGTCTTCAATAGTTTGGGGCTTCCAAAGTTTTAACTCACTATAAATGTAATCCTTTAAGCCGTAGATGTACATTTTTAGTAATTGTTCATCTGAGAACCCTGTTTGTCTCGTAGCCAAAACTTCCAATTCGTGAGTATAGTCGTTTACGTTTCGTTTTTGTTTAAGATGGACGAACTTGGTATAAAGATCATCTTCTTCTTCATCATGGAATCTTTTTAATAATGATGATATTCCAACAATTCGGGGTCATTTAAATAAGACCTCCCGTACCCTTTCAATGGAAGAGTACAACTTTTCAATATACATTATTAATTTAATTTTTAATATTGCTTAGTTACTATTTAGTTTATTTTATTATTTATTGTTTTACTTTATTTCTTTTATTTAGCTTATATATATATATATATTATAGAATAAAAATTCAAAGCAGATTCCAAAGTAGGTGGCATGGAAGTCTTCTAGTTAAGAGGGAGCAGCTATAGCAGCAGATGATGTGGTGGGATTGGTGATAAATCTACGAGGAGGTTCTTTCAGAGGTACCTTCCTCGGAAGTTCTTCTACATAGGCTTGGTGTCTTAGCATGTGGGGGACATAAAGTGGTCTCTAGACATTAACTTTATATTTATAAAGTTAAAGTGACTTTTTGCTTTATTAAATGACTAAAGTGACTTAAGTTGTGATAATGAACAATTATATCACAACCATAGATCTTATTGGTCTAAGATTTAATCTTGCCCATTAGATCTAGGAAGATAGGTTAGTTTCTTTTAATGCAGAGATAAAAAAAGGGATTTAGGGAAAAAGACACATTCATTATTCATTTAATGAGGAGAGAGAGAGTGTAAGTGGGAGGGAAAATGAGAGAAAATATTGCAGCAAAGGTGGGCACAATTCCCAAGGAAAAAGAGGACACAAATCCCAAGGAGATCGTACAACATTTAATGCAAGAGAAGTACAATTCGTACATTGCACAAAATTCGAGGCAACATGTGTGAGGAAGTGCACATTTATTGCAGGTCGCATGTGTGAGAAAAAGGACACAAAAATCAAGGTACATCAACATTTATTGGCTATTGCAGACTAATCGTGCAACATTTATTGTAGGCCATACAATGCACAAATTTTGAGAAGGCGACCATATAGCCCATGTATGAGGCATAGAAATCGAGGCAACAATACATTTTGAGTTTACAGGTGGTCATACAAGTTGTACAGATTTGCTGGTACAATTTTCTGAGTTGGAATGAATAGAGCCTTATACGTAGGCTGGAAACTTTCCGTTTATTTACAAGTTGGGAGGTAATAGGGCTCTACCACAAGCTAGCTTTTTCCTCTCTTCTGATTTTAGTTTCAATGGTGATGTTCATGAAGGAGTCCTAACATGTGTATTTAGAGGCTGGTGTCGGATATAGATGAATGCGTAGTCATATAGAATATAATGGAGAAGTGTAGAAGAGTTATTGTATTTGGATTTGAGATGGTAGTCTAGGCAAGGAATGCTACAATGTTAGGTGGAAATTAAATTATAATAAAAAGTTTGAGTCTTTTTTGTTTTGTTTTTATTTTTCCTATGTGGTAGTGGACGATGATGTAATGAATTTATTTATTTTTCCCTATTGGAGGCAATGGATAGGGACAAAGAAGCTATTCATTTGTATTATGAGGAGAAAGGTTATGAGGGATATGAGAGATACATGATGATTGACATTTGATTGACGAACTATGAGACAAATTGCTCCATAGTTTTAAAAATTGGTCTGTATGGAATCAAAATTGACCAATTTGATCAAGTAGAGGGTCAATCGAGCCAAACCGACCCTTAAACCTATTTGGTACCGAACCAATCGAGTTGATGTTTGAATTGGTCGGTTCGCTACATAACCAGTCGAGTCGGTGTTTGAATTGGTTGTTTCGGTACCGAACTGGTCGAGTTGGTGTTTGAATCGATCAGTTCGGTATTGAACTGGTTAGATCTGGTGAGTCATGACATAGATCGACCACACTTTGTCTGGGCTGGAATGTGTGGGGCCATAGATAGCAAAATACTCAAGTTTGATTTTTATTTTTCCCTAATTTAACCAGAGATTTGAGGCATGGCAGGCACTAGTCGACCTCGTGCTTCTAGGTGACATAGGCATTCAACTAGTACTACTACTGCAGTTGCAGATGGCTTGGAGGAGTTTGTGCTCGAGCGAGATGATGATGCCATTGCTAGTCCTTCTAGTTCTTTTGCTTCTTGTTCTAGCAGTGGTGATGAGTTTGATGATGTATGACAATTGACTACGCAGTATGATCATTGATGCATGATGTATGATCATGTTGTAGCATCATGATTCACAACATGTTGTATTTTGGACTCTACAAGGCTCAAGCCATATAGGCCTCATTGATTATGTATTTTGCATTCGCTTTCTACCATTTTGATATATTCACTCTTATATGGTATATACATAAGTAGACTTTGGATATTTTGTCTCTAATGCTTTGGAATCATGGATTAGAATCTTTAAAATATTGTTTCTCTTTAAAATTTAAATATTTTATGTATTTTTGAGTAAATTGAGTCATTAAATTCAAATCGGCTGAGTCATTTTACCAAGTCATTGCCGATATGGAGTCCGAGTTGGAGTTGACCCTTGACCGATTCTGAGTCAGTCCGATTATTAGAACTATGCTTCATTGTTCCATTCATGTAGTAGGGTTGTGGCACCCCACTTTTTCCTTTCCCGTGACTTTTATCTCGATGGTAAGGTTCATGAAGGAGTCCTAATATCTATTCAGTAGTTTGGGCTGGATAAATATTGACACGTATTCTTATAGAATCAGATGGAGACGTATAGGAGAGCTATCAGATTATTTGGATTAGACATGGCAGTCCAGGCAAGGAAAACTATAATGTTAGGTGGAAATTAAATTTTAATAGCAAGTTTTGATGGTCTTTTTGGTTTTGTTTGTGTTTTCTCCTAATTGGTAGTGGATGATGGTGTACTTTATTTATTTCTCTTATTTGTTGTGGCTGTTTGCTGGAAAATCACCAATTTACATAAATTTGTGTCTTGGTTGTTGAGTTTGATATGTAGCACTTTCGGTTGTGAGTGCAATTGGACTGTATTTGAAAAAATACACTAAAGAAGTACAACAGGTTGGAATAATCTTTGACTGTGTGGGTGAAACAGTTGGAGAGACTAGTTGATGTGGATACCATTTGCTTGGGATGACATGGATCTCATGGTTGATTGGGTGTTGGAGACACAGGGCCATGTCATGGGGAATGAGGAAGAGCAGGTGCCAACATTGGATATTGTAGAGAAACCATTAGTGGAGGAGGAGATTGTGGAAACTGGGCTTCCAACCTCAGTATAAACAACCACCACAAGATCTTCCGCTACTGGGGGAAGACCCATTACCTTTGTCTATAGAATGGTCAGAGACTCAGGGAATTGATAGTAGATTGTAGATGGATCATGAGATACATTTGATGTAATTTTAAATTCTCTATTCAGTTTTGAGTTTTGACTTGACAACGCCAAACAATTAATGTGGGATTTGTCATTTGACATATAATACATCTCATATATCTGTCTTATTTCAATATTTACGAGTCAGCATGCTTATTTGATGTTGTTACTTTATATTTAAAAGAATGAAAATAATAATATATTGTCTTTTAAAGCTTGTCGATATTTGCTGATATTTTGCCAATTTTATGATAACATGAGTTCGTGACCCCAACTGATAAATTGTTGATAGCGATATTTGCAACATTGGTTTGCAGAAATGTGGATTTTTTTACATAGAGAAGATGCTGTATATCACAAGTGTGCAGTGATGTGTGTGGTTATTAGTTGCATAATTTAAATTTCGAAGAATAAGTTGGAACGTACAATTGGCAATGAATCTCTGTTTTCGTCTATGCAGTGTGAATAAGAACAGGGATTCATCTGAGAAATATATCTTAACTAATGAGGGGCTTTCCAGTATTAGAGTCTCTGAAACAGTTGGAGAGAAACTACCTGGATTTGGTGGTGTGAAGCTTCTTGCAATAGATGAGTTTGAGAAAGAAACTGGAGGCTATCAAAGTGAGCGTGAAGACTATGGAACCAACTCTGGAGATGGAGGTGGAAGTCAGATGGAAAAAATTTCAATTTCAAAAGACTCTTCAAGGAAGAAAAGGAAACGATCAGAACGAGTTCAGTGCTCAAAGTATGTCTTATTGTTTCTGTGTAACTTCATCCCCATTTGCAAAGCCAAGATTGTTGTAATTTTTCGAGGGCAATTTCTTTCTTTGTTCTATCACTCAATTTTTCCATGGAAGTCTTTGGCCATTTGTTTTAAATGTGGTTCCTACTAGGATTTTGACCTAATTTTTTTGATTTTGATTTTGGTCCATTGTTTTTCTTCAATTATACATCTAGTTTACTTGCAGGATCCTGTTTTTTGCGTTTGTATCTATGATGGGCTAGCTATATTATAGGGGGCATGAAATGTGAAAGCACAAAATCCAGATTCCATGTTATATGATAGGCAATCTGGGATATAAATGTGCTTTACTGCAAAACTATTTCTTATATTAGCTTTTTTTTCATATTTATAATCAGAAAAACTTTTGTATGCAGTCATGGCATCGACCGTGTGCTTTTTAAGTTTTATGGTTAACAACCTTAAAATGTCTAAATGCAGCCTTCCCCTTATATAGAATTATTTGCATTTGAACATGAAAGCGACGGAGATAGTATAAACGCATTTCTCACTAGACGTAGATATATTATAGAATAGTACAACTGCAACAGTTTTAGTTGGATCTTATGTTAATTAAAGTGTCACACCAAAGGGACTAGGGATAGTCGGTGGAATGCATAAACCATGGCATACAACGCAGATCTGTCAATGGTTAAGGGAAGCAAAGTCTTCACATTCAACTATTTAATCTTAAACCGTCAAATTACATATATGTTTTGATCTGCATTTCATTGCATTTGTGCTCACTTGTTTGGTATATTTTATCTTGTCATTGATAGCTAATATTTCTGCCTTAAATCTAGATAATTATAAGCAAGTCCTCAGATGCTTAAGATTTCATCACTTTGTTTGACATGACATTTCAGAAAAACTTTTGTATGCAGTCATGGCATCGACAGTGTGCTTTTTAAGTTTTATGGTTAGCAACCTTAAAATGTCTAAATGCAGCCTTCCCCTTATATAGAATTATTTGCATTTGAACGTGAAAGCGACGGAGATAGTATATAATGCATTTCTCACTAGACGTATATATATTATAGAATAGTACAACTGCAACAGTTTTAGTTGGATCTTATGTTAATTAAAGTGTCACACCAAAGGGACTAGGGATAGTCGGTGGAATGCATAAACCATGGCATACAACACAGATCTTTCAATGGTTAAGGGAAGCAAAGTCTTCACATTCAACCATTTAATCTTAAACAGTCAAATTACATATATGTTTTGATATGCATTTCATTGCATTTGTGCTCACTTGTTTGGTATATTTTATCTTGTCATTGATAGCTAATATTTCTGCCTTAAATCTAGATAATTATAAGCAAGTCCTGAGATGCTTAAGATTTCATCACTTTGTTTGACATGACATTTCAAAATACTGAAGTTTTGGGAAGTGCAGGGTTATCTGTGTTCTTGAGGAATATTCTTATCTCGTGCCACTTCATAGTAGATTTTTAATGCTTTAAGCCCTAAGTACGAAATATGTCCTTTTGTTGGAACAAGATTGAATACTATTTCACACCTTTTTTAACTTGGTTATACAGAGTTTGGTATGCCTGATTTTATGTATTTTGGTCATTGCTGGTTGATGGCATAAATGATCATTGATAACCCATAAACACCTATTTCTTTTGAAAAAAACAGTTCCTATAAAGATAGACAGAAGTTTACTGTATTGAACCAAAATGGTTCAAGCTCTAATACCAATGTAATGAACAATATAGTTCATATACACAAAAATATCCAACATAGGAGGGAATGATAGTTGAAATCCATAAAGGACAATAATATATAATTGAATCAGATATGATATTGTTGTGCATATATTATGGAAGCTTGAATATTAAATAATAAATATACTATATATATATATATATTGTAGTGAATAAAATGATATGATGTTACAATAAAAATGGCCTAGCTTATATAGGCTTGATGGTGACTCCTTACATAAAGTCACGTCTCTTGAAAGCACCCATTCCTAATTATAATTAAATATTATTAAATATAATAATAAAATGGTCAATATTATATTTATTAATATTTAATTATAACTAGGAATGGGTGCTTTCAAGAGACGTGACTTTATGTCAAGAGTCACCATCAAGCCTATATAAGCTAGGCCATTTTTATTGTAACATCATATCATCTTATTCACTCCAATATTTATACTTATATTTATATACAATCTTTAGTATATTTAATATTCAAGCTTCCGTAATATATGTGCAACAGATATTTGATACAATGCCTTGTTAGCACTGACTAGTCACGAAGGTGAATGGTTAATGCTGTTATAGTTGAAGAAATGAGGCACTATGGTCTTCGAAGCACAGAACATAATTGCCATATTGTTGAAGGGCCCTAGGTTGATCTTCTATGGAACTGTTTGTTTATGGTTTTCTTGGATAAAATTTTTCATATTGTGATTCCAAGAATGACCGCTATTTTGTCACCAAATTGCAATGGAATTAATATTCTTGAAAACATGTTAATTTTTCTAACCCTAGCACTAGATAAAACAATATCTAGTGATTTTCCTTAAAAATTAATTTTCTGCTCATTGATTATTTTATACTTGTTGAGATCTATCAACATAAATAAATAGCGGAAGCAATGCATGAAATAGATCAAAAACACATGCACAATTTTCTGCCCTTCAAAATCAGCTTTTCATAAAAATATTTCAAGCTTACAAGGGTTCCCTTACTGGGAAAATGGTTCTAAGAAATTACACAGCAAACTTGGCAAAATATGCCCACAGAAAACAAATCTCCACCTGCAAATCTGTCTCGAGAAGCTTTAGCAAAAACTCAGAAATTATTTTGCTTCCTACTGCTGTGCTGTCCTGTCTGTACAGATTGTACGGATTTTGTATGGTCTGTCCATATAGATGGATGGATTCTGTATGGTCTGTCTGTAAAGATGGATCAATTTTGTACGGTATGTTCGTACAGAGTTGTACTGATTCCGTACGGACTGTCTGTATGGATGTATGACTTGTCTGTACAGCTTCCTAGCTGGTTCTGCTGCTAAGCCTTGCCTTCGTCGGACTGGTACAGCTGCCTGCTGCTCTCGGACTGCTGTCTTTTCCCTCTCCCAACCAAGAATTGCAAATCAGAAAGTCCTCCTCCTAATTCCCCACTCAATGTTTGAGTTTCTCATGTGAGACGTGTGTGTCTTCTTCTCTCCCCTTGGTTACCTTTATACTTTTGGGAGGAACCAAAACCCTAACTTTTGATGGCTAAGATTAGATTTCATTCACTTAAGGTTGATGGTTGTGATTCTTTTAATTAACTTAAATTATTAATGCCCAAAACATAGGCATTGTTAGTGTTTCATACAATTATTGCATAATAATTCAATAGCATAAAACCAATAGGATAACTAGAAGAAAGACAAGCACATAAACAAAGAACGCGAGAATTTATCCCGGGAAACCCAAATGGGAGAAAACCCAGCAACCTTCGTACAAAGATGAATAATTCTGAGAACATAGTACATTGATGAGAGAGAGAAAGTAGAAAGTCTCTCTAACCAAAAACACCAAACATAAGCTTCTACTAGATGCAGTTGCGAGCTCCTCTCCAAGTGATGCGAACTTGTTGTTTGTGAGTGAATGAACAATTGAGGCATATGACCTCTCTATTTATACACATGCAAAAATGACTTTTTCCCTTTTTGGGCCGACCTGACTTTTCCCAAACTGGGCCGACCTGACTGAGGCAGTTCTGCCCATTGTTTGGGGCAGACTGCCCACTGTTTTGGGACAGTTTACCCACTGGGCCGACTTGCTTCCCACTGTTTTAGAGCAGTTTACCCACTGGGCCGACTTGTCTAATTTGATAGGGCCGACTTGTCTTGGGGGAATATACAAATACATTTAATAATTATTTTCTTTACTTAATTTTCTCCCCAAGGTCTGCAACTTGCTCATCTGAGGAAATGTACTTAAGCTTGACTCCTCCTTTTTGGACCTCGTCTCGGATGAAGTGATACCCGATCTTAATATGATTTGACTTGTCATGGAACACTGTATTCTCAGAGAGTTTGATAAACTCAGATTATCACAGTGGATCATCGTAGGCTCCAACTCCTGACTAAATATTCTTGTAAGCAATTTGAGAAGCCAAGGTGCTTCACAACTTGCCATACTCGCTGCCATGTACTATGCCTCTGCTGAATTGAGTGCTACGGAAGTTTGCTTCCTGCTGAACTAAGAAATCATTGATGAGCCCAAGCTAAAGCAACACCTTGAGTTGCTCTTTCGATCAATTGCAATCCCTGCGCTATCCGAGTCTAAGTAACCCTGCAAATTCACTCCATCATCTCCAAGGTACCTCAATCCATACTCCACTATGCCCCTCAAATATCTGAGTACATGCGTCACTGCTACCTAATGCACCTGCCTTGGCTCCAACATGAACTAACTCAAGGTGTTCACAACGAAACATATATCTATCAACTGTATGCATATTTTGGGATCCACCCATTGAATTTGAAGTGTCAATCTTCTTCAGATTGGATACCATATGTGTAGCCATCGGTCTACAATTCAATATCTCCCTTTTCTAAGGAAGATCTCACCCAATCTCTGTCATACATCTATTCCCAAGAAGTAATGCATCAAGTCGATGTTCTTCATCTCGAACTTCGTGTCCAATTTGGCCTTGCACCCTACTATATAAACTCCTCTACACCTATGAGAAACAAATCATCTATGTACAACAACAAGATGAGTGGATAAGATCCAACAAGTATGAAGAACAAGTTGGCATCCGCCTCACTCTTGGTGAAGCCCATGCTCTGCAAATATTTGTCAATCCTGGAAAACCATGCCCTAGGTGTTTCCTTGAGTCCATACAAGGCTTTCTTCAGCTTGCACACATGCGGGGGGGGTGGAGGGAGGCATTGACATCACTAGCCTCAGGGAAGGGGGAGGGTGGGAGGGAGGCCTTGACATCACTTGCCTCATTTGAAGGAGACCTTGACATCACAAGCCTCATCTCAAGGTCTCCTGGGTTTACCCATGGTGGCCATAACTGTACTTTTATTTGTTACTTTGTCAATTACTTTTCTTTTCGAGAGGTGTTTCCCTAGTCGCTCTTTATTTTGCTATTATTGTTTGGTAGATTTTATGAGGGCCATTGACATAATTTGGTCATTGGTGGACATTAACATAATTTCACTTGAGTCTATATGTCTTTGTTATAGTGCCTTTTTCAGTGCCACCCTAAGAAGTGGTGAAAATATATGGGAGTGGATATGTGACCAAAAATATTCTAATGGTGAAAGGTATATTTAAAAGTTTTTAATTTGGTATGTAAAAATATTGTAACTGGCAAGTATGCTGGCCAATCCCAACAGTAACAAGATTTTAAACATCCTCAAAGGCAACATACTTACCACCATGTGGCCTGGTCTGCTTTTTGTTTGGAATATTATTTTCTCAAAATGGAAACTGAGTACTTAAACCAGTGACTATAAATTTTTATTTAGATTTTAGAGTAGATGCTCTTTCAGAACCTGTATTATGCTTTCTAGTTATCTTGCAGTTTTATCCTTATTTATACACATTGATTGTTGGGTGTTTATCTGTTTTCTTTGACAGGGGGATAAATTCTATGGATGAGAACCGTAGTAATTTTCTGCAGGTTGCTGCAGAAGTCGGGGATGATAAACACATGCGTAAGAAGCATAAGAAAGAAAGGTCATATAAAGAGATGCGGTGTGACATTATAGAGGACCAGAATAATACTAAAACCATTGAAATTGGAAATATACATGCAGAAGATAATGGTACTTTGCAATCAAAAGAACATAAATCAAAAAAGAAAATAAAAGATAAAAAGGCAAAAAGTTGGAAGGTACACAAAGAATCAGAGGAGTTCCTGGAAAGTGATCATATGACAGAGAGATGTCCTGCAAGGTGCACAACTTTCTTCTATTTTAATGATTCACTTGTGCTGTATAATTTAAATCTGTTAATGCTGCTAATGTATTGATAAGGTTCCCTCAAGTTACCGATATATAGTGCAAGCAATGGAGTTGCTTATTTCCTTTCGTTTCTACATTTTCTCGTTGGCATAAACGGAACTTACAGATAACCTTCATGCAACCCTGTTGTGCACAACCCATCCAAATCTTATTTTGGGTCCATTTTTTTTTGAGGTTATTGTTTTCTCCTTTGATGTTCCTAACCCATATTGACTTTGACGTATTTAATATTTATGGTCATCTTGAGTTTGAGTGTTTATACCACTGACTCTATGTGCGCTATTTCAGTCTTTATTGGGTTAGGTTATGCTTATTCATTCTTTTCATCAGCATTGTTTTGATTTGATGATAATCCTTTCTTGAGAGTATTTGACAACTGTTTCATTCTTGAAATGGGGATTCCTGATAATGCTGTGTAGGCATTCAGTAGCATGATTTGAGGGGCAGTCTTTTGCATCCAACCAAGTCTAGGGACACCGCACAGAGTGCACTAGAAGATGTGCAGCATATAGGCATTGACAATTGATGATCAACAGCAAGAGCATTGACAAGGTGTTCATTCTAACATAGAAATCGTCGACAAGAAAATGTTCAACAAGGAGACTGTTGACAAGTAAAGTGTTGCCAAGGAGAGTTCTGATGAGGATAATTATAAAAAACTTGGGTATTGATAAGAATTGTCTCGACTAGGTGTTGCCAACAAGGAAAGTAACGAGTGTTGACATAGAGAGTGTCAACAAGGAAAAGTGTGAGGTGGGTACCAACAAGAAAAGTGTTGACAAGATGGGTACCAAAAAGAAAAACGTCGACTAGGTGGTTCATTGTTAGAGAACTGTTGACAAACAATCCATCGACAAAAGTGATGTTTGACATAGAAGATAATCGACAAAGTGAGGGTCGACACAGAAGTTTATGCAGTGGTCATCAACAGAGAGAAGTTTGTGCAGATATGTTGTACATGTCGATGTAATTGACAAAAGGGAGTCAGGCATGGGTATGCCGATGTCGATGGAGTCATCATGGACAATGGAAGAAGCATAAAAGGAGGAAGGCAAAGGTGGATGTTGACTTCATTGATAGTACAATAAAAGATGCAAAAGAAGGAAGGCAAAGGTGGATGTTGACTTCATTGATAGTACAATAAAAGATGCAAAAGAAGGCAGGCATTCTTCAGAACCATCTCCTAGAATTTGTTTTTAGAAGATATATTCTTCAGAACCATCTTGTAGTACCTTTCTGTTATGTATCAGGGAAGAGCATTCTGTTATTAATTGCTCCGAGAGGCGCACTACAGCCCAGTATGGGGGAGATCTTCTAACGTGATCTAATGGATGTAACGTTAGTAACATGTCGGCAAAAAATAATAGTGATAGTGAATATTATGGGAGAGATCTTGTAACGTGATGTAACATTAGTAACGTTTGTAACATTAAAGTAAAAAGAAGTAAAGTAATAGTGATAGTGAATATTATGGGAGAGATCTTGTAACGTGATATAACATTAGTAACGTTTGTAACATTAAAGTAAAAAGAAGTAAAGTAAAGTAAAAAGAAGTAAAGTATAGTAAAGTAAAATGGGGGAGATGTTGTAACGTTTGTGATGTAATGTTTGTTACTAACAAAATAATTAAAAAAATTCATGTCGGCTCATAAATTAAAAAAATTATGGAAATTATTTAAAAAAATCCATGTTGGTTCATAAAATAAAATATTATGAAAAATAATTAAAAAATAGATGTTCGTTTATAAAATAAAAAGTTAAAATTTAAACCCAGATCTATCAATCAAGAGAAATCAAATTTCTTGAGTTTAAATTTAAAAAACAGAAATACACCTCAAGAAATTGGATCCCTCTCGGTGCTTGATAGACATGGGTTTAAGATGGATCTATGCTGGTAAAATCAACAGTTGTATTTTTCCTGCATGTGTCGAACTTTGCTGGCTTTCCGGATAAGTCTTGTATTGCTGGTTTCTAAGATTTGTGGGATTGAGCTATCCTGGTTTTGTGGGTCACTATCAAGTGTTATCTTCGTAAATCTTGTGTCATTTCAATACTATTCTTGTTTTCATTTGTACTAGTTAGATTCAGATTAATATCAGCCAAGTTGTTGCAATTATGTTTTCTTCCATATTTATGGTTGTTTAAATTCATATTGAATGATGTTTAAATCAATGTTACCAGACTCGGAATCAGCAATAAATTGGCGAGGCAAAAGAGCGAAGAGTTTGAATCGGATTGAAAAAAAATCGACAAATACAAAAAAAAAAATTTATACCTATATTTTGAACTAGAAAAATATTTTTCATAGATATTCAAAATGGCCATGTCCATATACTGCAAGATATCAATAGATGTCCAAAAGATATCAAATAGAATCATAGATGTCCAAAATATATCAACTCTCATCCATAAGATGAGTCCATAATCGAAAAAGATGTTCAAAATATATCAATTCTCATCCACGTGCTACTGTAGTCGGCAACTCTTTGCAAATGCCAAAAGATGAAAACAAAAATCGATTTTTTTACAGTTTCGTGAACTGTTTCTTCTTGCTTTCAGTCTGTTCGTGGCTTCGTGCCCGTTGACCTAGCCTTCAATACCTGACACATCACGACTCAGCAGCGGTGCAGCCAATCCTTCCCGCGTCCACGAACCTTCATGCATCCACGACCTCGAACCAACGTCCATGACCCACTGTAATAGTGGTCAAGAAAACCCACCCGTCGTCACTCTGAGTTCGCCCAGTGTCGTCACGACTTCACTGTCTGTCTGTCGCTTGAAGATGTAAACAACCGAAAACGATGGAAAGCGCGGGCTTCAAAAACCTTTTTAAAGGCGACTTTTTAGGGTAAATCATCCCATAATCGCACGATCCGAGTTAAACTCGCCGATTATTCCCTATTGAACCGCGTAAAAATGCGAAGCTCGATTTTGAAACAGGACTAGCCAAATCGGTTCGTTTAGGGTCCGATCTGATCCAAACTCGGAAAATCGTGAGTTGTAATCGTGATTCCTGTAACTATGGTTTAAATAATCAGTGACTAGGCCATAAAGCTGAAGAGTAAACTGGTTGGGAACATATAGTTGGGGGGTTTTAAGCTGGATCACTGCTTACATGTGTTGAGATATAAGAGAGTGATATCAAATGTAAGCAATTTGCAAATCTTATTTCCTGCAATAAATGAGAAAAAAACAACACATAGGCATCACAACATAAAACCCTAGTTAGTGCATTGGAGAAAATTATCGTAAGTGCACTAGAGAGATGATGCAAACCAAGAACAAGAAAGCAAACAGATAGTTTATGGTGTCTATTGGCTAAATTGTTAGTGTTTCATACAATTATAGCATAATAATTCAATTGCATAAAATCAATAGGATCACTAGAAGAAAGACAAAGCAGAGAAACAAAGAACACGAGAATTTATCCTTGGAAACCCAATCGGGAGAAAACCCAACAACCTTCGTATAGAGATGAATAATTTTGAGAGCAAAGTACATAGATGAGAGAGAGAAAGTGGAAAGTCTCTCTAACAAAACCCCCCCAAAATAAGGTTCTCCTAGCTGCAAGTGCGAGCTCCTCTCCAAGTGATGCGAACTTGTTGTGTGTGAGTGAATGAAAGAATGAGGCATATGAACTCTCTATTTATACACATGCAAAAATGACTTTTTCCCTTTCTGGGTCGACTGGACTTTTCCCAAACTGGGCCGACCTGACTGGGGCAGTTCTACCCATTGTTTGGGGCGGACTGCCCACTGTTTTGGGGCAGTTTACCCACTGGGTTGACTTGTCTAATCTGATAGGGCCGATTTGTCTTGGGGGAATATAAAAATACATTTAATAATTATTTTCTTTACTTAATTTTCTCCCCAAGGTTTACATTGATTCTTTCAAGGGTTTACATGTTTAATTACATCAAGATCAACTCCTGTAGGAGGTACAAATAATTACAATAGAATATAATAAGAATAACTTTCAAAGTTGCACAAAATCCAACACTCCCTCTCAAAAAGGAAGGTATTCTTCGGTCTTCATCAGCATCACAATCATCTGGGTTTCATCTGTACATCTATACTGTCTCAATCATCTCTATACATACTAAAGGTTGTCAACACAGTCTCAGTCCTTCGAGAAGTGTCAGCATGCATCATCTTCCCCAGTCCTTCGGTGAGTCCAAGAGAGTCTCTCCATCCTACCTGGATGTCCAAGAGATAGGCTTTACCATCTTCTATATCATCTGCTACCTGTTCGTCGCATCTGTCGATGGGATCCTCCCATACCTGGTTGAGAACCTAGACGAGCAGAGGTGCACGCCCATCTACTACTTGTTCGTCTCATTTGCCGATGGGGTACTCCCATACCTGGTTGAGAAATTGAACGAGTATAGGTACCCGTGCAATCATCACATGACCATCTACTACCTGTTCGTCTCATCTGCCAATGGGATTTCTCCCATACTTGGCTGAGAACCTGGACGAGCAGAGGCACCTTTGTGTAACTCGACCATTTACTACCTGTCCATCTCATCTGCCGATGGGATTTCTCCCATACTTGGTTGAGAACTTGGACGAGTAGAGGCACCTGGGTGGAACCCGACCATCTATTGCTTGTTCGTCTCATTTGCCGATGGGATTTCTTCCATACCTGGTTGAGAACCTGTATGAGTAGAGGCACTTGGGTGGAACCCGACCATCTACTGTTTGTTTGTCTCATTTGCCGATGGGATTTCTCCCATACCTGGCTTAGAACCTGGACAAGTAGAGCCAGCTGGGTGAAAGCAGGGTCAACATCTCTATGTCATCTCTCCCTCTCAAGGAGGGACACGTTCTCTTCTACTCCAAGTCTTCCGCGAAAGTATTTAAACTTCATCCTGGGAAGAGGCTTGGTGAGAACATCTGCAGTCTGGTCATCTGTCGGAACATACTGTAACTCGACCACACCTTTCTGCACCCTATCACATATGAAGTGATACCGAATTTCTATATGCTTCGACCTATCGTGAAATATAGGATTCACTGACATCTGCACACAACTTTGGTTATCACAGTGAATCACGGCTGGCTCTGGAATTTGGCTAAACAATCATGCAAGGAGTTTATGAAGTCATATTGCTTCTCGGGCTGCTGTACTAGAAGCCATATACTCGGCCTCTCGAGCACTGAGTGCTACTGAGTTATGCTTCCTGCTGCACCAGGAAATCACTACAGAACCCAAACTGAAGCAACATCCGGAAATACTCTTCCTATCTGTAGCACATCCTGCCCAATCTGAGTCTTTAAACCCCTACAATCTCAAGTCACACTCTGAAGCATATCTCAGACCATATCCCACAGTGCTACGCAAGTATTTGAGCACATGTTTTGTTGCAATCCAGTGAATCTACCTCGACTCACACATAAATTGGTCGAGAGCATTCACAGCAAAATATATATCTGATCTGGTGTTCATCAGATACATCAAGGATCCAATCAGTTGGCGATACATAGTGGGATCAATCAAATTTGAATCTGAAGCAAAATCCCTCAACTTCTTCAAATTTGCATCCATCGGAGTGGCCATGGACTTGCAGTTTAACATCCCGAATATCTTTGGAATACTTATGGTGTATTTTCCTTGTCCTAGGAAAATCTCCTTCTACCTCTGCCATACTTCTAATCCCAACAAGTAATGCATCAATCCAAGATCCTTCATTTCGAACTTAGAGGGAAGTTTCTTCTTACACCATACGATAAGTTTCTCATTTCTAGTGACAAACAGGTCATCAACATAAAGGACTAAAATCAGTGGCTCATCATCTGCATCCTTGTACTAAAGGTTGGGGTCTGCATCACTTGATGCAGCTTCCACCCTATGGCTGAAGCAATAGCAATGATTGATCTGATGGAAGTATATTGAGCCACAGGAGCAAATGTCTCATCATAATCGACTCTGTATTTTTGAGAGAACCCTTTGGCAACAAATATAGCCTTGTGTTTTTCAACACTCCCATCTGCTCCATGCAAAGCTTGTTGTGCCCATCTAGGTCTCCTCCGGCCTATTGCAATATCTCTGGGAACATTAACTGGCCCAACTGGAACAATGGAATCGATGGGTTCATGCTCTTCTGCTAACCCCCTTTGAAAGCCACAGGAGCAAATGTCTCATCATAATCGACTCTGTATTTTTGAGAGAACCCTCTGGCAACAAATATAGCCTTGTGTTTTTCAACACTCCCACTGCTCCATGCAAAGCTTGTTGTGCCCATCTAGGTCTCCTCCGACCTACTGCAATATCTCTGGGAACATTAACTGGCCCAACTGGAACAATGGAATCGATGGGTTCATCCTCTTCTACTAACCCCCTTTGAACTGAAGGGGGAGATGATCTCATCCCCTTTGGTTCTAGCATTTCCTCATCATCGATCTCCATGTCTGATCCTCTGCCTTTCCTGACAATCATTTATGTTAAGATTCAATATGCTAAGATAGATAACATCTGTATTCAATTCAATTTCACAACAATATCATATACAGGATCACTGAAAGAATAACAACCACAACATAAACACAAGAGACACAGTTTATCTTGGGAAACCCTCATGGGGTAGAAAACCCATCAAAACTTCCTCAATATAGATGATCAAAAGTACAAAGATGAAATCCCCAAACAAGAGCTCCTTCTCCTTCACATATCTCTCTCTCTCTCTCCTAATGCACAATCTACAAGTGAGTGTGTGTGTTCAAATGAGGAACACAACACCTCTATTTATACTTTATCTTTCACTTAACTTTTTCCCTAACTAGGTCGGCCCCAACAACTTAACCACTCAACTTAATGATGTCTGGGCCAACTCCTCTAGGGGACTTAAACACCCCATTACAATTGACTCTAGGGGAACTAATGCCCCGACTTACATGGGAGGTTTTACCTCAATGACTTTACATTATTCAATATAATAAATACATCTTGACGAAGGAATAAAACATCTCCGAATAATAATAATAAAGTACAAATAGAATATTCTTCGAAGTTACAATATTTCATTAGTCCCCCTTAACGAGAAGGGTATTCTAACAACATCTGCAGGATCAAGGAGAGGTCATCAACAACATCATAGTGATACATCTATAAATCATTGGAAGTTTTCTTCAATCATCATCAACAATTGGAACGGCTGCTGGAACATCTTCAACATCTTCAGTACTGGAACATCAACATCTACAGTACTGAGTCTTCATCTTTTGCAGCACTCAATCACTCGATCGTCTACAACAACATCATCATTTGGATCTCTCGATCGACAGCATCATCAACATTTGGATCTCTTGATCAACAACATCATCAACATATGGATCTCTCGATCAACAACATCATAATCTGCAACACACATGATCCAATTACGAGATGATCAATCCCTCTCACTTTAGGACATAAGTTCAAGGATGATACAATCCTGATCCACTTACGGGATGATCAGTCCCTATCACTTTAGGACATAAAGCCTAGGATGATACAATCCTGATCCACTTACGGGATGATCAACCCCTATCACTTTAGGACATAAAGCCAAGGATGATGCAATCCTGATCCACTTACGGGATAATCAATCCTTATCACTTTAGGACATAAGCCAAGGATGATACAATCCTGATCCACTTACGAGATGATCAATCCCTATCATTTGAGGACATAAATCCAAGGATGATACAATCCTGATCCACTTACGGGATGATCAATCCCTATCACTTTAGGACATAAAGCCAGGGATGATGCAATCTTGATCCAATTACGGGATGATCAATCCCTGTCACTTTAGGACATAAAGACAAGGATGATGCAATCTTGATCCAATTACGGGATGATCAATCCCAATCACTTTAAGACATCACACCATGTCTAGGGATGATGCAATCCCCTCGTCAACTTAGACAAAGTTTAAGGACCACTCACGAAGACACAAGTCTCCGGATTCATTTAGGACTAGAGTCCAAGGATGATGCAATCCACTCGTCAACTTAGACCAAGTGTAAGTACCACTTCATGGACCTCATCGTCGGTACAGGCATCCTCATCATCGACCTCATCGTTGGTACGGGAATCCTCATCATCGACCTCATCGCCGGTACAGGCATCCTCATCATCGACCTCATCACTCCCCCTTTCAAGGAGGGTCCTTTTTAATTACACCAATCTTGTCTTGGAAATACTCAAACTTTATTCGAGATAGATGTTTGTTGGTCAATACATCAACAACTTGCTCATCAGAGCTCACATACTCGGAGATTTATAGCTCCGTTTTGCACCATATCCCGTATATAGAAATATCAGATCTCTATGTGCTTTTACTTATCATGGAACACTGGATTCTCCGTTATCTTGATACAACTTTGGTTGTCACATAGGATCACAGCGGAGTCCATCTATAAGTCAAATAGTCCTGACAATAGCTTCCGAAGCCATATGGCTTCACAACTAGCAGAGCAAGCTGCTATATATTCCGCTTCAGCTGTGCTGAGATCCACACTGGACTGCTTCCTGCTAAACCATGAGATCATGGTGGATCCCAGACAATAACATCCACCTGAGGTGCTCTTTCTGTTTGAGACACTTCCAACCAAATCTGCATCTGTATAACCATACAATCTATAGTCATGATCTCCAACATAGTATAGACCAAAGTCTATCGTACCTTTCAGGTACCTCATGACATGCTTTGCAGCTACCAGATGAACACGTCTAGACTTAACTAGATACTGACTTAGGGTGTTCACAGTAAAGCATATATCTGGCTTGGTATTCGTCAGATACATCAACGAACCAATCATCTATTTGTAAACTGTAGAAACCACTGCCCATCATCCCAGATTTCTTCTTCACATTTTCCTTGGCTAAGGAAAAATCTCATTTGATCTCAGCCACATATCTAATCACAAGAATCATGCCAAGATTCTTTAACTCTGAGATCTACTCCCTCTGAAGTGGAGTCTTCTAAATCTGAGTATTGTCCTCCCTCTGTGACTGAGGCTAAAGCTCGGACACAAGGTACAAGAAAATGTCATCTTCGGCCTGTCCAAGTTTCAGATCCTGAACCTTCGCCCAAAGTGATTTATAACGAATGTTCCACGATGACTAGGTTTTGATATACAAAGCCCTAACTTTCAAATTGTTGCAAGTGAAACAAGTGTCGTAAGTGCCATACATTGCCTTCCTTTAGGATAGCTCTGACACCATGTTAAGATTCAATATGCTAAGATAGATAACATCAGTATTCAATTCAATTTCACAACAATATCATATACAGGATCATTGAAAGAATAACAAGCACAACATAAACACAAGAGACACAATTTATCCTGGGAAACCCTCATGGGGTAGAAAACCCAGCAAAACTTCCTCAATATAGATGATCAAAAGTACAAAGATGAAATCCCCAAACAAGAGCTCCTTCTCCTTCATAGATCTCTCTCTCTCTCTCCCCTAATGCGCAATCCACAAGTGAGTGTGTGTGTTCAAATGAGGAACACAACACCTCTATTTATACTTTATCTTCCACTTGACTTTTTCCCTAACTAGGTCGGCCCCAACAACTTAACCACTCAACTTAATGCTGACTGGGCCAACTCCTCTAGGGGACTTAAACACCCCATTACAATTGACTCTAGAGGAACTAATGCCCCGACTTACATGGGAGGTTTTACCTCAATGACTTTACATTATTCAATATAATAAATACATCTCGACGAAGGAATAAACATCTCCGAATAATAATAATAAAGTACAAATAGAATATTCTTCGAAGTTACAATATTTCAACAATTTCTACTTCATAGGACACATCCCTGCTTAGTTCAATCTATCTGGATCCTGGGATGTAGATTCTATACGCCTTTGAAGACTCACTGTATCCCATGAAAGTTCCCTTCTTGCTTGAAGGTTCTAACTTCGTCCTCTTCTCCTTGGGCACACGTATGTAGACTGGACAACCAAAGATTTGGAGGTGGTCCACTTCTGGTTTCACTCCTTTGAAAGCTTCTTCCGAGATCATCCTTCTAGTCTGTGGGTCATACTCCTAGAAGCTTCCTGCTGAACATCAATGGAATTCATGTGTCCACCACTTCTTCATCGGAAGAAGTATCATCATCCTTCTCTTTTAGGCCATATCACATGGTCTTTTCCCTACAAGTCAAATCCCAATTGATGATCAATGGCATTGCATAATCAAATTTAACCAATGTCTATTTCAATGCAATGACAATAGTTTACACAAGCATCTTGGCTAATACTTCAACACAATAAACATGTCTACCAAACACATCTGGGAACTATCCAGATGTCTGCTATCTCCACTAGAACATGCCATCAAGAGTTTGCACTACTCTAAGCATGCAGGAAGGAGATATCATTTAGACTAGCTCCATCATGTGTTCATGAAATGTTGTGTAGCTCATATGCATATCAAATACACCAAGAGTCTATAGTACACCAAACGTAAACTATATCAACTGCTCAACACACTTCCTGATAGATCTGCATATAATGGTTACGAAGACTTATAAGACAAAACAAATCTATGTAAGAAAGAAAACCAAATAGTTATCTTTTATTATTTTTGTGTGTGGGCTCCCACTGCCTTATTGTGGGAACCATGAGAGACCTTTGTTTTGGCAGTCAAAATCTTCATATCCAATAGCTGGTTCCTCAATGTGAGTGTCACATTGATACTACTATGTTCAAATAGCTTCTTCATGATTTTGAACATCTTTCTAGTGGGCTTCTTTCCTAAGATTTGAGGAACCAAGTGGTCTCTAACTAAGTCCACCAAAATCCTTCTTGCTCTGGCATCATTCTTCCTCCAACGAGATTTGTCTTTTCCGGCTTTTGGTTCGGGGACTTTCTCATTGACAAACTGCAAGAGATCATTTTCTTCTAGTAAGAGAAGAACCCTAGACTTTGAAGAGATGAAGTTGGAAGCCCCTTCTAGACGATCTTCAACCTTCATTCCAATCATCCTGACTGCAGATCTGAAGTAGAAGCCCTAGCATGAGCTTGATCAAAAATGAAAGTTGGATTCTAGGAAAACTGACTCCACAGGGAGATACGCCCTAGCAAGGCGAGTTGAGAAAAGGTGGGGCAGAGCCAAAACTGTGGAGGAAGTAGGTCAAAAACTGAAATCCTAATTTCTGTTGCAACTGCAGAATTAGGTCAAAAATTGAAAATTCTTAGAATTGGATTCTGCCTTCACCAAAAGATGCACCCTCCTTAGAGGGAAATTCCCAAGGCTCTTTTTCTGCCAAAAAGTTGAGTGAAGGCTTTGAAAGGTGAAACCCTAGTTCTGACAATGGCTTCTTCTAGTACTGCTCTGATACCATGTTAGTGTTTCATACACTTATAGCATAATAATTCAATAGCATACAACCAATAGGATCACTAGAAGAAAGACAAAGCACAGAAACAAAGAACACGAGAATTTATCCTGGGAAACCCAAATGGGAGAAAACCCAACAAGCTTCGTATAGAGATGAATAATTTTGAGAACATAGTACAGAGATGAGAGAGAGAAAGTAGAAAGTCTCTCTAACCAAAAACCCCCAAAATAAGCTTCTCCTAGCTGTAGGTGCGAGCTCCTCTCCAAGTGATGCGAACTTGTTGTGTGTGAGTGAATGAACAAATGAGGCATACGACCTCTCTATTTATACACATGCAAAAATGACTTTTTCCCTTTCTGGGCCAACCTGACTTTTCCCAAACTGGGACGACCTGATTGGGGTAGTTCTGCCTATTGTTTGGGGTAGATTGCCCACTGTTTTGGGGCAGTTTACCCACTGGGCCGACTTGTCTAATATGACAGGGCCAACTTGTCTTAGGGGAATATAAAAATACATTTAATAATTATTTTCTTTACTTAATTTTCTCCCCAAGGTTTACATTGATTCTTTCAAGGGTTTACATGATTAATTACATCAAGATCAACTCCCGTAGGAGGTACAAATAATTACAATAGAATATAATAAGAATAACTTTCGAAGTTGCACAAAATCCAACAGGCATTTCTCCAAAGTAACCCCACTTAATTATAAAAAACATTCTCTTTAATTAATCACACTAATAAAGTGAATTTCCCAAGTTTTTGAGAGGTATGTGAGAGGTGATAGTGACAATTACCATGGGAAAGACACAAACCCATGGAAATACTTGTTCAAGCTACAAACATCATCACTCCCTCTTAGCGAGGAAGGTATTCTCCACCACTCCTAGCTTATCTCTGAAGATGACAAACTTCCCTTTCACTAAGGGCTTGGTGAAAATGTCTGCAACCTGCTCATCTGAGGAAATGTACTGGAGCTTGACTCCTCCCTTCTGGACCTCGTCTCGGATGAAGTGATACCCGATCTTAATATGATTTGACTTGTCACGGAACACTAGATTCTCAGAGAGTTTGATAAACTCAGATTATCGCAGTGGATCATCGTAGCCTCCAACTCCTGACTAATATTCTCGTAAGCAATTTGAGAAGCCAAGGTGCTTTACAACTTGCCATACTCATTGCCATGTACTATGCCTCTACTGAATTGAGTGCTACGGAAGTCTGCTTCTTGCTGAACTAAGAAATAATTGATTAGCCCAAGCTAAAGCAACACCTTGAGGTGCTCTTTCGATCAATTGCACTCCCTGCCCTATTTGAGTGTAAGTAACCCTGCAAATTCACTCCATCATCTCCAAGGTACCTCAATCCATACTCCACTATGCCCCTCAAATATTTGAGCACATGCTTCACTGCTACCTAATGCACCTGCGTTCGCTTCAACATGAATTGACTCAAGGTGTTCACAACGAAACATATATCTATCAACTGTATTCATACTTTGGGATCCACCCATTGAATTTGAAGAGTCAATCTTCTTCAGATTGGATACCATATGTGTAGCCATCGGTCTACAATTCAAGATCTCACCCAATCTCTGTCATACATATATTCCCAAGAAGTAATGCATCAAGTCGATGTCCTTCATCTCGAACTTCATGTCCAAATTGGCCTTGCACCCTACTATAAACTCCTCTACACCTATGAGAAACAAATCATCTATGTACAACAACAAGATGAGTGGATAAGATCCAACAAGTATGAAGTACAAGTTGGGATCCGCCTCACTCTTGGTGAGGCCCATCCTCTGCAAATATTTGTCAATCCTGGAATACCATGCCCTAGGTGCTCCCTTGAGACCATACAAGGCTTTCTCAAGCTTGCACACATGAGGGGGGGGGAGGGAGGCATTGACCTCACTAGCCTCAGGGAGTGGGGAGGGTGGGAGGGAGCCCTTGACATTACTAACCTCATCTGAAGGAGAGCTTGACATCACAAGCCTCATCTCAAGGTCTCTTGGGTCCTCTCCTACCATTCGATGTCTCCCTCCCTCCCTCCCCCGTCCCTTCCTCCCTCCCCCTTGAAGCTCCGAATATAGGGGGAGGGAGGCCTTGACATCACTTGCCTCATTTGAAGGAGACCTTGACATCACAAGCCTCATCTCAAGGTCTCCTGGGTCTTCTCCTACCATTTGAGGTCTCCCTTCCTCCCTTCCCCCCCTGAAACTCCGAATAGATCTCTGGCTGCTCATTTTGGGGTGGGAGCCTGGGAGGCTATTTGACGAGTGGGGGACGCCCTAATTGAATTCGTTTGGACATGATACCTTTGCCACTATGAGGATGTGTGATTGGATGTATGGGTTGACATCGTTGAACTGGTCTCACCACTCTACTATCTGAAGTACTCTGGAACTTTGCTTGACGCTTATTGTTTCGATTTGACAAATCAACATGAAAGTATGAGGTTATCCTCTTGGACATTCCAAGGTGGGGCAGGGTGTAAAAGAGTTGAGATTTTTAACATAATATCTCCTATTGAAGAGGGCAAGGCATCTTTGATCCGGATAATGGAAGAAAGTAGAGAGGGAGCTCCTTGAGTCCCTATATAGGTAGCAGTAACATTCTCTGATCTCATAGTATAAGGGACACCCAAAAATGAGATGCATCTCTGTCTATGGCTCTTGTGTGTGTCACTCTTGATGGATCATATCAGATCAGGGGATATGGTGATCCATTTCTAACTGGATTGATGAGAACCGACTTGGAGCTATCGTAGGAGGGATCCAGAGCAAATGCATCCAATGCCTGTACGTGTATGGGGGGGGGGGGGACAATGATACCATCCTGCAACTCCAAAAAGTGCTCTTAGTAGAAAGACATCTTTGGGCCTAGGCTCGTCAGAGGTGAGGTCCAGGTGACCTGAATGTACAATCTGTATATGTCCTCTCTGATGTCCCAGTTTAATATCTGTTTAGTAGGCATGATATAGTCCAGCACATCTAAGGAGTACTTGAAGGGGGGAAGTCGCTCTTGGGAGATGGTCACTGATTGGAGAAGCCGAGACGCCTCCGCAAACCAACCTCGTGCACGGTCTGTTGGGCTATCTGATGAAAGGGCCTCTGAGGAGCAAAGTGCACATTACGAGGTAAGGGTACCGCTCTCTCTCGGTGGCAGGCGCTGAAAGATTTGACTCTGTAAGAAAGAAACTGGGCGAAAGATGGCCTCGAGGCAAAATGGTTGGACACAGAGCTCTGCCAAAATAATGCACTGTGGAATTGTATTCTTGAGATGTAAGGTCTGAACTCTCTCCATCTGAGTCCAATTTGTCTGTAACAAGCTTGGTCCCCAGATGTCAGAGCCATAGAGTATTGTGGGTCTGATAATTGCGTCCATGACGTAGAGTTTGGAGCTCTGTATATACTATAGACATATGTTCATACGTCTGTACATGGGTAACTAATAAAATAAAATGGAGAGAAGTGATGTATGTTGTCCAGTGTAAAAAAGAAGAAAGAGATGATTTAAAAATAAAAAATAAAAATTAAGCTCGTATTGATGCATCTTAACCCTGAATATTTTAAGCACCAAGAGTTTGGACCTAGGTTTCTTTGATTCCCCTTGGTGCTTGATAGATATGGGGTTAAGATGGATCTATGCCAGTTTTTATTTTTTTAAAGCCTGTTCTTTATTTTTGACATTAGATGTTGGACATTAAATTTTTTCAATCTTATTTTTGTTTATGTTGGCCACGTATGTTCATATATGGGGATCACTCACACCCCCAAGCTGTAAGAGCACCTTGCTTCTCCTTTTGCCAAGTAATTTCATCATTGAGGTGCTTCCTTCTTGCTTTTATGTTGGTAGTATATAGGGTTGTAGCTCCCTCCCATGTGCAGCCTAAGTTTGCAGACAAGAGCAAATTCCCATATTTCCTTCCTCTTCTAGAAATTTGTCGACCTTGGGGGCTAGAAGAGCTTATTTGTGGAGCTTCTGGTTCCAGTGTGGAACTTTTGATTCCAGCTGTATCTCTTGGTCTTGCTGCCTGTTCTCAGTCTGGACATTCCCCATATGACATTATCAAGCTCAATGTTGGTGAATTCACAGTGATTGATGGGATACAGGCTTGCCTTTGGCTCAAATATGGACAAATAGTAAAAGCTTCTCTGTCTTGAACTTTAGACTTCTGTTTGGTTGGCTTGCACTTTCTTGTGACATTGTTTGTTCTCTACAGGGCTGTTCTTTACTTCCTTGTCGAGGGTTTACCCATGGTGGCCATAACTGTACTTTTATTTATTACTTTGTCAGTTACTTTTCTTTTCGAGAGGTGTTTTCCCTAGTTGCTCTTTATTTTGCTATTATTGTTTGGTAGATTTTCTGAGGGCCATTGACATAATTTGGTCATTGGTGGACATTAACATAATTTCACTTGAGTCTATATGTCTTTGTTATAGTGCCTTTTTCAGTGCCACCCTAAGAAGTGGTGAAAATATATGGGAGTGGATATGTGACCAAAAATATTCTAATGGTGAAAGGTATATTTAAAAGTTTTTAATTTGGTATGTAAAAAATATTGCAACTGGCAAGTATGCTGGCCAATCCCAACAGTAACAAGATTTTAAACATCCTCAAAGGCAACATACTTACCACCATGTGGCCTGGTCTGCTTTTTGTTTGGAATATTATTTTCTCAAAATGGAAACTGAGTACTTAAACCAGTGACTATAAATTTTTATTTAGATTTTAGAGTAGATGCTCTTTCAGAACCTGTATTATGCTTTCTAGTTATCTTGCAGTTTTATCCTTATTTATACACATTGATTGTTGGGTGTTTATCTGTTTTCTTTGACAGGGGGATAATTTCTATGGATGAGAACCGTAGTAATTTTCTGCAGGTTGCTGCAGAAGTCGGGGATGATAAACACATGCGTAAGAAGCATAAGAAAGAAAGGTCATATAAAGAGATGCGGTGTGACATTATAGAGGACCAGAATAATACTAAAACCATTGAAATTGGAAATATACATGCAGAAGATAATGGTACTTTTCAATCAAAAGAACATAAATCAAAAAAGAAAATAAAAGATAAAAAGGCAAAAAGTTGGAAGGTACACAAAGAATCAGAGGAGTTCCTGGAAAGTGATCATATGACAGAGAGATGTCCTGCAAGGTGCACAACTTTCTTCTATTTTAATGATTCACTTGTGCTGTATAATTTAAATCTGTTAATGCTGCTAATGTATTGATAAGGTTCCCTCAAGTTACCGATATATAGTGCAAGCAATGGAGTTGCTTATTTCCTTTCGTTTCTACATTTTCTCGTTGGCATAAACGGAACCTACAGATAACCTTCATGCAACCCTGTTGTGCACAACCCATCCAAATCTTATTTTGGGTCCATTTTTTTTTGAGGTTATTGTTTTCTCCTTTGATGTTCCTAACCCATATTGACTTTGACGTATTTAATATTTATGGTCATCTTGAGTTTGAGTGTTTATACCACTGACTCTATGTGCGCTATTTCAGTCTTTATTGGGTTAGGTTATGCTTATTCATTCTTTTCATCAGCATTGTTTTGATTTGATGATAATCCTTTCTTGAGAGTATTTGACAACTGTTTCATTCTTGAAATGGGGATTCCTGATAATGCTGTGTGGGCATTCAGTAGCATGATTTGAGGGGCAGTCTTTTGCATCCAACCAAGTCTAGGGACACCCCACAGAGTGCACTAAAAGATGTGCAGCATATAGGCATTGACAATTGATGATCAACAGCAAGAGCATTGACAAGGTGTTCATTCTAACATAGAAATCGTCGACAAGAAAATGTTCAACAAGGAGACTGTTGACAAGTAAAGTGTTGCCAAGGAGAGTTCTGATGAGGATAATTATAAAAAACTTGGGTATTGATAAGAATTGTCTCGACAAGGTGTTTGCCAACAAGGAAATTAACAAGTGTTGACATAGAGAGTGTCAAGGAAAAGTGTGAGGTGGGTACCAACAAGAAAAGTGTTGACAAGATGGGTACCAAAAAGAAAAACGTCGACTAGGTGGTTCATTGTTAGAGAACTGTTGACAAACGATCCATCGACAAAGGGGTCATCGACAAAAGTGATGTTTGACATAGAAGATAATCGACAAAGTGAGGGTCGACAAAGAAGTTTATGTAGTGGTCATCAACAGAGGGAAGTTTGTGCAGATATGTTGTCCATGTTGATGTAATTGACAAAAGGGAGTCAGGCATGGGTATGTCGATGGAGTCATCATGGACAACGGAAGAAGCATAAAAGGAGGAAGGCAAAGGTGGATGTTGACTTCATTTATAGTAGAATAAAAGTTGCAAAAGAAGGAAGGCATTCTTCAGAACCATCTCCTAGAATTTGTTTTTAGAAGATATATTCTTCAGAACCATCTTGTAGTACCTTTCTGTTATGTATCAGGGAAGAGCATTCTGTTATTAATAAAATCAACAGTTGCATTTTTCCTGCATGTGTCGAACTGTGCTGGCTTTCCGGTCCTCCGGATAAGTCTTGTATTGCTGATTTCTAAGATTTGTGGTGATTTTGTGGGATTGAGCTATCCTGGTTCTGTGGGTCACTATCAAGTGTTATCTTCGTCAATCTTGTGTCATTTCAAATCTATTCTTGTTTTCATTTGTAGTAGTTAGATTCAGATTAATATCGGCCTAGTTGTTGCAATTATGTTTTCTTCCATATTTATGGTTGTTTAAATTCAGATTGAATGATGTTTAAATAATCAGTGACTAGGCCATAAAGCTGAAGAGTAAACTGGTTGGGAACATATAGTTGAGCGGTTTTAGGCTGGCTCACTGCTTACATGTGTTGAGATATAAGAGAGTGATATCAAATGTAAGCAATTTGCAAATCTTAATTCCTGCAATAAATGAGCAAAAACAACACATGGGCATCACAACATAAAACCCTAGTTAGTGCACTGGAGAAAATTATCGTAAGTGCACTAGAGAGATGATGCAAACCAAGAACAAGAAAGCAAAGAAATAGTTTATGGTGTCCATTGGCTAAATTGTTAGTGTTGCATACAATTATAGCATAATAATTCAATTGCATAAAATCAATAGTATCATTAGAAGAAAGACAAAGCACAGAAACAAAGAACACGAGAATTTATCCTTGGAAACCCAATTGGGAGAAAACCCAACAACTTTCGTATAGAGATGAATAATTCTGAGAACAAAGTACATAGATGAGAGAGAGAAAGTAGAAAGTCTCTCTAACCAAAAACCCCAAAAATAAGGTTCTCCTAGCTGCAGGTACGAGCTCCTCTCCAAGTGATGCGAACTTGTTGTGTGTGAGTGAATGAACAAATGAGGCATACGACCTCTCTATTTATACACATGCAAAAATGACTTTTTCCGTTTCTGGGCTGACCTGATTTTTCCCAATCTGTGCAGACTTGATTGGGGCAGTTCTGCCCATTGTTTGAGGCAGACTGCCCACTGTTTTGGGGCAGTTTACCCACTGGGCTGACTTGTCTAATCTGACACGGCCGACTTGTCTTAGGGGAATATAAAAATATATTTAATAATTATTTTCTTAAATTTGTTTCTCCCCAAGGTTTATATTGATTCTTTCAAGGGTTTACATGATTAATTACATCAAGATCAACTCCCGTAGGAGGTACAAATAATTACAATAGAATATAAGAAGAATAACTTTCGAAGTTGCACAAAATCCAACACTCCCTTTGAACAAGGAACGTATTCTTTGGTCATCATCAACATCACGATCATTTGAGTTTCATTTGTACATCTATACTATTTCAATCATCTCTATACATACTAAAGGTTTTCAACACAGTCTCAGTCCTTCGAGAAGTTTCATCATGCATCAACTCCACTAGTCCTTCGGTGAGTCCAAGAGAGTCTCTCCATCCTACCTGGATGCACGAGAGATAGGCTTTACCATCTGCTATACCATCTGCTACCTGTCTGTCTTTTCTACCAATGGGATCCTCCCATACTTGGCTGAGAACCTGGACAAGCAAAGGTGCATGACCATCTACTACCTGTTCGTCTCATCTGCCAATGGGATACTCCAATACCTGGCTGAGAACCTGAACAAGTAGAGGTAACTATGCAATCATCACACGACCATTTACTACCTGTTCATCTCATCTACCGATGGGATTTCTCCCATACCTGGCTAAGAACCTTGACATGTAGAGGCACCTTTGTGTAACCCGACCATCTACTACTTGTTCATCTCATCTGCCGATAGGGCAGATGAGATTTCTCCCATACCTGGCTGAGAACTTGGACAAGTAGAGGCACCTTGGTGGAACCCGACCATCTACTGCCTGTCCGTCTCATCTGCCGATGGGATTTCTCCCATACTTGGCTGAGAACCTGGACGAGTAGAGGCACCTGGGTGAAAGCAGGGTAAACTTCTCTATGTCATCTCTCCATCTCAAGGAGGGACACGTTCTCTTTTACTCCAAGTCTTCCGTGAAAGTATTTGAACTTCATCTTGGCAAGAGGCTTGGTGAGAACATCTGCAGTCTAGTCATCTGTCAGAACATACTGTAACTCTACCGCACCTTTTTGCACCATATCACGTATGAAGTGATATCGAATCTCTGCTTCGACTTGTCTTGGAATACATGATTCACTGACATCTGCACACAGCTCTGGTTATCACAGTGAATCACGATTGGCTTTGGAATCTAGCCAAACAATCCTGCAAGGAGTTTCTGAAGCCATACTGCTTCTCGGGCTGCTGTACTAGCGGCCATATACTTGGCCTTTGCAGTACTAAGTGCTACTGAGTTCTGCTTCCTGCTGCACCTGGAAATCACTACAGAACCCAAACTGAAGCTACATCCGGAAGTACTCTTCCTATCTGCAGCACATCCGACCCAATCTGAGTCTGTAAACCCCTGCAATCTCAAGTCACACTCTGAAGCATATCTCAGACCATATCCCACAGTGCCACGCAAGTATTTGAACACATGTTTTGCATCAATCCAGTGAATTTGCCTTGGCTCACACATAAACTGGCCGAGAGCATTCACATCAAAACATATATCTGGTCTAGTGGTCATCGGATACATCAAGGATCCAATCAGCTGGCGATACATAGTGGGATCAATCAAATTTGAATCTGAAGCAGAATCCCTCAACTTCTTCAAATTCACATCCATCGGAGTGGCCATGGACTTGTAGTCCAACATCCCAAATCTCTTTAGAATATCTATGGTGTATTTTCCTTGACCAAGGAAAATCTCCTTCCGCCTCTGCCATACTTCCAATCCCAAGAAGTAATGCATTATTCCAAGATCCTTCATTTCAAACTCAGAGGCAAGTTTCTTCTTACACCATATGATAAGTTTTTCATTTCCAGTGAGAAATAGGTCATCAACATAGAGGAACAAAATCAATGGCTCATCATTCACAACTTTGTAGTAAAGGTTGGTAAAGGTTGGGGTCTGCATCACTCTGATGCAACTTCCACCCCATGGCTGAAGCCATAGCAATGATCGATTTGATGGAAGTATATCGAGCCACAGGAGCAAATGTCTCATCATAATCGACTCCCTCTTTCTGAGAGAACCCTTTGGCAACAAATCTAGCCTTGGGATTTTCAACACTCCCATCTTCTCCATGCAAAGTCTATTGTGCCCGTCTAGGCGTCTTTCGACCTACTGCAATATCTCTGGGAACATCAACTAGCTCAACTAGATCAATGGAATCGACGTGTTCATCCTCTTCTGCCAACTCCCTCTGAATTGAAGGGGGAGATGATCTCATCTCCTTTGGTTCTAACATTTCCTCATCATCGATCTCCATGTATGATTCTCTGCCTTTCCTGATAGCCATTTCTACTTCAAGGGACACATCCCTGCTGACTTCAATCTGTTTGGATCCTGGGATGTAGATTCTGTATGCCTTTGAAGTCTCACTGTATCCCACAAAAGTTCCCTTCTTTCCTGAAGGTTCTAACTTCTTCCTTTTCGCCTTGGGCACATGTATGTAGATTGCACAACCAAAGATCCAGAGGTGGCCCACTTCTGGTTTCACTCTCGTGAAAGCTTCTTCCGAGGTCATCCTTCTAGTCTGAGAGTCATAATTTGAATATTAGCGGGATTCATGTGTCCATCACTTGTTCATCGGAACAAGTCTCATCATCCTTCTCTTGTAGGTCATATCATATGGTCTTTTCCCTACAAGTCAAATCCCGACTGATGATCAGTGACATTGCATAATCAAATTTAACCAATGTCTATTTCAATGCAATGACAATAGTTTACACAAGCATCTTGGCTAATACTTTAGCATAACAATCATAAACATGCCTACCAAACACATATGGGAACTATCTAAATGTCTGCTATCTCCACTAGAACATGCCATCAAGAGTGTGCACTACTCTAAGGATACAGAAAGGAGATATCATCTAGACTAGCTCCATTATGTGTTCATGAAATGTTGTGTAGCTCATATGCATAGCAAATGCAACAAGAGTCTATAGTACACCAAAAGTAAACTATATCAACTGCTCAACACACTTCTTGATAGATCTGCATATAATGGTTATGAAGACATATAAGACAAAACATATCTATGTAAGCAAGAAAACCAAACACTTATCTCTTACTGTTTTTGTGTGTGGGCTCCCACTACCTTCTTGTGGGAACCAGGGAGAGACCTCTGTTCTGGAGTTTGGATCTTCACATCTCCTCAACATATGGAGAACTAAAAGAAGAACTCCGAACGACCATCATTCCTTGAATTCTTGCGAGGAGTGTCTTCATCAACATTAACAGTTGAGGCTTCATGCTTCCTTTTAATTGAACTTCGACAATTACTGGCGTAATGACCATATGCCTTGCACCTGTAGCATTTTATCTGAGACAAATCCTTCTTCTTCTCCTTTTGATTTGGAGGTGGACTTGATCTCCTACCTTGGTGCTTATGTTTGTAAAACTTTCTTCCCCTTTCCCTTGCCTTTCTTGGCATGGGACAAGAATACTTGATTCTCCTCAGGTTGAGTGCCATGAAGTCTTTGCCTTGCTGCTATTCTTGTCTCTTCCTGAGTGCAATCTGCTCATAGCTTATCAAATTTGGGTAGCTTGGATCTACCGCTTATACTTTGAATGAATGACTCCCAAGATGGTGGGAGACCATTTAGTGTAGTAATGACAAGCTCCTTATCATCAATGGGATTTCCATTGGTACTAAGCTTGTCCCTTAGTTCTGTGATCCTCATGAAATATGAGGCAATGGATTCTGACTTGGACATCTTCATATTTGATAGTTGGTTCCTCAATGTGAGTGTCACATTGATACTACTATGTTCAATAGCTTCTTTATGGTTTTGAACATCTTTCTAGCAGTCTTCTTTCCTGAGATTTGAGGAACCAAGTGATCTTTGACAGAGTCCACCAAAATCCTTCTACTCTGGCATCATTCTTTCTCCAGCGATATTTGTCTTCTTCAACTTCTAGTTTTGGGACCTTCTCATTGGCAAACTGCAAGAGATCATTTTCTTCTAGTAAGAGAAGAACCCTAGACTTCCAAGAGATGAAGTTGGAAGCCCCTTCTAGACGATCTTCAACCTTCATTCCAATCATCTTTGATTGCAGATCTGGACCAGAAACCCTAGCAGGAGCTAGGTCAAAAATGAAAGTTGGATTCTTGAAAAATTGACTCCACAGGGAGATGCGCCCTAGCAAGGCGAGTTGAGAAAAGGTGGGGTAGAGCCAAAACTGTGGAGGAAGTAGGTCAAAAATTGAAACCCTACTTTCTGCTGCAGCTGCATAATTAGGTCAAAAATTGAAAATTCTCAGAATTGAATTTTGCCTTCACCAAAAGATGCGCCCTCCTTAGAGTGAAATTCCCAAGGCTCTTTCTTTGCCAAAAAGTTAAGTGAAGGCCTTGAAAGATGAAACCCTAGTTCCAGCAATGTCTTCTTCTAGTACTGCTCTGATACCATGTTAGTGTTTCATACAATTATAGCATAATAATTCAATTGCATAAAATCAATAGGATCACTAGAAGAAATACAAAGCATAGAAACAAAGAACACGAGAATTTATCCTGGGAAACCCAATCGGGAGAAAACCTAGCAACCTTTGTATAGAGATGAATAATTTTGAGAACAAAGTACAGAGATGAGAGAGAAAGTAGAAAGTCTCTTTAACCAAAAACCTCAAAAATAAGCTTCTCCTAGCTGCAGGTGCGAGCTCCTCTCCAAGTGATGCAAACTTGTTGTGTGTGAGTCTAAGTTGCAGGAAACTCGGGTCTAGCACCTGTTTCACCCTCGGAAACTCGCTGAAACTCGGAAACTCGTATGGTACTTGACCGAAACTCGTTTCCGTCGGTATGAAACACGTTTCCTAAATGGGAAATGCGTTCGTACGAACAGAAACACGTTTCCATCACGTTTCCTCTCTTGTATGGTGCGTTTCCTGCCAAATAAAAGTCCGTCACTTAAAAACCAGCTCATAAAGTCTCATTCCGCCCAGGGATTTCAGTAATTAAGGGTTAAAATAAAATTTAATTTTAGATGCTGCTAATTAGGTCGAAGAAAGTTATAAAGATAACATCACTTCATTCTCTCTTCACATAAGCGACTTCAGCACTCAGGTCCTAGAATATAGCAATAGGCCTTGTACAGATTGGGATGTTGAGTCAAAATTTGCTTACTTGGACATCTCTCTTGCTGCACTAAGTTGAGGAACCTAGGAGTGGAATTGGAAATACTTCTTCCACTCTCTACATTCTGCTGTTGAGCGTGCTTTTTGTTCTATTTTTGAGGAAGACTATGAAGATAAGGATGACTATTAGTATGAGCTTATGTTTTACTTTTATTTCTATGTTAGTATGCCCATTGTTCACAGTTTGATACATTGTACTTGTAGCCTCATACATAAAGGCTAATTTTGGATATAAATTATATAGCCTCATTTATAAAGGTTGTTTTTGGATATTACTACTTCCATGAATGAAATGATATAGACTTGGGTTCATGAGTAAAATGTGATGTTACATGTATGATTTAAATTTTGTTTGTATCATTTAACATTTATCACTTAGCAACGTTGCTTGTAGCTAAATGTAATTAATAATTTATGGTTTATGTTTTATAATAATTTTGTCCTTGTTCATATATATATATATATCGCGTTTCCCCGTTTCCAAAATTTGGGGGGATCACGTTTCCAACGTTTCCTCGTTTCCCCGTTTCATCCCCGTTTCCCCATTTCGTGCAACTTAGGTGTGAGTGAATGAACAAATGAGGCATACGACCTCTCTATTTATACACATGCAAAAATGACTTTTTCCCTTTTTGGGCCAACCCGACTTTTCCCAAACTGGGCCGATGTGACTGGGGCAGTTCTGCCCATTGTTTGGAGTAGACTGCCCACTGTTTTGGGGCAGTTTACCCACTGGGCCGACTTGTCTAATCTGACAGGGTCGACTTGTCTTGGGGGAATATGAAAATACATTTAATAATTATTTTCTTTACTTAATTTTCTCCCCAAGGTTTACATTGATTCTTTCAAGGGTTTATATGATTAATTACATCAAGATCAACTTCTGTAGGAGGTACAAATAATTACAATAGAATATAATAAGAATAACTTCCAAAGTCGCACAAAATCCAACATAAATGACATGTATTAGAGAGATCAAGAAGATCGCATGAATGGATATTACAAATGAGACTCGAGTGTGTAGTTATACACAACTCAAGAGGTAGGGTGTTAATATTTTGGTTCCTTTACAATGAACACAAATTTGGAAATTTCACCTCAACCTTGAGGTTTCCCAGAGCTATTTCTTGTGAACTTTCTGCCTTAGGGCTGAATTTGGAATGTAATTTATAGCCATGTATTCTTCTTTTCTATCCAATTCACAAGGCAGCCCAAGAAAATAAATACCGAAATAGTGTACTTCAATGTAACAATATTTCCAGCGCTTAGGGCACACTTTCCAAGCATATAACACATCTAATTATGCTTATTACAGTGCTAAATCTGCCTTGTTAGCTTGTATATGTTTGTTAAATTACTTAACAAAATCTGCTCAATATTATGTACATAAATTGAAGTTAAAATACATACCTATGCTGTTGGGAGTGCGAAGCGGGAGCGGAGCAAAAAGCGAAATTTTCAATAGCTCTCGTTTTGGGAGCTTTTTTTATATAGTATATATTTTAATAAATTTTGATGGATTTATATTTAGAAAACATATAGGATGTTCAATTCGTTATAGAAAGCATGGAATAAGCCATATAACATCATTCATCTAGTAGTTATAACTTATAACATATCATCAAATGATCAAACATAACAACTTTTATAGGAGCTTGGCAAAGAAGGGAGGTACCATAACATTGTCATCAGATGATCAACCTATTAAAGGAGTTCTTAGTATAGGAGAGGTAGAGAGCGCCTCGGGAGCGCCTTGTGAGCGTGCTCCCAAAACTGGGAGCGTTTTGGGAGAGAGCTTCCGAAGGAAGCGAGCTTTGAGAGTGAGAGCGAGGGGGTAGGGGGTGCTCCCATGCAGCAGAGGTACATACCAACAACATAATGCAAGCTTGTACAAATAATGCTCACCAAACCCTAGCTAGGGAAACCGTACAAAAACCCTTGTCACCAACTCCTAGCTAGGAATCACTCCCAACCAAAGCTAGGCACTCAACTAAATATCCACAACAAGCTACCATAGACATCAGCAAGTCCTTCTTGGCACCTACACTTGCATCACACAAGTGTACTGGATAGTCTCCCTTGTCTTCTCCACATCAAGCACTTTATGTAGTGCCGAGTTTTCCAAATGCCACAAAACCCTCATCTTCTTCTCTCACAAGAACTACAAGATCAAGTGCTTCCTTTGCTCCGTTTGTCTCAAACCCTAGTCTTCTTAGGGCAAACCTTAACCCTAATCTTATTCTTGAATCTTGTCAAGATCCCTAGCACTCAAGAAAGAGAGAGCAAATACAATGAGGAAGAGGACAATGAAAGAGACCAATTTGCTTTCGCTCTCACATCTCTAATACAAGTGTGTGAGTAAATGAATGAATCAAAAGACTCTCTTTGTTTATTTAAATGAAAGGCGAGGGAGGCAAACAATAACAAAGTGGACTTTATCCACACAAGCAACCTAACGAAACAATAGATAGGTCCACATGTGAAGTGCTCCAACACCAAGTGACACATGTCCACGAGCGTATCCAATGATCTTCATCCAAAGTCCTTCAATTCTCCAACTCTTTCTCCTAAGCCATGTGTGCTTCCAGTTCCACCACGCCTATATGACCACTCCTCAATCTATCATGGAAGGAAATTGTTTGATTATACAGAACATTTAGTGTATTTAAAGTTAAAACTGTGAAGCTTTTAACAATTTTTGGAAAAACAACATTTGCATAAATTTCTCATGATTTTACAAATGGAAATGCTTTTTACAGTTATTGATTTAAGAGATATACACATATCCAACTTTAGTATTGTAGAAGAGTAAACTATGTTTTATTTCAAATGTCATTGTTCAAGTTTTGAGTGAGTAATTTATATTTGATAAAGATTTTCCAATTTGTTGCTTGCTGTCCCTTAGCATGTTGTTTCCATTTGACTTTCTTGGTTGTGATTCCAATTTTTCCTACTCAATGATAAGAATTTTTCTGATTCAGAGAACATGATCAAGTTCAAGCACTGATCCCTGAGTTGGAGAATGCTTCTGCAGCATCTCAAGTAGAAAAAAAGGTAAATTATTTCTGTGAGCATCTTGAAGATTGGTGAAGGTGTTCAATTTTGTTATTGAATTTGCATCATTTCACTGACATTCTGCTTCTCTTCTTGATTGAAGTGATTTCTTTTCTGTGGTGCAAAACATCATTTATCATTCTTCATTTCGTGCGTTTCTACAAATTATGAAGATTCATAAATACTGCTTCTTTATGCACCATTATACGTATATTAACTATGTCACTTATATGCAATTGTAAATATGCCTTTCGTGAGTACATCTTTTGATTTCTTTTGTAATATTTGTTGCAATGGAATTGACCTCATTTTTAATTTCTCCATTTTTGAAGTATGGGTACATATCAATAGAAACGAGGGCTATGTTTCTCAATGAAATTACCACACTTGAATGTAAGTGACAACAAAACCACCATGGTTGAAAAATGCCCTCTCAATAAATTAGTCAATTTGGTTCCATGATAAATGCCAAAACTATTTGGACTAGATTATGATGAGAGGAGTCTCTTAGTTCCTTGTGGAGTTTATTAAACTATGTATTATAAAAGTAATCTACACTTTCTACTTTGTTTGCCTAGCTCATTGTAAATAATTCGTTGAGGTCTTGGTCACACTTGATGAAGTTCTAAAGTATTTATAATTTAATTGTAGCCTTAGGAGACATGGTCAAATATCACTCCACCAATTTTGTACTTATATAAATAGACGACTCAATGACGAGTACACTATATGTGTACATTGCAACCAACTCCTTTCTACTTGCATGCTTGTTCTCTCTTTTGAGTTTGCCATTCTTGTATTTTGGTATAGGGTGTTTCTATTGCATGCCCATATCAACTGTTATCAAACCCTTAAGATTGAGGACTTTCAAAGCTTTGCAATTTTATACCTTTATGCTTTGTAGTTTATTAGAGCAAGAGAACAATTCCCCATGCCATTGTCTAGGCAGAGTTTGTGACCCACCCTTTCTAACTCAAGACCATTTCCAGATTGGTCTTGTTTTTGCATCATATTTGATGTTTCCTTGACTCCGCAACAAATAGGGACGATTATCTGTACCTTGCTTACTACTCCTATGAGGTTGTGGGCTTGAACAAACCTATTGGATGGGATGGGTTTATGGTTATTGGTTTTCAGAAGTTTCAGGTCTTTGATAGTTATTTGGCATCTTGATGGACCACCTCCCTTGTTTCAAGTATTCTTTGGGTGCCCCTAGACATCCCTTGTTGAATTAATAGGAGATGAATAAGATTATAATAGATGGCATCTACAGGTAGCATATCAAGGTCACTTGGCTTGACCCACTTGGGGAGGTGAAGCCCAAGATGGCTTTCTATGTAGAACAATTCTTATAGTTGAGAGTTGGCCTCATTGTTCAACCCCCATACACACGATTACATTCAATGCATTCTCCCAGGATCCCTCTAGGTCGGTTTCGAGTGGGTTCGCATAGGTTTTCGGTAGAGGCTAGGAATTACATTTGATGGGAGGACAAGATTTACTAGCTATGTCATATGGGGGAGATCAAGATGGAGGAGCGCTTTATTTTTCAATGCCATATCTATTGTGAGATAAAGGAGATCAATGGTGCTTAGCCTTGTTTATGCGGGACGCACTACATCCTTAGAACGACCAACATTATAGACATTAGCTTTTTTGATACCTGTAATCACCCAAAACTGACTTGCGTGTGCTAAAGCCCAAAAATAAGCACACCAGCTCGATGACAACTCTTAAAAGAGAAGCCAATGTCACCACACTCCTCTCTTCCTCGCTTCAGGTTGGCTCTTCTCCAACTCAAGGGGGGCTTCCCTAAGATAGGATCGCTAAGGCAGGTGCAACAAATGGGCAAGGTGAATCGAAGAGGCTGCCTTAGGGAAACGATTGTAGGATTGAAAGTAATTTGATTAAGTGATGGGAAGGAAGGGAGGATCAGTCCTCGGGGAAAGACCAGTGTTAGTATACCAGAAGGGAGAATGGAGTCAAAAGAAGACTTAAGGGGGCCTTGCGTTTCACACAAGTGAGATTAATCTAGTACATTGCATAATCAAAGACAAGGAGAATATAAGTATAATCGACTATAGTCTATTACTCTTGAGATCTTTTGAAAACATAACATCAACAAACAACTTGACAACTGCAAATGCTTTGAATATAGCCTTCTATGCTAGATTTACTCCACAACTTATAATGAAACATGCAACCATGAAAGAGATGCCCAATATGTCCCAAAAACCCAACATGATATTTTTCTATTAAGCTCAAGGGAAAGAAAAACTCCCAACTTTTTTCCATCATTACAATGAAGAACGCTGGTCTCTTTTATAGACCAAAAAGCCTTTTATTTTTTCAAAAGAAAACAAAATATAAAATAGTGGAGAAAAAAGTGGAAAGGTGAATCCTAGATCCACTCTTTTCTCCCCATGAAATATCTTAGGGCCACGACTTCAATGAAACAACATCTTACGACTTCATGACTAGCAGCAACCCGGATCCAAGGCTCACAGTTGCGGCTCCCTTCAAATAACAGCTGAATGGTGTAACTCTAGACACAACTGTCAATGTGGAACTCCAATAGCTGTCTCTTGGTGGATGCAAACTTCACTCAACCATAAGTCACAGCCTTCTCAAAGCAATGAAAAAAAATCGTGACTTTAACACATCGTGTGGGATACAGAGCTGCCAACGACGGATCCTCGTGACCTCCGATGAACTTTAAAAACTGCCGTGTGTTGATCATTTTATTGAACCCTGAGACTACGAATGCAAACATGGGTCAAAACTCCACGTAGAAACGAAGACACAACCAAGTGGCTGCTTATCAATGGACCTCCGTAACTGGCTGCCAAATTCCTATACTGATCAGAAAGAGATGCAGGGCTTGCAGTAAGTGCACTACCGGTTCTCTTATGATGATGTGTTTGGTGAGTACCATCTTTCCACAAGAGAAACTGGAATTTAGAATTTCTTTTGAGCTCGAGAGGTGCTATCTGAAGGCTTGCTGAAATCATTCCAAATAGTGTTCCTATTCCCTAACTCACTAGCCTTTTCCTTTGGCCCTGAATTCTCAGAAGCCTGAAAAGAGAGTTCTGGTTCTGTTGATTTTTTACCAGCAACCACTGCAAGCATCGAATCATTATCATTCAGTGAAGAAAAAATCATTTCAGAATTCAATGTTTCAATCTGTCTTCAAGCATGGTTCTTTGCAATCAACAACTGAAGATGATTCGAGGCTTTCTTCTGCAAATTGTCTTTGCCATAAAGCACTTTTAGTTTTCTGGCGACGTTGAGATTTCCCTAATCGACCAACTGATGGACTTGTCTCTAAAATGTCAGGATAAAATTTTTGGAGAACCATCTGAAATGCAGCTCTGAATGCATGCACTTCAGACTTCTCTATTGCAGCTTCCGGCGTGAGGCTTCGCCATCTCCAAACAGTACACTTTCAGCCTGCTTTTCATTAGTGACCATAATTATGAGAACCTGAGTATATTCTGACTATAGGTGAACTCAAACAACCTCCGAAAACACATGCCTGCTGCTTCAGAATTTTATCAAGAGGTTTGTCCAGATCTGCTGCTAAGGATGGCCACAGGCTGCTACAGGATTTTTTATCATTTCATTGACTTTGCAGGTAGATGGAAGGCCTATTGCTGTAAATCTTCTCCCCTGTGTGTATGACAGAGGCTGCCCCTTTTTAAAAAAACACTGCACCATGGTTTTGCTGTTGTTAATCTGCATCTGGATATTCTCTGTTCTAACGGTGTTTGATCCAATCCTTGACACCTCCACCCTTGTCTCAGAAATGCTTAGAATAACCTTGATAGCAGGGCTATATCAGCACCAATTTGTCTCTGTAACTGAGATCTCTGGAAAGGATACCTTTAAACAAATATAGATGCATTTTTGAGAGGTAACAATACCTTGGTGGGTTATCATAACCTATTGCTGTTTTGACTAGAGCTGATCCTTAATAGTGTGCAAATTTCTTTCATGGGGCGACTTGACTTCGTTTTCTAGGCTGGCTTTCATCAACACTACCAAAGTTGACCTTTAGCAATTTTAAGCATGTTTTTTGGGCCTTTTATTTGCCTATTTATCCATGTTCTTGAGCATTTTTCTACTGGACTTGAGCATGTCTTTAGAGGGAGACAAATTCACTATGCTTGACACCAACTACTATTAATGGGTTTCCTATTTTAATCCTTGGTCTATGCTATCAATCATTTTATAATCATATGATTGAGTTGAGGAGCATTAATGCAAATCATTGGAAGTCCAGGCCTTGTAGGTACAAGTGGTAGTGTTATCACATCCATAGTAGCCGGGTTACCATGATATCATAGAGCAGTTTTGTCCCAGATGAGCCTATTTTTGAGCCAAGTGATGATCAGTGGCATAGTACTTTTAGAGACAGCTAGAGTGCTAGAGTAGTGTCACCTGTGTGCTTTTGTCACTTTTGAGCTTTCATGATCCCTAAGAGACACTTGTTAGACCTATTACCAACTAAGTTGTACTTAGTTGGATTTTCAAGTGAGCAGGCAAAGTTGAACATGTTACATGTTCATTATTAACGATCTGAAGTCCATCAGGCCTTTTTGAGGGTCCTTTTTCTTATTTTTTTCTTCACATGTCCATGCCTTGCGGGGTTTGTAATAAAGTGTGCTAGCATGGTTTTTAATGTAAAGGAATTGGCTTCCTAGGACTTGTCGATCAAGTTACGTATTCCAAGGAGTTTTTTCACTTATTAATTATGTTTTGCACTTTAGCAGGACATAATTTTTGAGTTTTTCTCCTGCTTCTCCAAAGCTGGAATGCCTGGTGTGGTGGATAGGCCTTAGGGGGTTATTAAAGTCCATGGGTCAATGTATTCGAACATGCTAGACACTAATTTTGAGTCGTATGGACATGTGCTAGGTCCCCCTAGGTTTTTTTTTTTATGTTTCGAAAAAATATTTTTTTCCCATAAAATTAAGCCATTTTTTAATGGTTTAATTAAAAAAAATTAAATTGTTGTAAAAGTGTGGTCTAGGTGTCTTTTTTGCCATTGGGGTGCTCATTTTCAAGCTCAGAGCACCCACTTAACCCAACGTTTTGAAAACCGGCTGGGTTGGAACCGGAACCGGCCGGTTTGACCGGCCAATGAAAAAGGATCTTCAAACCGGTGCTTAACTCGGACCGGGGTTCGGTTTGGTAACGAACCGGTCGGCCCGATGCATGAACCTTACCAAACCGGACCTAACCGACCGAGTTCGTAATAAATCAACGTTTTCTCCCCATTGGACTACTCTTCCATGCGAATTGCTCCTCCACGCACCCCTGCCCATCCACACCTTCACACGCCCTAGTCCATCCACAGTGCACCCTTTCTTCACGAGCCATCCCACACACAATCCTCGCAGCTCATCCTTGAACGCCCTTCTCCGTTGTGCCTCCTCTCCATTGTCGCCTCTTCCCAAGCGTTTCCTTACACAGTACCCTTCCCTTCCAATTGCCATTCACCATCTTGCTCACCTTCTTGGTAAATCTCATGCCCAGCGCTTCCACACTTCATGTGTGCCTCTCCATTCTCCACGTTTCCTCCAACCAATGTTAAAACCCTTATTTCCAAAGTCAAAAAAATATTATTATTAGAATTAATAATAATAATTATATTATATTTAATAAATTATCACTATTATTTGATTTTTAATAATAGTAATAATAATAAATATTATTTTAAAATAATTGCAATAATTATAATTATTATTTTATAAAAAAAGTAGTTTTATTGAAGTACAATTTACCCTCTTGATACTCTTTACATATTATGTGTCTAATGGTTTCAAATATACATATTCTCTGTCTAATGGTTTGAAATATAGCTTGGAATGTTACATATAATTTTTATGATTAGAATTGTAATTTTTTTTGTATTTTTTAATAGTCCGGTTCATTGAAATCAAATCGCTCCGGTTCATTATTGGTTCCGGTTCCGGTTCCGGTTCGAGTTGACCCCTGACCGGTTTGATTTCTGGTTCTGTTTTTTAAAACATAGACTTTACCCCAAGACCCACTTTCCTATGTATTCGTGCACTTTATTTTTCATATTTTTCACTTTTCCCCCAAAAAAGTAAAAAAAGTGAGAAAAAATGCCAAAAAAGTGAAAATGTCAAAAAATTCAATTCCTATTTTGATGGGATTTGTAAGAGGTTGAAGTCAGAATTTTGTAAGAGATGAATTTTGGCAAGTTTGTGGGCAGCTAAACTTAAGGAGTTTCTTCCCCACAAAAGGGGGGCGCATTTCCTCAAAAGAGGGGTGCATTTCCTAAAGAGGGGGGAGTGTGCAACTGATTTTGTGGTAGCCGTTAGGCTGATTTTTGGACAGCCAAATAATAGGGATGCATCCCATAATTTTGGGAATCAATCTCTCCATTAAGGGAATGCACCCTCCTCTCTCATTTTCTCTATTTAACCAAAACTTTCTCCTCATTGTAATCGTTATTTTTGTTTATGAGAATAAAAGAGACTTTGGAGGTCAAGCTTGGTGTAGTCCTTTGATGAGTGGATGTATGTCATGATCTTCATTGAGGTAACATGTATTTGAGCTGCTTGTTTTCTCTTGCATCTAAATCTAGCTTATTGTAAGGATCGGTATCGATTTATAGGAAAGGTTAGGCAATAGTTCTATTGTTCTAATCTTTTATATATGCATGTCTAGAGATCTAATCTTAATGTTTCATTGGTTTATGAGCATTATTAATTTGATTTCTTATGTGTATGTCTAGATTTGATCTTTTGTTTTCAAGTTGATGTGATTTGCAGGTCATCTCAAGTGGATTAGTGGAGGATGTTGTTTGTTTCCTTCATTCATCTAACATCTCTTTTGCAGACTTAGTCCCTCGGTTCTCCACCAGAAGGCTCCAAAGCCTCTTCTCAAGAACATATAAAAATATAAAAAAAACTCTTATCTCCCTCTCTCTCTTTCATATACTTTTTTATATGCAATCAAATAATAGATATATACTTTTCTGATTCAATCATAAGTAGATCTACTGTTTAGTTGCATTTAGATCTAGTTGTCTTATAAGTTTTATCATCAGTTCCTAAATCTATTCTCTAGTTTGCATATAAAAAAGTCATTTTTTTATTATAAAATCCCAAGGCTTGAGTAGGAAGCTATTTTTTTGGATTAAAGTTTATCTTGCAAATCTAAAAAGTGCATCTTTTTGGTTGCCTCAAAAGCAAGCCAAGATCCCAAGGAAAGCTTGCTTTCCTTCATTATTTTTTGTTAGTTTATCATATATTAACTTAGTCATTTTTTCAGTAATTTTTTGTAGTGACCCAAACTCACTTTCTAAGTGTTTTTGGGCACTTTTTACTAATATTTGTTCGCTGTTTTGCAACATTTTGTGAATAGATAGGAGGAGACGACGTTGCCCAATTTTTGGTAGATTGAGCCACCCGGAGCACCCAAGAACCATACCTCTTCATCCATAAACTTTTTCTAACAATTTTTGTAGGCCTTTGAGTCAATTTTGAATGACTGTGGCACTTCTATTCGCATTGTAAAAGAAAAATTCAACAAGAGCAAGTGGGCTACCTAGCGCCCACTGTGTCGACTCAATTTTTGTGGTTTGCAATTTTTTAGTTTAGATTTCTTTTTTCCGCATTTAATAAAATCAAACTAGGATTAAAATTTACCTTGTTGGTCCGTTCCATTGGCAGGCCACAAGTTCACTCAGGACCTAGTTTTTTCACATTTTTTAACAATTTTTTTTTTAAAAGTTTAATCAACCCCCCTTGCTTTCCCGAAGTATGGTTTCAGGATAAGGGCTTGCCTGAGTACTGGCGAAAAAAGAGACTGTTGGGGTTTAAATCAAAAGAAAAACATTGTTCAAAAATCCATACAAATTAACAAGGCTTTGTCCTCGTATGCTCTAGATCATTGCAGCTTTGATCAAACATGTTGATCAACCAGAAAGGGACTTAGTGACTAGTAATTAGTTTCATTTTCCCAATTAACCTCCCTTTTACGAAAATCCGGTGCAAACGCTTATTGATACGGTGTAGGGAAATTCCTCAAAGGAAGCGGAAACCATTGGGTAGTGACCTCGAGATACCGTTAGACTGCACCCTCGTTTGGTGTAGTGTTGAACACCTCCCAGAGATTCCGATCCAACCCACATTTCCAAGTGAGGAGCCACCTATGTCAAATTCCGGACATATTTCCAGTACCTCACGGTATATTGGAAATTCCCCATCACTAATAAACAACTCATTACCACAAAACAATAAAATTTACCAAGACCAATTGCAAAACATTGCCATTTTATTTAGAGCACTTTATTTGACTCCATTTATCAGCACTGGTCTTGTTATTGAATATTTCATGATGATGGATGTTTATGTTTCAGTGATAATGTTGGATAACAAATGATTTGAAGTTGAATATTGCATTGTTCTTGTGTTAAAATTTCTAACTCCTAGATTTTTTAGTTTTGTAGATTAAACACCTTAGATTTTTCATTTTTAGGGTCCACCCCCCTTGGCTTCGCTAGGAGTAAGCCTAGGCGGAGGAGTCGAGTTTTAGGTGACAACATTTGACTCTGGCTTGCCACCAAGGCCACACCGAGCGGCTTGAAGATTTTTTCCGCGTTTTCCCAAGTGTGCATCCAGGAGACAACAAGACCATGGTTCACTTTAGTAGTACAATAGAGCAGGAAGTTGATATACATTTTTCTTGCCCCCAAACTATCAGAGGTAGTTTAGACCCAGATGCAGAGATGACTGAGCAGGTATATGGCATGAGGTTTGCACATATTGTTGTCATTCTAGATTATCTTAATAGATGTGACTTGTCATATGTGGTAGTGGCATGGTGATTTTGTATCTTATGGTTGCTATTGGACTAATAATTGAAATGGTTAAGTAGTATGGTGTTAAGGCTTAGGCATATGCTCAAGAGTAGGGTTACCCCTTACAAATTAGCCCATTTTCCACCTGCCTTTGGCACCACCTATTCACTTGTCTTCCACCCATCCATTTGTCCGCCAGGCAGACCCTTTTCTTGGACTTGGATAAGACTTACGAGATTGAAGACATTTCCCACTCTGACCTCTGTACTACGAAAGATTCCATGTTGTTGCGTGTCTGTTGTGCAGCAAAACTCTCCAAAGTCTTGACCCTTCTGGGCCGATCTTGGGTCTTGTGCCTAGCGAAGTTGGGTGTTTGAAGCCTTGAATTGTTCTGGTCGGTTTCCCTTGATGCCTTGTCCTAATTGTGCAGGATTCTAGCCAGTTTAAGCCTTGACCCTTCTAGGCCGAAAGAACCCTTCAATGTTGGGTTTTGAGGCTAGGTTGGCTAGTTGCATGGGGGGTATTAGCTAGACTCAAAGCAATGTATGCATATGCTTATATATATGTACATCTATGCTAGTGAATAAAGTGAAAAGTGCTTAAATGATAAGTCTAAAGACAAAGAGCAAAGCTGTGATTAGTTATACTTGCTCAAGGCCCAACTACAATTAGTAGTGTTTTTCAACTCCGAGAGATCATTGTATTTGCAGGCTTGTTAGAGTTGAGTAAATGCCTCCCACTCAATTTATTCATTTGTGAGACAATTCCATTCCCTATTGTCTGCCTACCTAGTACATGTCATAGTGGCCCTTGTTCTCCCCTGTATCTCTGAGAGATCATGCAGTCTGTCCACACAAGTCAAACTTCACTTGACCTAGCCTTCCATCATCTCCACCTCACCCAGGGCAACTGAGGGATAGTCTAAATTGTACAAGGTAGTGAATGTGAAAATGAGCATATGATTAGGACTTCACCATTGCTATGCAACTGTCAATTATTGTCCATGTCTTGTGTTTTTCATTATGATAACCATTGCTACATGCCATTTATGATTTGTGTCTGCTACTAATATATTTTGGAAGGTACTATTTATACCTTGTGCATGAAAATATACTCAGTTTTGGATCAGTCATCATTTTTGACCAGTTCGACCATGTTTGACCAAGTTTGACTTGGTCAACCCTTGACTTAGTCACCCGGCAGGGCTCTGGAGTGGATGTGACTACGAGTACTCATTTCATGTACATTGATGCCTATGGATATCCATCGGACCATCCAATTCTTTGTTTAGTCGATTATGGCCTTAATATAGATTTATTATTTTTAAAACAAGCTATATATTTTAATTATTGGGCATATATTCCCTCTAGATCACACCATAGCTGTATATATGGCGTATGAGCAGTCATTTCCTATGGATTTCACGCCTCTGATTTCATTTATGCATTCAGTTTAGAGTTCCGGGCAAAGGAAGAACACATTATGGGCAGATTTGATCATTTACAGGCATAATCAACATTTTAATTAAAATAATTGACCATGGTTTATCAAAGAGTAAATGTTGGGCATCAAAGTGACATTGGCTGGTTTTATTATGTTTATTTCACACTTGTGTCCCACTTTGTTGTATGTGGCCTCTCTTGGGAAATCGCACCCTAGAGAGGAGGACGCCCCCATGGGGTCGATTTCACTTGGTTGAGCCTTGGGTTATGTTGTGGCTGCTATATTGTGTCCTTAGGGGGACAATATTGCCCCTACGTGACCCTTTCATCATGTATTACCACTTAAAACTCAATCTGCTATTGTACTTGGGCGTATTAAAGGAAACTCGCCCCCCCTCTTTGATATGTTTTAGGTATTGTATTGCTAAGTTAATCTCAACCATAATATCAACCATCATTGTAAACTTATAATATCAACCATTGATTTAGAGATGGCTAGGGATTTTGCTTTCCCATTTCTTTATAAGGGAGATGGTTGTCATTTGTATGGGTCTCTTGGCTCTTGGATATGAGATAATAGATAAATTGCTGAACTGATTTTTGTTTCTCTTGTAGCAAATTGTTGATGATTAGTGATTGCATGTTGCTTGTCCTTTGCACTAGAAGATTTTGTGACTTTTCTTAGCAATATTGTGGTGAATCTAACATATATTTACAAGGGCGGCGATTTGAGGAGGACGCACTTGTGGGGAAACCCCTCTTTCTCTCTCGCTCTTTAATCGTTGAACACCTGGGAGTTTCTATTGTGTCTTGCATCAATGATTTTCCTTCTGTACTTCTCGTTTGCAATTCCTTCTCTCTCTCATAAATCAAATTAATACTTTGTTGTTTGCTTTGGCAGGAGGAGGGTGCACTTGGTCACTCAAACAACAACTTGGATAATAGTTGGAACTTCACCAACCTCATCTCAATTGATCTTTGCGGAGGTAATTGTCACTATATCAACAATCCCTCAAGAAACAAGTAGGTTCGCTCATCTTTCCTCTTGTTTTTCATTCCATTCCATTTGTCAGCAAAATAATTAACTAGTTTAAAACCCCCTAAAAATTCCGCAAGTCATTTACTAAGAATTAGAAAAATTTGGCATCTGGGCATTTTCAGCCATAGTCTAATATGCTTAGAAGCTAAATAGTTTATCATGTTGATTCCATTTTACCCTTAGACTTGGCACTGGTCTTCTTGTGAGTGCACCCTTCTTCCCTGGTGGTCCAATTTTTGGTTAGTGGCTTGTTTTCCTTGCTTGTGGTTTGTGCTATTGTTTTCATCTTTCATCCAAGCAGATTTATTAAGTGTTAGTAAGCTTAAATCAGTGGCTGAATTTTTATCCTGGGATTTCCTAATTAATGCTATCAAATTCCCCCAGGGTAGTAACTTAGTCTCATTTCACCTAGCACTTATTTCCCCTAGATCTTTGATTTATCTTCCTAACTATTGAGGAGCAATTATTGAATCAATATTGTCATATCTACTTTGTCTTAATCATCAGTTTCAACCCCCCCATTAGTAGCTTTACGGATCTAGGGCTTACTATCCAAGATATCCTTTTTTATTGCTTGTTTATTTCACTAGGTGTCTTGTTTAGTTGATCTTTCCCCTAGTGATCGACCAAGATCTGCCCCTTAGCCATCTAGCTCAAATTGGCTTAAAGTGAAGAGTGTCCTGATCAGCGTGACAACGGATCCACAATGGGGATGAGGACCCTGTTAGGTCACGACTTTGGCTGCCTAGCCCCTCTACCGTCCTGGATAGGATACTCATTTGGGGTAGCTACAAGAATAATGATATCAGGTAGATCACGATGCATGGGTTGCTATTTTGTAATCATGCCCAACGGAGTAGAACTCTAATATTGCAAATATTAAGCGAAGCCATGCTCTTGAAGTAATGGAGTTATTAACATGCCTTGTTGACTACGACTTAAGCATCACATATGTCAAAAATCAACCTAGAACAACAACTCCTTTGCTTCAATGGAACCTTTTAATGCTTAAATTGATCTCTTCCCAGTGAATCACTATAGTTGCAATAAGAGGTAATAAATTTCAAGAACAAACATAGTGAATGTTTACAACATCAAGAGTGTAAATTCTTCTGAGTTTACTGCTTGCTGGTTTATGTCAACATTTCAGTGTTTTTCACTTTCAACCGGTTTTGCATAGGCTGAAAGTTACTTATGAAATTTTCTTCAACAATTAAACATGCTATAAAATCATACTAACAGGCAGAAAAAATGATTTAAACATGCACACCATAAAAGATAGAGACTTAGAATTTTCGGCAACTGTGCCCTGGAAAAACCCCCACGGGGAAAACCAATAAGAGAGAGAGAGTTTCTTATTTCTTCAGTAAATCTCAGTACATAAATTTTATAGCAGAATTTTACTTATCTCCACCATGAAATTTCACCCAGCATTTATCTCGAAATCAGTGCCAAAACTCCAGCCTCGATTTCTGTGCCAGTGGGTGCCTCGAATTCTGTGCTGAAGGTACAATGACTGTACTGTACGGTCCTCCTCGAAATCTGTGCAAGGTTGTCTAAAAAACCATGCTCTAAATATGCCTCGGGATATGTGTAGTAGTCTCAAATTCTGTGCCCACTCTATCTCCTCAAAACTCGTGCTGAAAACCTCGAGAAATGTGCCTAGAATCTGCCTTGGGTTATGTGCAACTTGTCTCGAAATTAGTGCCCAGATTCACCTTGAAACTGGTGCCCAGATTTACTCGAAACTTGTGCCAAAAATGGCTGCTGTACCTTACACCTCGGGATGCGTGCTGTATGAAGCAATATTTTTGTTTACTAATCCATACAGTGCATTAAATGCCCAACAGGTTGCCTCGAAGTGCGTGCCAGCTGATACATGCATTAAATGCCTCCTCGAACTGTGTGCCCAAGCTCTCTTGCTCTCTCTTGCTCTTCTTCTCTCTTGAATGTCTCAAAAGTGAGAATCCTTGCCTCCCTCAAGCCTTTCTGATCAAACCCTAAGTGAGTTCTAATCCAACGGTCAAGATTAGATCTAATCTGATGGTTGAGATTGAATGAGAGTGAAAATACCTTTTATTTAAATCTCATAAATAAAATTCACTCACCCACTTAAATTTATCAAAAAGTGACTTTCATTTTATAAAGTCTCATTAAGTGCATTTAATGTGAGGGTCACTTTTTTCCCCCTTCTAAGTGACTTAGGCAAATGTCACTTGGGGAACACTTCCCTAGGTACAAAAACTAACAAAGAGAGTATGCCCCTTCACCATGAAGGCCTTCTTGTCCTCCCTTCTGTGTCGGGCTTGATTGTGTTGCGATGAAGCTTTTGGCGGCTTAGAAGGCTCACTTGTAAAACCCAAGGGCTAAAAGATGATCAAGCAGAAAGAGTTGCGATTGAGCAATGCTCTCCCTAAACCTGAAACAAGTCTCCCTATATCCTTGAAATTGGTTAGTGGTTGGAAGGGTAGTTACTCCTTGAATTAAGAGGTACTACCTATTTTCTCTGTAAACAAGCATTATACTGGCAACTCCATTTGGCCTATGGACGGTCATTAGCAGCGAAGCTAAGGCCGTGTCATCACTGGTACTCAAAAGGTATCCAAGGCCGATAGCCTTTCAATTGTTATCCAACTAAAGGAGAAAAGAAAGAGAAAAATATCAAAAGAAAGGAGAAGGAGAAGTACAAAAGAAAAGAGAAGGAGGAGTACAAAAGAAAAGATCCGAAGAAAAAAGAAAGAAAAGAGAAAATAATTAAGAGGGGGCTTGCTAGGGTCAAAAGGAGTAGTACATCATTACACAACACCCATTTGTGAGACACATTCCCTATTGATTGTAGTACATCATTACACAACACCCATTTGTGAGACACATTCCCTATTGATTGCCCAATTGGTTTCCCATTATCCCTCATTTTGAGTCAATTAGTCACCTTTGACCAATTTTCCACTTGAATACCTTTGGACTTTTCCACCCACTTCACCCAAAGGAGAAATAGTCCTTCTAATGGTTTTGATGCAGCATGGTATATTTTTGAACTTTGAAGCTATGCAATGATTCACTTGAACAACCACTATAGTAAGTATTGTGACTCTAATACATCATCATTTTAAGCCATTTGAGATGTCATTTCATCCTCCCAAAGGCATTAGAGAGGTTCATTCATTCATTGGATAAGTCTGTCCAACTTTGATCAAAGTTGACTTTTTCAACATTGACTTGGTCGAAAGATGTTTTGACTTGGTTAACATGACCAACCAACAACATGCATTACAGATTTCATCACCATTCAGTAGGTTGAAGTCTTTGGAAACCAATTTGATCTTTTCAAATGCGATTTTTTAGCTCAAATGGACTAATAAGAAAATTTAATTGTTTTTCCTAAGTTTGAAATTAAAAATGCCTAAGTCCAACTTTAATAATTTGGAACAACATGTAATTGAAGATTTCATATACGATTTTGCCATTTTGGTATGATATGGATTGGTTTGTGTCTATAAAGCATCATGGACATCATCCAAGGAAACTTCGAAGTGTTTTTCTCATGGATTGATTAAATTTCAATTAATTGGCAATTATTAATTAGACTTCCAAAAGTTTGATTTAAAAATTGCTTAAGTATAGCAGAGAATAATTTAAATGGCATCGAGAAATTCTAATCGGACAAATATTGAACTGGGTCCTTCTCAAAGATGAGTAAGAGGACAAATCAACAATTACATGGAAATTTTCACTTGTGTTTGGTCCCCATTCAGCAAACTCTTCAAGAGGGGGGTGCATTATCTGTCCTAGGGGGGTGCACTGTCTCATTTTTAGCCATCTCTTTCTCATCTCAGCCATCCAAATCAGGTTGTGACTTAGCTAGGGTGCTCTCATCATGATATAACTCACCATTTGATGTAATTTTTCAACAATTTTTCTCCCCACTAGTGTCCATTTGGACAAGTGCACCCCACACCAAGAGGGGGCTATTTCCAGCTTGTAACATCTCATCAAAAGGATTGAATCTCAGCACTGCATTTGTTTGTCTTAAAGTTGCCATCAAGATTTTAAGCTCCATTCCCTAAGTTTTAATTCAGTCAATCACTAGGGAATGCAACTTTAAGACATATCGTACACATTTGAGGGTAGCGCCCCCCTTGTTGGCACACATTTTGAGTCAAAACACTAATTGTGCCTCTCTTCACCAATTCGTGTTTTGACCATGCCCTTTCATGCATTACACTCATCCATCCATTTACACATTCCTTCAGGAACATTAGGTTATACATTCCTCTAGGAGGTCTACTTGAATCTTTGAATGGGTCTTGTTCATAACTTGCCCATTAAGTGAAGTAGTTGAAAGTTGGTTAGATCTCACACTTATAACCATAGTGGAAAAAATCGACATCGGCAAAAAATCGGCGAGGGTCTAGAAAACATCTTCTTGGCAACATCGGCAAAAATCGACAAACCGCAGAAAGCATTAAAAAATGCAAAAAATGTACTTTAATAGGGTCAAAATTTGCTTACCGATTTTTTCTCGATCTTTGCCAATTTTTTCCCAATTTTTCCTGATTTTTGCCGATTTTTTCCATGGTCCGATTTTTTGAAAAATCACGATTTTTTCGGGCCGAAAAATCGACACCAAGAAAAAATCGTGATTTTTCCCGCTATGGTTATAACTACCTCAGTGTTTTATTATTTGTCAACTCAGCTCTTGGAGGTGGTTATTTGGAGAAAATATTATTCTATTTTTACCATTTCAAAGCATCTTGAAGGGTGCACATGGAGAATATATTTATTATTTCTTGAAGTTTTGACTTGGTAAAAGGGGCCTATATTACTAGTGTGCCCTTTCTCTTGGAGATTCCCTTGTAATATTTTATTGTTTTTTCCAGTGGAGCAAATTCTTCTTCAGGAAGTGAAGACCATGACTTGGCAAAGGCCTAACTAACTCCATTTTTTATTATCGTTGGACTTGTCAAGAAGTTGGTTAGAAAATAATTATATTTTATTATAAGAGAGATCTAACTCTATACATGAGTTTTCTCCCCTTTCTTTACATGGTGATTGAGGAGTTTAGGAATTAGGAGTTAGAGAAGTGGTGAAGCATTGGAACTTAGGAGCTGAAGTTTGATGGAGCTCCCTTGTACTATGATGATTTGTGATTAATGAGGACATGAGGTATAGCTTCCTATTTTGATTGTAAGGTGTATTGCTTTATTTGTTGTGAAATTACATATAGAATTTGTCTTGTTTCATTTTAACATAAAGGCTTAAATATTTTAATTAGGAGTAAATCAATTTGAGGAAATTCCCACCCTTGTTTTACTTGCTGTTTACTGTTTTATTGTCTCTTTTCTAATAAACCAATTGCAGATATGGATTCAGTACTCATAAATATTTCAGCACCTTTATTTTTTATTGATGAGAGGTACCTTTTAGTGCTTCCCAAGATTAATTTGTATTCTAATTTCCAGCAAGCACTTAAGATGAATGTTCTGAAATTTCAGAACATTGATCTTAAGTGCTCGCTGGAAATTAAGATTAATGCATTTCTGAAATTTCTACTCATTTTCTGAAGTTTCTTGGATATAGTCCCTATGAACTTTTAGCCTTAAGGTTGATCTGAAATATTAAGTTATGTCCATAATATTTCATTTCCCTTCAACCCAATTTCACTTGGCATGAAATTTCAGAACATTGTTCTCAAGTGCTTGCTGGAAATTAAGATTAATGCATTTCTGAAATTTCTCCTCATTTTCTAAAGTTTCTTGGATCTAGTCCCTATGAACTTTTAGCCTTAGGATTGATCTGAAATATTAAGTTATGTCCATAATATTTCATTCCCTTCAACCCAATTTCACTTGGCAGCCCAGTAAAATAAGTACTATATGAATGTACTTCAATACCACGCTACCATCCTTAGGGCACAGTTTTCAAGGAATATAATAGATCTGAAATGTCTTATTGCAGCAGATTATAACAGAAACAAATCTGTTCCTTTATCTTTTGGATATGTGTTAAATCACTTAACCAATTCGGCTTCATGTTATGTAATATCCAAAGCTTCTTTCCTTTGACCTTGGATGGTAGGAAAGCAAGGCTTCCTCACCCCCAGGATTGTACTGTTGGATATCCTCATTGCACCAGAGGATTCGAACAACGAGCTGATACCCCTATTGCAACTTGCGCCCTTGGTCATCATGACTAGGACGCCTTGACATCATCATCTCTCTCTCTCTCTCTCTCTCTCTCTCTCTTGTCTAGCATTGAGATCTCTAGTCTAGGACCCTCTCTCTATATTTTTGCAGGTATATGCAACGAATATAAAGTATAAATGTAATAATAATAATAAATAATAATTAGTACTAGGTTAAGGGGTGCATCTCCTCATTCATGGCTGCCCACACCTTATATAAAGGTGGCCGCCAATTGTAATCATTCATCATCTATCTATAATATTATAATTTTATCTCAGATATGGAAGACAGATTCGCTTCATAACTAACCAACCGGATACGGTTGTAGCATTTGGTATCAGAGCTCGGTTTTGGCTCTCCCTTCAAGTCCAACTGGATACGGTTGCTGCATTTCGCTCTGTGCTGCCCGGTGCTGCTGCATCGACCCACCACCGCTCATCGCTCTGTGTTGTATCTCCCTCCACCATCCGCTGCTGCTCATATTACCCTTGCGCCCCCAACCTCCTTCCACAATCAACGTCTTCCCTCCTTCTCTCGCCACCATCAACTACGCCCTTCCCTTCCATCCTCGTCCTTCCCTTCAGGCCTTGTAATTGTCAATTCCTCCTCTCCTGCACCTACACACTCCCTCTCCCACTTTCACCCCGCGACCGTCGATCGTAGCTCCACCTCTCTTCTCTCCTCAAATTCCCCTCACTTATCTCCACGCTCCACTTCTTCTCTACTTACCTTCCCCGTACTCTCCACGCCACTTCCATCCACCCCCGAATTCTTGCATTCCCATTCTCCACTACATCCCTCGCACTCGCCCTCTCTTCATCGACTGTCATCCCCGTTTCCGCCTGCACCCTACGATCCCCACTCCACTCGTTCCACGCCCATGCCCTGCTCGTCTTCCCTCCTTTTCTTGCCCCCCCTCCAATCTGTTGAACACTCCATCCTTGCACCCTCCTAACTACCCCCCCCTCAATATGTCCCTTTGCCACGCTCCACCCGCAGCCTGGATTCCTCCTTTGCGCTACAGCTCCCGCTCCATCATTGCTCCACATTGCTCCACTCCTCTCCAAACTCCCTCCTACCACAACTTGCACCACTTCTCCCTACGCCTTGCTTGACCATCTGTGCGCACCTCCTTCCAACTGCTACACCCTCCTGCAAACCATCCGCCTCCCTCCTTCTCCCTTCGCGTCCATACCCTGGCCTTCACCACTCGCTCACCCTTCCTGTCCTAATCTTCACGTTCCCCTCTACCTCGCACACCCTTCCACCTCTTCCTGCGCCTTCCCTCCGTGCTCCCGCAGCTCCCTGTGCCTCCCTCCCTTGTGCGTCCACCAACCCCTGTCGCTGCCCTTTCTCCCACCCACCACCGTGCCTCCCCTCATCCGCGCAGCACCCCCGTAGCTCCTCCAACTGCTATGCTCTCGGCCATCACTCCTGCGCCTCCTCACCCCCCCCTCCCCATACTCCAATGTGTCCATCCTCCTGCTCTACGCCAACCACCTTCGCTCCACTCCCTCTTGCCAAACCTTCTGCCAACCTCCCTTTCCCCTGCATGCATTCACGCCACCCCCCCCTTTGCCACCATCTCCGATTCTGTCCAACCCACCAGTCCTGCCCAGTCCACGCCTGTAGTTTTCCGCAACTGCATCCACACCTGTAGCTTTCCTCAGCTGCCTCCTCGTTCGCCATCTCACAACCTCCACGCCACCATCCACAACCTCCACGTCAAACTGGCTGACCATCATCCACACATCCATAGTTCGTAAACCCTAATTCCTTCATAAAAATTAAATATTACATAATTATTATTATGTTAATATTTATTTTTATTAAAAACATTACTATTCAAATTATAATTTTTAATAAAAAATAATAATTATAATAGTTATTATTTTATAATAATTATTAATAATTCACTCTCAACCTTAACATTAACCATGAAGTCATTTAAAAACGAATGGGATGAGATCTCGAATTGATTTCATAGGAAAATGGACGAAATGTTTGATCGGATGGAACAATCAATTGTAAAAGCGGCTCAAAAAGCTATTGACGACACCTTCAATAAAATAAGCCAACAAAGCAACCCGAAGGCCTCTGAAGACAAAGACTCTAAAACTAAATCTAAATATGATTTTCAAAGTCTGGAAGAAAAACCAGATAAAGAACATAAAAATGATAAAGAGCAAGAAGAAACTTCATATAAAAAATGTTATTAGAATCAACCGTGGCAAAGTCTTCCATTGATCTCAACGCCCAACAACAACAAACGCAAGATGATGCGAGTGCTTCTAATTATACACACAAAGTGGTGCTCGAAATAGGCTCGTCAAGTGAATCATCATGCAAGGTAGTCAAGAACCCCGAAAAAACCACAAGAAGACATGCAACAGAAGAAGAGCACGAACATAGACTTTTAGCCTTAAAAATAGTCGTTTTGAAAGAAGTGAAATGTTATTTTCAAGACACCACTGATGATGGTATAATCAAAGAGTTGTCCAAATCAAAAGCAATTGTGACAAGAGGTCCACAATTGCTCATAAATGGAATCCAAAAGGTGATATGGAAAACAAATAATTACAAAGTCTATTGTTTCAAAAACTCACCACTCAAACAGAAAGGATTACAACACGAACGTCCAGGTTCACATCTAAAGAAAGGAACCAATCCAGAATATACATCTCATTCAACGCTTCAACGTAGATCCAGAATCAGGTTGATATCAGTAAAATCAGCTTTGAGGACAAAGCTGCCCTTAAAGGGGGTGGCAATGCAACGAATATAAAGTATAAATGTAATAATAATAAAAAATAATAATTAGTACTAGGTTAAGGGGTGCGTCTCCTCATTCATGGCTGCCCACACCTTATATAAAGGTGGTCGCCAATTGTAATCATTCATCATCTATCTATAATATTATCATTTTATCTTAAATATGGAAGACGGATTCGCTTCATAACTATCCAATCGGATACGGCTGTAGTAGTATACCACTGCTGTACCTTTTAGGTTTCTTTAATCATATTTAGAGATTCACTTAGCTAGATTGCTTATGATGTTTATTTCATTTTTTTCCCTTTTGTCCTTAGCATTTTAGGAGTTGCTTGTGCACTCCCACATTGTACTCCCACTGGACATATATTTTTAGTTCCATTGACCTAATCTTGTGGTCACTTGTTGGACATCAATAAATTTATCGTTTCTTATCTTATCTCTCTTAAATTCTGATTTGTCTATTTCGGGGAAATTATTCATGATAGATCTTAGAAAAATAAAAATGATCCATGTAGTATTGTTGCTTCCTCTTTGGATTCTCTTTTCTCACATTATCCATTTGTGAGAAACCTCTGCGACATTTACTAGTTTGGCAGACACTAGGAACATGGTATCTCACAAATGGATAATGTGCTATAAGGCACTCATTTGACTTTAGCAGACCCCCCATATTTATTGCAATTTTGATACAACTTTCACTTCTCATTTGATTTCTTTGTTTCTTTGGATATTTCTTGGAAGCACTTTATTTGTTTGCAACGCTTTAGTTGACTAATGATTTAAAGGTACTAGCCCTAGATTGCCTTCTGGGCACCAGTTATGACATGGCCTTAGCTTCATTGCCATCCATCGTCCATAGGTGCGACGAAGTTGCCACAGTAATGCATTCTTATAGCAAGTAGTGTTAAAGTTAGGGTTTTGAACAAAAAATTAAAACTGGTATTGTAATGCATAATTAAATCACAAATGAATTAGTATTGAAATAAAGTACAACAGTAGTAAAATTTAACTAATAAAAGGAAGGAATCAAGTTCACAAACAAAAAATTCAAGATCTAATAACTTACTTGAAGAAGAGAACCTTCCTTAATACTCAGTAATAACTTTCAGATCAGATCTTGCCTCTCAGAGGTTAGTCAATAAATGGAACCAATCATTGACCCTTACCTGAGGGTAAGCACATACCTCAGAGAGAGAGAGAGAGTACTGAAGAATAGGGTTAGACATGTACAGTAGAAGGTACAACAACTAATTGAGGGTACAATACATCCAAGATCAACCTCAAGACATTAACAAAGATAGTTAACAAGTGCCCAATAGTGAATGGTAGCCACAAAAGCCTTCACACCAGTGGAAGGCAACCTCAAAGGGAACCTCAACAAGATAATGCTAGCCACGCAACATACCCTAACAGGCATCGATGGTCTTAGGAAGATACTGTAGGTTCAAATAAGCCTTAACAAGGTAGCGACATCCCCAAAAGAGTTCATAATAGTAAGTGACAGCCCCAAGGAGACAAGCAACACTTTCAACACAGTCCACACAGAAAGCAAACATCACAAAGAGGTAAGCGACACCCTCAAACAGTTCACAACAACCCTTAACAACAAGTAACAACCCCCAAACAGACCTCGACCCCCTCAAGAAAGTTAATGCAGTGAACAATAGCCTCCAAACAAGACTCGACCCCCCTCAAGAAAGTCAACACAATGGACGATGACCTCCAAATAGGCCTTGCCCCCCTCAAGGAAATCAACACAGTGGACGACAACCTCCAAACAAGCCTCTAACGATTGAAGGTACCCACAAAAAGTGAGCGACAGCCTTAGGGAGTTAGCCTAACCCTTGACGTCTGTTACGTGGTACCGGTACCAACGCACCTTCAGATGTGTCCCCAGGGAGAGATCATTTTTTTTAGGATCAGGAGGGTTGTTATCCAACATTTTATGAGTGGAGGTTATGGCCAAACCCTTTGGTCCTTCTCTTAGGAGTACTATGGCTTAGTAGCATTGCTGATTGCCTCATTATAGGGCTTGTAGCCTTGAGGTTGGTGTCTGGGGCTCCTAGGTGTGGGTCACTGGGTCACATGACCCCCCACTTGTTTCATTAATCCGGTGACAGTTCCTTCAGCTATGAGGCTCTTGCCTCTCTTCCAGGTCACCTTAGCACCCTCATCTGCAGCCTAGCGCCCTCTCTCCTTGTGTCTCTTCCAAAGATGACATCATCATCCTCACTAGGCCATACTGCTTGTTCTGGGGGTCGTTGAGGGATTATTGGCACTGTTGGGATTAGATGGGGTATGACGCCCCCCCCCCTCCCCCGCCCCCCTGCCTACTCTTGCCTTCAGTTGAGAGTATTTTGCTCAGTTTTAGCTATTTTTGTCATGTTTGGGTAAACTTTAGGAAAAATGCCCCAAGTTACTCACAGATTTGATTATTTTGTATTATTTTCTGTTATAATTTTAAGTTGACATGTTATAATTTTAAATTGACATTTTAAGGCATGTAGGCCTGCTTATTTTGTAAAAGTGAGTGTGAGAACATATAAATAAAGTCTCTTCACTTCATTTTCAAAAGACAACTTATGGGACAAAATTCATTATGTTACTTTTTTACCCAAGATTAGTCTCATGAAGTGATGCGCACCTCTTGGAGGGATGACTCTTTGCTCTTTTGGATGAAGTTGGATGCTTTCTTTGTCTTGCTAATGCTTTGTCAATGCTAGAATGGTTGGAAGGACTCATGCTCAAGTAAGGTTTTTACATTTTTAAGTCTTGCTTGGTGAATGGTAGGTAAATTTTGCTTCTTGAATGATAAAATGGTACCCTAGGGTTGCATTCTTTTTTAATATGGCCTTTATCTACTCTTCTATCCCCTTAACATAGTAAAATGGCTCCCAAGAGGAGGTTTTTATGAAGTTTAGCCTTGGAGCTCCAACTTTGCCCTAGTTTAGGCTCTTGAAATGAACCCTAGAGGTTGTTTCAAGAAGCCCTAACCTAGTTGACAAGGAGAAATACCTCCAAGAGGAAGGTTGGTCACCTTCCTCTAAGGCTAGGGTTTGGGGTAACATCCATTAAAAACCATAAGTTATCAACTTTTACTAAATTTCACTTGCATTTTCATGGTAGAATTAGGGTTAGAATTAGGTCTGCAATTTTATGTTAAAAACCCTAGAAAATCCATTTTTTTTTGGATTTTTTGGCGATCCTAAAATTTCTGTTCTCTCTTACAATTTCGCCCTGCCCTCTAAAGCCCTTAAAACCCTAGGGCGAAATTTTAGGAAACCCTAAAAATATAAAAAATTAAAAATCCTTAAAAACTAAAAGTTTAACCTTAAAAATCCTAAAACGGTCCTAGCCTAGTCCTCCCTTTTCTCCTCCCTTCTTTCCACCTCCTCCTTCTTTCCCTCCTTTCCTTCTTCCCTCCTCTCTTCCTCCTTCCTCCTCTTTTCCTTTTCCACGACCTTCTTTTTGTACCTTTTCAGCCCTTGATCTCCCCTCCTTGAGGCTCGGCCTCCCTCCTTTCGGTCCCTCTTACCCTCGGCCTTGCATTAGGAAGATTTGGTACCTGTTTTGAGACTCCTCCAAGGCTTTAACAACCCTAAAATAAGTCTCACCTCTGCTGCAAAAAGGGCCTGCAACAAAGTTGCAGACTGTGCACTTTGACAGTCCTTGACCAACTCTACACCTACACAAAAACCACTACATTAAAGTTAACATTGATTACCTTGTTGCATTGTGTTAAAGGCTGCCATTGTAGATAAAAGAAGTCTGAAATAATACTAATCTATACTCTGAAAGTGTGTGTTAAATGCGTGAATGAAGTGGTTGAAAATTGGAACTAATATTGTTTACATTTCTCACATATCGCTGCTATCACAAATTGATAGTTGAAGTGACTATTAAATTGCTACTAATGCTCTCATACACAGTCTGAAACTACTCTTACTGGGTTGACATAAACTGGTATACTGTGGATGCATAAGTTTTGTGTACTATACTTCTTGCTTGTTACATGAGTAGTGCCTTAATTTGCCACTGAAAGGGCAATCAAACAATTGCTACTGAACTACGTAAATAGGACTGACATCACTGCTATACTGTGTGGATTCTGCTATATAAAACAATCCTTACAATGGTTATTAAATAGTGATTGGTGGATCATACCTTGTTTTTCTAATCATTGCATTTACATTGATGATATATGTTCACATGGTCAATGGTTATTATTAATGAATGGTCTCTCATATGCTAAATAATACTAATTGCTTCTATTGCTTGTTATTTACACCATTGAATTAGATACTTGCATTGACACATCTACTTGATACTTTTATATTTGGTGTTTACAGGTACATGGTTGACTTAGTGAGTCTTCTTCATTCGTATGATTACTGAATTGAAGGCACTGGTCTCCTAGAAGACATAGCTTCTGTTGTCTTTAGTGTCTCACAGATCATAGAAGGGCTCTCCCCTTGGAGGTTTTGACTCTCCAAAGTAGTTGGAGGAGTGGCTAAGGTGACAGTGGTCACTTTCTTCGTACATTTGTTCATCGGATACTAGCCCTGCTAGTTCCTTTGGTAACATGTCATCCAAACAAGATTGTTGAAACCCTAGATCAGTCACACAATAAATCAGAGCTAAGTTACCTCTTCACGATGATCTCAGAATGAAGAATTAAACTGACCAAGATCCACCTCATTAATTGACCAGGTAGCCTAGGGATCAGCTAGGGGCCCTAGATATCTGCTAGTATCCTAGGGATCAGTTAGGGGCCCTAGATATCTGCTAGTATCCTAGGGATCAGCTAGGGGCCCTAGATAACTGCTAGGGGCTTATATGACTTGTTCTCAGATCAAGTACCCTAGATAACTGCTAGGAGTATGCATTGCTTGGTCCCAGACCATGAATCTCTCTGGTGTAATTGACCAAAAGGCCCTAGTGATCAGCTAGGGACTTTTTTCATGGCTCATACTGCTTGGTCCCTAACCAAGATCCCTAGATAATTGCTAGGGGCCCTAGATACCTGTTAGGGACTTACACTGCCTAGTTAATTGAGCAGGAACCATAGTTAACTGATTAGGGTGCCATCCTCCAAGAGAATGGCTCTCGCAGCTGCATTATTTTTAACATTCCCTCTCAGCAAGAGAGGCATACTCAACAACACTAAGCTTGTCTCAGAAGTACGCAAACTTCGTCGTGGACAAAGGCTTAGTCAACACATCAGTATTCTGTTTATTTGACAGAACATACTGAAGTCTTTGCACCAAGTCCCTGGCATAGTGATACTTCCTTTCGATGTGTTTTGTCCTGTTATAGAATACAAGATTTTATGAGAGCTTCAAATAGCTCTGGATGTCAGCGAGAAGCTTGATCTTATAGATCCACTTAGAAGTTACAACTGAATTCCCTTGATGTCTGAGAACCACTTTCCACACGCCATTTTCCATCATTAACTGGAGATCTTCTATCATAGCACCTTTCCAAACTTTATGTTTGGCTTCCTCCTCATAAGTGGAGGATTCTGAATCAGTGACGTGGCTCATCTGAGATATCAAACCGGAGCACCCTTGAAGCCTCTCAATAGGCTCCTCAATTGGATCAATTGAAGACTCCTTGGGATCCTCCCTTGAGTTGAGTTCTCAAGGTCATCTTTCTGTTGATGTTCTTTCCTTCAAATAATCTCTTCAATGCATCGAACATCTCCTTAGGAGTCTTCAAAGATGAGATATGGGGGATCAAGTGATCCTTAATGGAGTCTGCAATGATCCTCTTGGCCTTAACCAAGTTCTTCTTGTGTTTAGCTTTGTCTTCATCTCCCTCTGGCTCCTCAATTTCTTCCTTGACATAGTTGTTTGACTTATTCTCTTCTAGAGTGAGCATCACTCTATACTTCCAGGCATGGAAGTTATCTGCTCCTTGAAGCTTATCCTCAAGCTTGGTGTTGTTTGTCATCTTGATAAAATGAGAACCTCAAATGGAAATAAAGATAGTAGGACTTACCAAATGAGATGCTCCAATCAAGTGCTTGCTTCAATGTCTTCTAAGATCTGACTTTTGGATGACCTAGGGTTTCTGGATGACCTAGGGTTTGTCAGAGAAACCCTAATTTTTCAACTTTAGAGTCTTGAAAAACTGAATGGAGAGAGAGATGTGTCTCCCTAAGGCGAGTTAAGTAAAGGTCCTTTTCTTCCAAATCTGTGGACAAAACTGCCAAAAATTGGAAACCCTAATTTCTATAGTTGCTGCAGAATTAGGTCAAAATTTGAAAATTCTCTGATTTGGAATCTGCCTCCATAGGAAGATGTGCCCTCCTAGGGCGAATTAGATTGAACTCCTTTTCAGGTTGATATATAGTGAAAAGTTATGTTTTAAAAATTGGTCAAATCGGTTTTGGAATCGACCGATCTACCGATTTGATAAGAAACTGAATCAAATCGGTCTACAAATCAGTTCGGTTAACCGGTTCGATACGACTGATCTGAACACTGAATCGACCGGTTCGGTACCGAACCAGTCCAATCAGCCGAGTTATGTAAAAAATCGGTCGGTTTGTCTGGAATTTTGTGTGGGTGCCCGCAGAACAATGCAATATCCCCATGGTGCAGTAGTACATGGTGATATTAATGGTAATGTTAAATTCATAAAGTAAAAGTGACATTCTCCTTATCTTTTATTTTCCATCCTTTCACTTAAATTTTTAACATTACCATTAATCGTTTCAGGATGTTTGAGAGTTGGTCCAACCTCATCGGACTTCATATGCAAAAAGTAGATTTTTAGATCCCATTCAAAATTCAACAGACTTAATAGTTTTCAGGATTTTAGGATTGCAAGGTTTCCACCAGATTCTATCATGTATGAGGGTATGGAATTGGCATTTAATCAAGCACATCAACCACTATATTTATCTTGATGTTGGTGGTGTTGATTGTTGAATTCCTTTGTCATGACCTTAATAAAAATGTACTCTTCACTCATGCAAAATCACTTATCAAGCATGCGAATCTTTTTCTACGTTATTTTAGCGATTGGATTACGAAGTTTCATCAAAATTGTAGTGTGTTGAGCTGTTGACTAATGTCCTTGGAGGAACAACTTTGAAATTTGAGTTAGAGGCAAGGGCTAGAGCATAGAGGAGGGAGGCATAGGGTGCTATTGATGAATAGGATCCCAATATAGGCAATGATTCGTTGACATGTATGATTGATGATTTATATTTCACATTCATTTTCGTAAATGTCTTTGCTAATTTTATTAGTTATATAGATATATATTGCATTTCCTCATTTCCAAAATTTTTGGGGGTCACATTTCCCCGTTTCATGCAACTTAGGTTGAAGCTGTTCAAACCTTCGTACAACAATTTTGAAGCAAATATGTGCCTGTTATGACCTTTGCAACAGTAACAAGTCATGAAAATCACCTTAAAGGCTTAAAATAAATTGTGGGCAGTACTGTGGATGAAAGCAACCCTAAACAACAAGTATAGGTGCTCTTTGGCCTTTCAAACAACAGGTTTGGGTCATAACAACAGTCCTAAAATCTTGAAAATGTTGTTTTTCTTTAAAATTTAAATATTTTATGTATTTTTGAGTAAACCGATTCATTAAATTCAAATCAGCCGATTTATGACTTGATTCATTATCGATTCCAATTCCGATTCCGAGTTGACCCATGACTGATTTCGAGTCCGATTTCGATTTTTCAAACATTGGTGAAAAGCCTCCGGAACAAGAAACCCTAGTTTTCACTTTCGACAGTTTTGACTGCACAAAGTCTTCTTTCAGGCCAACTCTGATACCATGCTAGAATTGTGATACTTCCAGGATGGTTATGATAGATCTTCAAACAATTTAATATATTATCACAATAACCATAAACAATAGGATCATTGAAAGATAGACAAGCAAAACATAACAAGAGAACACAAAAATTTACCCTAGGAAAACACTCTCACGGGAAAAACCCAACAAAACTTCTTCAATGTAGATTCGTCAGAAAGTAAAATGTCAATCTCGTTCATTAAACCGAGAATAAATAAAATAGAAATCCCAAGAAAATATGTCTTCAATGTAGCTACTCTTTCTCCCAAGCCAACTTGTCCTTCTGCCTCTGCTCATGCGAATTTGCTTGAGTGAGATGATGCACCAAATGAGCTAGGCACCACTCTATTTATACTAGTTGCAAACTGGCACTTTTACTTAACTGGTCTGACTTGACTTTTCTTGACTGGGCCGACTTGACTGGGGCAGTTTTTCCCATTGTTTGGGGTAGACTGCCGATTGTTTGGGGCACTTTACCCATTGGGCCGACTTCTCTATTTTACATGATTTCTTTTAGGGTTTTTACTTCATCAAATACAATATGAATATTTCCCGAAGGAAGTACAATAAAAATACAATATCTTTCGAAGTTAGGGGGCAACCTTTTGGTCACCGGGAATGGAGGCCATCCTAACAAAGTGGTCACATAGGGGGAGAGTCCTTGAGTAACTTAGCTGTATTCCATCAATAGGGATTTGTACTATGTGTTGTCTGCCAAATTGCACACCAGCAGTAGAAATCTTTCGAAAGCTGTCTCCCTCACTGGAAGTGGGGAGAAGTGTGGCCTTGGGGGCAAGCAATGAGCCAGGTACTGTCACTTGAATCCCAGCTCCTCCGTTTAGGCTAACTCCTAATGAAGCCAAGGGGGGTAGTCCCTACAAAGACTTTCACTAAGGCTCTTGTGTTTTAAGGTTTTAAGTGTGAAATGATGCGGATGGGTGTTGTTTAGGAGTTTTCTTGTGATGAGACCAAATTAAAAATGAGATAACAAGATAAGATGCAATCCACATTGCTAAATAAGATATCAAAGATAACAGTATATTTCAAGACTTATAATTAGATAAAGCATTCACAATATGAAAATAAACACAAGGACAAATGGTCCTGATCAAGACAAAGATTTTAAATAACCAGTGCCTTATGGAGTCAAAGAAAAGATGTGATGCTGAATGTGTGGGTCTTGAAAGAGTAGCTGTTCGTGAGATTGTTATGCAAATTATCTTGATAAATTACAAATTTTAGTGGTATTTAATTATTAGGCTAAGAAACAAGGATATCAAAAGAGTTATACCAAACGGGAAGAATATTGGCAACCTCTTAGATGATAGGTTGGGAGCACCCAGATTCAGAGGATAGGTGTCCAATGTTTAAACCGCCCTCGAGTCTGACAATGGATTCTCGGCACCATCTGTTTCAGGAAGCAACCTCAGTATTAAACGTCGGTTTGGATTGGGGTAAAGTTTTAATTAGGTTGTCACTTGTAAGCTTAGCAAATTCAACACCTTTCTGAGTACTAGCCCAACCTTTTCAGGTTGGCAGAGCATACGGGTGTTGAACAATCGATCAAAGAAAATTAATTTACGGGGGATTGTGAGTTGAAATGTTTTATTACTTAAAGAGCACAGTTCAACTCTTCGATAGAGAGCGCTCTTGACTTAGTCTTAAGACCAGAGTTCAAGAGACTTTTCTAATCTAATATGCCTAATGTAGAGGGAAAAATGCAAATTTAAAATGCTCTCCGACAGAGAGTGCTCTTGACTTGGATTTGGCCAAGTTCAAGAGGCTTTGTTTATTTTATTGAAAAAATGAAGCAGTTGTGAAAACAATTATGAAGCTTAGATTACTGAAGATAAAAATATGATAACAAGATACGATTAAAAATCTTGAAAATAACTGAAAGCAAAATTTAGTGTTCTACCAAACAAATGTTAATTTAAGGTGGGATCAACCTCCGAACAAGGTTGATCACTCAGAACCGTTATTCCTTGAGACTTTCCAGCTTGCTGAAACTTCGACAAGGAGGCTAACGGGGGAACGAGAAGCTACCACAAAACTATGTGGCCTTTGGGACACAATCCCAAAGTTAGCTTGCTCTGGTCAAAACTTGGAAGAGAGAACAATGAAATAGAATGACTAATCTAAATCATGAAATAAGAGATCTAAGTTAAAAATCCACAACACTCTTCCCCAAATGGGAAAGAAAACCCAAAAAGTGGAGGACTCCTCCACTTAACTTTTTATTAATTATTACAAATGCCTTTGGGATTCAAGCCCTTGAAAGGTCTTTTGATAAGAAATGAACTTAGAACAATAATTGAAAGAAGCTTGATGAAATAGCTTATACAAAGGAGATTGATGGTTTTTTGCTTTGGTTTTTTAAATGTGCTTTGGGTTCAACTTCTCTTTGTTTTTGTCTTCTTTGCTCTTCTCTTGCTCTTTCAAAAATTGTTTTCCCTAGCTCTCTTCTTCCTTAAATACCTACAAGTACTCCATTACACTCAAACCATATATCCATTAGACATTAGTAAATAAAATAATGAAAACTTGAAACTAGCTAAGTATAAATTTGAAAAATGAAATCTAGATTGTAGAAAGCATGAGATTTCAACTTGAAATTGTTAATATGGTAAAACGGACCAGCGGACAACAAATGCCCTAAAGATGCTAGAGATGAGATCTAAAACATAAAAAAGATGAACTATTTAACATGCGATTTTTATGCTTTTTGAAGGATATTGCAAAAATATAAGAATTTGACTAAATGCAAGCCCTAAATGAGATCTTAACAAGCCCTAAACTATCTTATCATAAAAGTAAAACAACTAACTCAAACAAACTCTAACTTTCAATGGGATCTAGGATGCAAGAATCTAACAATAACACGAGTGCAAAAGTGCAACTAGCTAATGAAACAAGGAAAATTTAGATCCAAAGATGCCTAACTACCAATCTCTCAAAACATAAACTACTACAAGTTACCAAACCTTTAAGAGTCCATTTGTTTTTGTGCTTTTGTATGATTTTTAGGGTAGTTTCAAGGGTGGACGAGAGGAACTAAGAGAGGACAAACGAGAGGATAGAGGGAAGATAGAAGGTGGGAAACGAAAGGAGAGAAGGGAGGAGAAATGGCAAGGAGAAGGGGGATGAATGGAAGAGAGTTTTGGAAAGAGGAGGAGCAAAACGAAAGGGGGAGAGGGCTTTAAGATGGGAAAACCGAGAGCAGGAAGAGGGATGACTGTCAAGGCAAAGAGAACTCAAAGAGCAAAGGTGGAAGCTAGAAGAGGAAGCTTAGGGTAACCAAGATGTTTGTATTGAAAAAGTTTGATGGTGAAGCAAGATCCTCTTGTTGTTATGCTTACAAAACTGAGAGTTCTTTGGCCACAAGTAGAGTGAAGGAGAACCTGCAAAAACTCACACAACTTTGGGAGATACCTGCAAACCACATAAGCTCAAGCGAAAGGAAAAGACATATATGCATGTGCTAGATTGTTAGCCGTCTAAACATATAATCAAATCCAAATATTCCTAAGCATATAAAAATTTACACAATATCACCTCAGAATAGTGATGAAGCATGGCCACCAAGAGCCTCCACAAATTGACCTCCAAAGTCACAACTTTATTAAATATTCAACAAGTTACAATTCCTCCAGAGTTTCTATGCAAAAAATCCATGAGGAAAGAGTGCAAAGCACCTCTACTTATACAAAAATACAAGAGCTTAGGGCCCTAAGTCGAATTGGCATAAGAGGGAGCTAATGGCACATAGTCATTCAAACGAATTCCAATCACATGAAGGCTTGGAGTGTTGAATCAATAGCTAACTCGAGCTTTTGGTAGGTGAATTGGGAGGTGGCCTCCACCTTGGCAAGGCGCCCCCCATTCCTTCATAGGAACAATCACCCAACTAATGCGTAACTGCCACCTCAAAATCACGTGGACCATCAAAGCGTGAGCTAATGAAGGAATGCGAAGCTTGGAGTTGATGATCTCGAGTGGGTTGGCATGACCGGGGTTGGTGGAAGATGAGGTGGAGCCTCTCTTCATGGTAACCAACGCCCTCAACTTTGGAAAAAACGCCCCCACTAATTCGCACGGTGGCTGTCCACGTGAAAAGGGATCATGTGAAGGATGCACGCTTCTCATGATTTATACAAAGTTTTACTTATCATATGATTTTAATTCAAATGATATCCAACCATACAATTGACTTGGAGCCTTCACCCATGACCCATGTGAATGGCCATGTGAAAAATGCTCATGTCACTCTCTTTATTTAAATGACATATCCAAACTTTGATTTATGGCATGCTTTATTTCCTCCATGTAGTCGTACACCTTTAAGAAAATAACATTCAACCTTTTCCAAACATTAGAATAATCTTTTTTGACTTTTTCAATTTTTTGGACTTTAGTGCATTTTGTCACTTGGCAATTAAATGCCAAAATGATGCATTTTTAGCCAAAACTGCTCTTGGGGTGATGTAACTGCCCGGAAACTGAAGAATGAAGGTGCTAACGTGAAGAGGATGCTCTGAGTGTCAAAACGAGCCTCCCCACGCCCAATTCCGCCTCCGGATGAGGTTTTTATCACTTTTTGAAATTTTTTAATTAAACCATTAAAAAATGGTATACTTTATGGAAAAAATTATTTTTGCCGGAATCCAACGAAACTCCTAGAGGACGTAGTGCATGTTCATATGACTCAATCAAGATGGCTAACACGTAAAAAATCCTGGACACAAGACTCTAATAACCACCTTAGGTTTTGACCACCATGGGAAATACTCCAGCGTTGGAGGTTTGAGTGAAAAACTCAGGGATTATACGCCACTGATGAGTAGTGCATAATTCCTAAGGAAAAAACACTCTAGAGTATCCCCCAAATGGGTAAACTTACGGATAGCCGAGTCTTTTATAAAATGATCCCGTTTAGACCAACTTTTTACATTTTCCCCATGGGGGTATGAACATGCAATTATTACAAATGGGGCAAAATTGCTCTGAAAATGACTTCTGAACTTCTGAACACTGATGATGAACATGAATCATGTTCATGAAACTGGCGGCTCATGAGAAATTCAGCTATTTGTACAAAATAGGTGATAACACTATGCAAGGTGGAATGAGTGGAATAGGGACAAGGTCAACATGGGATACCAAAGGGTCAGGTAATGATCCAAGCAACACTGTGGAGACCTGCAAGAAGACAAAATGTATATAAGCCACAGACTAACACAAAATATACTGTCATGCTAATGTTCTTATCATACTTGTCAGATAATCACCAATTATAAAACAAATCTAAATGCAAGTCGGTCATCAATATCACTCAGACAAACTGTCTAGTACAATTGCTGAATGTAGGATACAGCATAGGCACATGCTATTGTAGGTCAAAGTCCAATCCTCTGTCGAATAGTGGAGATATCCACTGTATGCAAGGTTCCAAAATGTATGGCAAGGGATCCCAAAATTAGTCGGTAGATAACCTAGGGCCCTACTTTGAAATACTGCCCACTCAACTGATCCAACCATGATCATAAAATGTATCTCCTCCATATGCAACTGATGCTCTGTCTCTGGGACTCAATGCACTGGCCAAGCTCAAAATGTAATCTGCTCTGACAAAAATGAGAGGTAATCCCCCCACTACATAATCTGTGATAACAGTATCCTTTTGTTGTCCATGGCCACCACTCTTTGTCTGTATAGTATTAGCTTCCCTCTTATCTTGAGTTGTATTGGATATTAACCTGTTTTTGGTTGAAGTATCTCATATGGAGTGCTTAGCTTTTTCTATGGAAGCTTGTTATCAAGTGCTTATGCACCCTTTCATTCTGACTTGATCTATTTGTAGATGTGCTTGCCCCCCATACTTGATATTGTCTAGAACTACTGGCGCTATGACTGCCTGAAAGAGAGAGCATAATTTACTCCAATCCCATACCTCTGATGCCCTAGACTTGTTTTGAATTTCGAGTAAGAAGATTGCTTTCCATCTCTGCCTTGTAGTCCCTTCTTTGTGCACAAACATCATTTAGCCTCCCATTGAATTCTAGTCCTTGGTTTTTGCAGTTTTCTTTTGTCTCTAGATGTTCATTTCTAAAGCGGATTTGGTTTGGTTATTGGTATTTTTTCCTTTTTAGTGAAAATATCACCAGCTTGGACTTGTCCATGTTCACTCACATTCATGCCTACCTTCACACAAAATGTTTTAAAGGTCAGCAAGATTTCCTGCAATCTGCACAATCTTCTTGCTGTCAAGATCACATCTTCTACATAGAATAGGATTTTATTGACAAACCCTGCTCTTCTTAGCTGCCCACCTCCTTTCTTTTTTGTCCATTCCTGAAACTTGTTTTTGTAATGCCTGTTAGGACTAGAATTGTACCTAGTTCCTATTTGATTTTTTCTCAATTTTTCATTCCTCTCTATTTCTATTTTGTTTTATTTTAAATTGAATAGTTTTGATTTTCTTTTCATTTTCTATGTTATGAATGTTATTTTATTTTATTTTATTTTACCTCTATACATAGTGGCTTATTAAAATATTTCATTTCATTTTACAGTCTTCAAAATACTTATTTAAAAGTTTCCCTAACTCCTATGATTAAAATTTAACCTTTATGTTGAGCTTGTTTGCAAAATTTTTAATATGGAGACATTCCCGCAGCGTGGTAATTAAACTGCATACACTAAGGCGCTGCTGGAATTTTAAATAATGGAGGATCGTGGTTGATTGATGGCAAGTGTTGGCACATTACATTCTATGATGTTCGAAGACCTCGAGGCAGCTGTTCCTTATATCATAACATTTGTCAAAGTTCATGATGATTCATCACCTAAGGAGCTGAAAACAGGGGGAGCCATGTGCATGGTTCAGAGGACACTAGGAGAGGACTTTGCAAATGATATTGAAAATGTGAACATGGTTGAAGCATCATACTACAATCCTTGGAGGTGGACTAACAGACAGAGTGCCAACTATCACAACATAATGCATAAAGATGATGAAAGATGCACAGTCATGGTCTGTTTTTCACTGTTTTAGTCATTATAATTGAGCGCAGATTATGAGGTGATGAAAAGGAATTTTGGAAAACCAAAAGAGGTTTTTGTCCACAACAGACTCATTCACAAAAACCTCTCTCAGTTTTGCAACAGCTGTCATGGTTTGAAAGATTCGAATTGATCTTTATGGCATATTTTTCATGGTTTAAAATATTAAATAATTTACTGTTTTAGTTACAAACTTTCGACACGTCTTCCGATCAATTGGAGAAGAATTTCTAAAAACCAAGAGAGGTTTTTGTTGATCACGGACTCATTTACAAAAACCTCTCTCAGTTTTTGCACAGGTGTCCCGGATTGAGAGATATGGAGGCTTCTTTGAGACCCATTTTTCAGAAATTCGGCAAATTTCCCCAGAATCTGATTTTGCTATTTTGAGTATTTTTGACCGTAGGGTTTTGGATTTCATGTAACTGCTAAATGCAACTGATTAAAGAGTTCAAGACCTAAAGATGTAGTTATGAAACTACTTCATTTTGTGATTATAAAATAGGGAGACCAATACACTAGCATGGTTTGGTATTTTGTTCGAGAAGGGCTATAGAACTGATGCACTGTTGTATTATCAGACTGATGCTATATACTCTCATGTAAGTTCTTTTTGAAGATTGATATCGATCTGAATACACATATAAGCCACTTATTGTCTCTCTTTTGCTGGTTATGTTTATGGCCTGTTCGACCACTCAATTTATAATTTCATTTATTGATTAAAGTTTTATTGATGTAAATGCTTATGAATTTGTGGACAAAACCAGTTTCTTGTTTTATGAATGCTAATAGTTTACTTATATGTTTTATATCTTTATACATCAGCTCTTCTTGATTGCTTTATGATTTAGTGTTTGCATTTGTTTGATGATTAAACTATTCTCTTCTTATGAATGAAGCCTTCAAACCAAAATCACACAAAAACCAATTCATTTTCCTTCAGTTTTTATTGAGATTGTCCTAGCTTGTACCTTCGTAGTCTAGGTACAATTTTTAGCACAAACAATGCCCAAATGGTGTGGGGGAGAGGGAACTTCCTTGCTTCACTTTGATTTCAGTTCTGAACCTCTTTGACAAGCTATCTATGGTTCTGATTTTGGTGTCGACCCCACCAAGCCCTAAAACAACATTTCACGGAAATCTATTAAACAGAATGCAAAACAAACTTTCATGAGAACTAAAAGGCAAAGCCAGCAGCAAAAGGATGATAGATTTTACTTAGAATCATCTCCCCTTTCCTGATAACTTGGTATATCCTCCTGTTCCTGCGATTTCCTAAGAAGTCCACCCCAATGTTTTTTTACTAGACCCTAGCCGTTCCAACTTCCTGCTTCTGGATACTTGTTTGCTGATGTTTGTCTTTCGTGTCCAGTATTTGGGGACACAGAGCCCTCAACAGATTACCAAAATAAAAACTGATCCCACATTGCTGTGCTGGGGTTGTAAACAATGACCACTGCATGATGGCATTGATAGATGTGAGTAATGTTTAGATTGAATGACAAGTTATCTGGATTTTCACATGATATACTGGGATCTCAATACAGTGGATACATATGTGTGACAGAGTTGACATATCAGATTTGAAATGCATGATAACTTTTGCAGAATAGAGTTGCAATTCTTTGTTTCAAATATTTGGTGAGTTTATCAACTGTGCTTAAACTGGTTATTAACTTATTTACTAAAATAGTATTAATGATGAAGTTGTCTATTCCTGAAAATTGGGTCTTGGTTATCTTCTGTAAGCTGATGGGAGGTCATAACCAATAACTGTCTAGTTGCATAGAATAAAATAGAATTTAAATAATCTCTAGTCCAGTGGTGGGATATGCCATTTCAGTACTTTATTTTGTTAAAGGGCATATGTGTATCATCTTTTATTGTTTGTAAGATTTTTTTCTGTTAAGAGTCAATATAAATTTTAAACCATTAATTTTTATTTCAGGGAACCACAGAGGATGAGTGTATGCTTTAATTAAGATATTTGACAAGTTTTCCTGGTCAAAGGGTTGTATGGATGGGAATTTTTGTTCAGAAGGCAATACATTTTCCTAGGAATTAGCGTGTTACACCTAAATTATACATTCATATCATTTTTGTGAATTTCTTCACAGGCTTATACTTTAGTCCTAGGAACTTCTTTCATTTGTTTGATCTCTGTCAGTCATGGAATTTACTTACATTATTCATGATCCATATCAGTCTCCAAGCAGAAGTGCAAGGAGGAAAAAAGCAAAGAGACGTTGGCTACGAGAACAGAAAGATAAAAATCAGGAGGTATATACTGCACTTCTGTTGAGAGAGAGATTAGGTACATACCTTTTAAGGTTAAAATTTCATTTGTCACTACGCATCTAATCTGAATGATTGATTTTTACATGTTGCTGGCAAGTCATTATCAGTAATCTATATTACTTCATAATACCTATTCAGCTATCATCTACTTTCTCTTTAGTTGGCTTCTCACGGTTTTTAATGTTCTGGGCCATTGTAGATGTTGGGTTTGCCTTTTTGATTTCAGTTTATCATATATATGCTTACCATAGATCGTTTTCTTTTGTTTTGTAATGTCGGTTCAGAAAAACAGCACCCTTGACAACCAAATTTTCTCAAAATGCAAGAAACTTCAAAAATCAAATCAATCTGATGATGCTGAAGCTGAAGAAGAAAGCCTTCCTGTAATAGTGAGACCTGGACATATACGCTTTGAGCCCATTAACAACGGTGAGATTTTTCTGTTGCCAGGTTTCCCTATTTGTACTCACACTTTATTATCAGATGGTTTCAGCTGGTGGTTGTTTGACTGAATGGTGGTCTGTGTGAGGGCCATTTGTGTAGGCCGCATCCCCTGAGATCTATTTTGTGACCAGTTTGTTGTATTTTGTGGAGGTCGCATCTCTTGTAGACTGGTTTGTGGACAGTCTGTTGTCCTGTGTGAGGGCCACCAACCCCTGTGAACTCATCTGTGGACTGAAAGTTACTTTTTATGAAGGCCGCCGACTGTTGATGCTTGCTTTGGGTCAGATTTAAACTGTTGATGCTTGCTTTGGGTTAGATCAATTTGTTTAAGGCTGCCACTTGAAGATCCATTGTGTTTAGGGCTGCCACATGTAACTTCTGAAGGTCAATACCTGTCGGGATTTTGTTTGGTTCATATCCACTGTGATTTGAGGTCTGTTGGTGACTGTCACTTACTTTGTTGAAGGTTGTTTGGGTTTTGAGTTTGTTGTTGTATTGGGGCTGCCATTTAACTACTGGGTACCTGTTGACTGTCCTAAGCCCTTCCTTATCCTACAGCACATCATCTCTCTCTCTCTCTCTCAGGTTTGTACTAACCCTCAGGTAAGGGTCAGATTGTTCCAATAGATTGACTTGCCTCTGAGAGGCACAGTCTGTTCTGAAAGTGAAAATTCTGAGTTTAAAGGTCTCATCACTCCAGGTAAGTAATCATACTTGTTATTTTTTTTATTGTGAATCAGATATGTTACTGCTGTTAGAACTTTGTTTAAATTAGTTATGCTACTGCTGCTGATTACATGTTACTGAAGATTTCAACTTTAACACAGGGACTTCCTTGGGAGTGTTAAAGTTGAAAGATGAAAATTATCTTTTGAATTTATCTTGCCTTGTTACTGATGTTTCTAATACTAGGTTAGAAATTTAATTTTTGCATTAAAGTATTTTTAAAGTTTGAATTTTCTACTTCAATCCCTAACCTAACCCTAAATTTAACATGGGGCTTGACAAGGAAAAAGCCAAGATCCAAAATGCTTTGGGGCAATTCACAAATGCTTGGAATGATTATGGGGTATCAATTGTATCAGATGGTTGGACAAATGCAAAAGGCTAGCCATTGATAAAATGTTCTTGGTGTGTTTGCTACTGGTGCACTATTCCTTTCAGCCCATGACTACTCAGATAAATTCAAGACCGACATGAACATTGCAGAACTCTTACTCAAAACCATTGAAGCTATTGGTCCATACAATGTCATCCAAGTCATAACCGATAATGCTGCTAATTGTAAGGCAGTGGGAGCAATCATTGAAGATAAATACCCCAACATATTTTGGTCCGGGTGTTTGGTTCACACATTGAACCTTTTGATGCATGACATCATTAAGGTGAAGGAGAATGATTACAAATGGATTGGTGAATTTTATAAAATAGGCAAGTATAAGATTTATTACTAACCATAGCAATGCCCACGGCATTTTCTGCCGTCACTTAAAGTTGGAGCTATTGAAAATAGCAAAGACTAGATTTGCTAGCTACTACCTCACCTTTATGTGCCTTTTGAAGGTAAGAGAGGCATTGGCTAGCATATCGAGTGAATCATGGTAGGTCTTGAAAGATAGGGCTACATCCACATCTGACAGGCTTGATTTTCGGGAGGTGGAGGACATTGTTCTTGATGGTCAATTTTGGGCAAGTGTCAAGTATGTTTTGCAGTTCACAAAGCCCATTTATTACATGATTCGGTTTGCAGATACAGATAAGCCGGTGATTGGGGAGTTGTATGAGAAGATGGATAGCATGCTAGGCCAAATTAAAGATATTGTTGAATAGAAGGATCCCATCTTGTATGACCATATTTACAGACATGTGGTCAAAAGATGGGAATAACTCAACGTTCCACTTCATGCCTTAGCATATGTGTTGACACCAAAATATTATTCTCCATCTTGGTTGGCCAAACCAACACCTGGGGGTGGTGTTAGGAGAAAGCCCCACACAGATCCAGAGGTATAGGTTGGGTACATGGCTACTATAGACAAGTTGGTCCTTGATGAAGAGGAATGTGACTTATTGTGCAGTGAATTAAGCAAATACCTCAGTGAAGTTGGTCCGTTTGGTAATTTGCATGCAATCAAAGATCGAGATAGGGAAATTCCTATTGAATGGTGGAACATGTATGGCTCAACATGCCCACGCTTGGATAAATTGGCAGTTAGAGTGCTTTCACAGTTGGTTAACAGTTCCTCCATAGAAAGGTGTTGGAGCACCTATCGCCTCATCCACTTAGTGAAAATAAATCGATTAAATGAAAACCGAGCTGAAAGCTTGGTTTATGTACATTACAACTTGAGGTTGTTGACTCATTACTGTGAGTGTGCCAAAACTGATAGATCATATGTCACTTGGGAAACAATCCAGTGGAGTATAACTTGGAGGATGGAGCCTTAGCTTTAGAGCGCTTGGAGGAAGAGCTTTTGCGCGATGAGGATGACCATGCAGCAACAATGCCATTGCCATCTTCTACCTTGTTTCCAGATGCACCATCTTTGCCTAGAGGTTCAACTCCATGACCTCCATCTACATCAGTGAGGGGGGGGGGTCGTGCAGGATCGAGTCTTGGACGTGGCTCAACATTGCTGGCTAGTGGGGATTATAATCCCACTCCCATTGTTCATAGAGCACAGGAAATGAAAATGGAAATTTCCCATGGCGAGAGGAAACATCCATAAAATCTACTTTTCTTGTTTACAGTACTTTCAAGTTTTTGCAGTATTGACTCTTTTATATTTATTATGGTATATTTTGTAAACATTACATGGTAATTCGAGTTTGAAGTTTGAAGTTGAACCTACCTTTGAATTTCACTATTTGCAATTTTGCATGATTGAGTCATTGACTGCATAAAAGCATATTATAACTCTTTGGTAAGGAATATAATGCTTCGTGAATTGTTTCAACTTTTTGGTAAGGAATATAATGCTTTGTGAATTCAAATTGTTTCAACTTTCAACTTTCAAGTTTCATTTTATGGTTTATGTTCTTTGTTATAAACTATGTCACTATAAGTATAGTTTGATAACTTTGGTTACAAGTACTAGTGATGACAAAATGCTACATATTGAAAATTTGGAGCTTGAAGGTTGAATCTTGATGTTATAACTTATGGAATCATGGATATTGGACCTATGGTGGAAGAATTCACTAATAGATGATTAATGATTGATGATTGATGAATGATGTTATATGGTTTATGATTTAATTCATGTTTTTATTGTTTCCATAACTAATTCAACATTCTATACGTAAATTCAACATTCTACATGCATTTGTTGACGTATATGCATCAAAATATAAAAGAAATATATATTATATAAAAAACACTTTCGAACCGGAAGCTTTTGAAAATTTTGCTTCTCGCTCCCCCTCCTGCTCCCAAGTAACCTTGGTTGGACAACTATTAGGTTTGAGGTTTTAGTATTGACTCCGATGTATCATTTTGATTTGGCATCTACTACATCATATATATCGGTGTTTTTCCTATATTTATGTGGCAATGTGCTTATTTGATGTTGTTGTTGGTTTATATGTTTAAAAATTTGAAAAAAATGAATTTATTTTGTATTTTTTAATTATTGCCGTGGTTTGCTGATATTTTCCATGATGTTGCCGAGAAATTGTATTTATACTAGGGTTGCCAGAGCGTGGGAGCGAAGCGGGAAGCAGGAGCGCGGGTGCGCATTTTTCAAAAAATGGTCGAGAGCGAAGCGTTTTGGGAGCATATATATATATATTCAAAAAAACATCTAGAATGCCAAACTAGATGCAAAATTTATGAAACATGTATGTTTGTGCTACTTCCAATATATAAAATGCCATCTAAATTCCATAATTCATGATTCCATTATACATGATTACATCCATACTACGTAGTACAGCAGTACACTAATTATTAATCATTCAAATTTCAAGCATCAACCATCTAGTTGTTAAAAATTACAAAGTTACGAATTGAAATACAATTTACAAATACAAATACAAACCATCTAGATTCTATCAATTACGAACATAAAACCTTTAGAACCATATAATAGGGAAGTACATCATTAACTTATGGAAGTACATCATTAAGTACCAAAATCAAATAGGGAAGTACATCATCAAGTACCAAATAGTTTTGTTTACAAAAATTGGCTATCTGCATGTGCCATGAAGAATAACTTATATGTACCAGAATGATAATTAAACTGAAATACGAAGACTAAAAGGTCTCAAAAGTTCAAAACACTAAACTGAGCTATGATTTAAATCCTATCTAGTAAAATGCAAAAACAATCTATTTCTCCTAGTTCCTCTTTCCACCACCACGATTGCCTCGTGAGGGTACACGTGGTGGTAGTGAAGATGAAGCATGTGTAACTGATTGTGACTGTGAAGGTCCTTCTAATGCAGGTACTGCTGGAGTGCTGGTGAAGGGGCCCCGTCATGGGACCTCACACCGGATGGAGGTGGCATCTCAACACGCTCATCCTCATCCAAAAGAGCATTCTCCAACTCCTCCAAAACCAATGCTCCATCCTCCAAGTTGTCCTCCTTTGGATTGTAGTCCCACATCTTATTTGATTTTTTTATAGTTGGATCCTCATAGTAATGTGACAACAATCGCAAGTTGTAATGCACATAGACCAAGGTCTTTGCTCATTGTACATTCAACCTGTTTCTTTTGACATTGTGGATGAAATTGTATGTGCTCCAACACGTCTTTGCTGAAGAAGTGTTCACCACCTGTGAAAGAACCCGCATTGGCATAGTTTGTAGCTGTGGTGTACTAGTGCCATACATGTCCCACTACTGAAGAGAAGGCAAATTCCCTCGATCTCTAGTTGCATGGTTGCTCCCAAAGGCACTAGTGCAACTGATGTACTGGCTCAACTATCTTCGAATGCTATCACACTCCTCAACACCTGGGTACATTTTTTCCTTTGCTTGCATATAACCAGCTTGAACCTTTGGATCTTGGTGTGGTTTTCTCTTTGCCTCACCACCTGGTGGTGGGGTTGAAAGCCATGATATATGATAGTATTTTGGTGTAAGCACATATGCTAAGGCATGTAGTGGAATATTCAGCTTCTCCCACCATTTTTCGACCTCTATACGGATTAAATCATACAAAATCTCATCTCTAGGCTGAACAATGTCCTTAATTTGCCTTAACATAGTGTCCATTTGCTCATACACCTCCCCAATGACTGGTCGATCAGAATCTGCAAACCGAAGCATGTTATAAATTAGCTTGGTGAAGTGTAAAACATACTTGACCTATGTCCAAAAATAGCTATCAAGAACAGTGTCCTTTGCTGCATCCATGCCATCTCTATCAGTGCCAATGTCATCGCACTCATCACTCATCACCATAGCACCCAAAGCCTGTCTTACCCTCAATAGGTGCCTGAAGGTGAGGAAATAGTACCAAATCTAGTCTTTGTAAGCTTAAGTAATTGCAACTTAGAGTTTCCATAAAAGGCATTGACCCTTGAATGCTCGGTGATAAATTTAATGAGTTTCTTCCCTCGCTTGTACAAATCATTTATCCATGTGCATTCTTTGTGCTTGATAATATCATGCATTAAAAGGTTCAATGTGTGCACCAAACAACCAGACCAAAAGAAGTGAGTATATGTATGCTCAATGATTTTTCCAGCTCCTTTACAATTCGCTGCATTATCAGTGATTACTTGAATCACATTAGTAGGACCAACCTCATCAATAGTTTTCAGTAAGATGTTTACTATCTTCTGAGAAGAGGCCATGAGTGATGAGGAGTCTTGCGCTCCAAGAAACATTGCAGCACTAGACGAAACACCAAGGATATTTATCAAATGTTGGTTTCTAACATTTATCCAACCATCAGATACAATGGATACCCCAGTATCTGCCCATCCATCTGTAAATCGTGTAAGAGCTCTTTTGACTTTTGGTTTTTCCTTGTCAATTAACACAGTTCTAGCTTTTTCATACCCAGGGCTCTTGTATCCAACAGGGGCTTTGTTAATGGCTTTAACCATGGCATGCCAATAGGGGGAGCGGAGAACATTGAATGGCACACCACATGCATAAAGAAACCTCACCACTTTTGCATCCACATCCTCCCTGCCAGTAATATCAAGGAAATCTTCTATGGTTCTCTTACTTCCACTACCAGTTGAGGACCTTCCGCCAAGTGAAGAAGGAGATGAAAGTGGGCTCCTAAAGCTGGAAGAAGCATTAGATTGAACCTTTGTTTTTTAGCATTCATTCTTTGTGCAACTTCCTCTATCTTGATGTAGTTTTTTCTCTCTAGCTATGTTATCTTAGGACGAATTGCAATACCAAGGGACCCTTTGTTATCATCACTGTCTAATACCCCACAAAGATGCCTCCTCACACGGGTGTATGAACCGCTATAAGGTTTTCCTGGACGACAACCATGTGGGCATAAAAACTTAGTGGTTCCACCACCTCTACCCTCCTCAAGTTTTGTGACATACCTCCAGAAGGGGGTTAATGAAGCTTTGCCACTATCAGCTTCATTATCATCCCCTTCACCACCCACCTCTCCTTCATTCATTGGGTCACTATGAGAATGACCACTATCATCTTCTTCATTCACATGCTTATTCCCAATCAACACCATGAGAACCAAAAATGGAAGGTTTCTTCAAGTTTTAGATGAATAACCTGCAACAGAATGAGGAGGAAGAGGGAATGGGAAAATGTAGGAGAAGCAAAAAATACAATAATAAACAAGACATTTTGTGAACAATATTCACAAAAATACACATTGGGCATACCTATTTTGATATCCAATGATTTGCAAGTAGATGGAACCCTTTGTTGTCTCCTCCAAGCTCTCTCAAATCCTCTTCAAGCTCTCCAACTTTGCTCCGACACAAAGCCAACACCAACATCAAGCTAGCACTAAGAGCTCCTTCCCTCTCAACGCCAACTCAAAGATGAAACAATGAGGAAGAAGAGGGAGAGATTGTGCCTTATCTCCCCTCTCTAACCCTAAAGATGCCCTAGGCCCCACCCAAAAAGCAAAAAAACAAAAAAAAGCTTAAAAAAACATAAAAACTTTACTTATCCACCGAATTTTGTGGAGCGTCGCGCTGTGCGTGGAAGCGCTCGGGGAGCGATGGCGAAGCGATGTGGGAGAGATGGCGGGAGCAATGGAGAAGCGTGGAGGGCGAAGTTCGGAGCGCTCGGGAGCCAAAACGCTTCGCACAAAGGCATGGAGCGTGATTTTCCAAGCCGAAGCGGGGTTCCAAAATTCGGAAGCGAGCTCCCCTGGACGCTTCGCCCATGCTTTCGCTCGGAGCGCGTTTTCCTTGTTCAGACTGTGGGGGGGAGGACGCTTTGGCAAACCTGATTTGGACCCCCTGCTGATTTTTTGCCATTGCCTATGTTTTCAACAATGGTTCGAATATATCTACTTTTTTAGAACTTAAATTTTATGTATCTTGGAACTTATAATTTATGTGTAACTAATAGAAAATAAGATATTAATTATAGTTATCAAATTATTAAGTGAAAGGGTGTAACCCTTCACTATACATGCTCAAGCCTATAAAGGCGAGCTTCATTGTAATTTAATATTCATCTTATCATCTATCAATATCTATTATTTTTTAGTAAAACGTGGGATTCATATTGCCTATGGGCATTTTAAAGAATTTACGAGCGTAAAGAGAAGCTTTTATGCTTCATTGGTATCAGAGCCTTGTTGGTTGATACGGCCTTTAGCCATATTCTCAAACTTTGTCTGATTTTTTCTTGGCTTGTGGCCTTACTCCATGGTTTCCCTGAAATCTCACCCACTCACCCTTCCACATTGCTGCTGCCCTGCGTGCCCCCCTCCATCTGCGTTCCCTCCATTCTCATTCCATCTCCACTCTGCCTCACTTGCCCATCACTGCTCTCCTCCACCACTATTCCCGATCCACTGCGCGCCCTTCTCCCTCCTATCCACTCCCCTTCCCGTGTTCTCTCTTTAACTCCGCAACTCAACCATCCTTCACTGCTGTGCATTATCTTCCCAAGCGTTCATATTCTCGCAGCCCCTGCTACGTTTTCCTCCCAGCATCCACGCACTACACTTACGCAGACCGCTCCTGGTCCCTTCTTCCCTTCTGCCTACCCCGTCCCTCTACACACACCCCTCTCCCTTCCATCACTCTACCTCCCCACATCCACTTCTTCCACATCTCCACACAGTCCTCCTCCAAACTTGCGCCCGTGCTCCAATTTGCACCTCTCCACTCTTCCATACACGCTCCACAACCACCTTCCAACAAGTCGCAACCAACACTTCTTCTTTCCACGCCATTGCGTCCTTCGACACCAACTCTCCACACCACTCAAGCCCTCCCTGCACCCAGTCCTTACCACTACACCCTTGCCACCATTCTGCATAGTATCATACCTACGCATACCTCTCTGCAGTGCTCAACACTGTTTGATCTCTCCTACTCCGGCACTACCACTCCCCCTTTCATCTTCGCCACACAATCTATCCAATCTTCCTTCCCTCTCAATCTACCACCAACGCTGGCTTGCCTCTCCTTTCCATCTCATAAATCACACTCCACAACTTCCTTCCATTACCTGCAAACCCTAATTCCACTCATTCACAAAAAAAAAATATAATAATAATAATAATAATAATAATAATAATAATATTATTATTATTATTATTTATTATTATAAAAATTCCCAAAAATACTATTGAAACTATATAATAATTTATTATTTTTATAATAGTAATTATTATTATAGTAAATATTTTGAAATAATAGTTATTTTGGGAAAAGGAAAAAGGTTATTTGGCCTAATAAAAAAAACTATTAATAATAAAATTATTATTAAATTTTAATAATAATAAATATTATCAAAAATAAAAATAAAAAAAATCAAAAGTCAAGGAAAACGAATCCAGAAAAGATTATTTACTACAGAAGAAGACAAGGTCAAAGAAGAAGAAAAAAAAGAAAAAGGAAGAAAGACAAAAATCAAAAGTCCAAGCAAGACTCTTTATGTCAAAGAAGTCGGAGAACACTTATCACCGAAAAAATCAAAGTCAAGGACAATCATTTATCGTTGAAGAAGTCAAAGTCAAGGAAGGCTTATCAAGAAGTCGAGACACGCTATCGTCAAAGAAGTCAAGCCAACAAAGACTAATTATCGTCAAAGTCGAGACCAGTATCATCAAGGAAGACCAAGTTATCGTCCAAGTCAGGAATTATGGTGAATTCTAAATCATAATTGCAGTCCCAACTACAAGTAGCATTGGACAAAGCATTTGACATGACGAAGCTGAATATGTCTAAGGGATTAATAGATCAGGAGAATCATTATCTAAAAAGCCGTATTGAGAGTTTATTTACTCAAATTGAGGAATTAATGAGTCAAAAATATACCAATCAGAATCTACAAAACCAAAAAATCATGAAAAATGCAGTCGAGAATCATCAAGGACAAAGATGGCAAAATCATCAAGGACAAAGATGACAAAATCACGCAAATTCAGACAAAAGTAAGATGTCAAGAAGCAGAGAATTTTCGCCTTTGGCAGCAAAACGATGACTCAAAAAAAGCACACAAGTTGGAAGTTACGAAAGTCAATAACACATTAACAAGCAATACCGAAGAACTATTTCGACTAAGAATTCATAACAAGACATTACTTACGAGAATCAAGAAGCTGAAACATAGTCGGAAGACAGAACATTCAAATGAAGACCTTGAAGGAAGAATACTAGAAAAGCAAGAAGAAAACCAACACTTCAGAAAGTTTAATCAAGAACTAGAGGAACACATCAAGAAATTAAAAGAGGACAAAAGTCGCAAGACGAAAGGTTTGAAAAAATTCAGAGTAATAACAATGTACTGGAGAACAAAGTAGCGCAAATCCAGAAGGACGCATCCGAACTCTCCAGAAAACAAACTCAAGTTGAAGAAGAAGAATTAAATACAAATTCAATCATCGTCATAGTTAAAAAAGGAGTCAATCCAACAGAAAAACAAACAACAAGAACTCCTTATCGACACCTCAATTATAAACGTCATTCTGACCAATGACAGGGTCAAAATGAACATACACCGAGGAATTACGATGCCAGACAAGCAAGAACATCAAATCAACATACTAAGCAACAAACGAAAATACCCATCCCACAAAACGGTCAAATAGCTCCGATAAAAATAGATCTTGGATGGACCACATCAGAAACGATGCGACAGTTCTTCTGTGGAATTCGTAACTCATATCGCTTTATTTCCTCAAGTGTCGCAAATACTAAAAGAAAGGATCTAGAGATGACAGTTCAAACAAAAATGAGACATAACCCTTGTCTTCAAGAAAGCTTTGAGGACAAAGCTTCCCTTAACGGGAAGGCAATGTAACGAATATAAAATAAGATATTAATTATAGTTATCAAATTATTAAGTGAAAAGGTGTAACCCTTACTACACATGCTCAAGCCTATAAAGGCGAGCTTCATTGTAATTTAATATTCATCTTATCATCTCTCAATATCTATTATTATTTACTAAAATGTGGGATTCAGATTGCCCATGGGCCTTTTGAAGAATTTACAAGCGTAAAGAGAAGCTTTTATGCTTCATTGGTATCTAGAGTCTCGATGCGATTTTGTGTAATTGTAATGATTGCATAAAATATAAATCAACAAACTTGCATATTTGGTGTTTAAAAGTTTGTTTTTACATTGATGTTCATGGATATAGAAACCTTTTTAGTTAAAATTTGAATATTTTATGTATATTTTATTTTTGTGGAGTAAACTCCGAGTTGAAGGGCTCATTTAGTCAGTCAATTGAGTTGAAAGGCTCACCGAGTCCGAGCTGAGTACAAGTCTAATAACTTTAGGCTGAGGTGGAGGGTTCTAGTGATTTTTGGTCTCTTCCTTAAGTGCTTGGGGTTTCCTTGTTATTGACAAATTTATTCTAGTTTTTCTGTTATTGGAGTGTCCATAAAGTTTTAAGGATGATGATTGCGATTTCTTATCTGATATAGGTGTGTTGTTTAGTATCCATAATCTAGCTAGAGTTTTCTTAAAGCCTGCTTACTTGTAGTATGCATTCCATTCCAGTGGCAGTTTCTCCTTTGACAGTGTCCAGAACTAATACTTGTCACGATTATTAGTAGTGTGACTAGAGTGGTGGTAGTATGAGAGTGAAGACTGCTGATATATTGTTTATAAAATTTGTAGTTTGCCGGTAACATTCCATTGTGTAGTTGCAAGTTTTAGATGAACAGGCTATTTAGTCAATGACTTTGATCTGTTGTCTGAATTCTGAATTCTTCTGATGACGATAGATGCATTCAAAATATTACTGTTTAAATGAAGACTTTGAGATATGTGATGAAGAATCAGGTATGGTAGGTTTTCATGCTTGACCAGTCCCATATTGATCGTTTCAAGCAAAAAATTGAGTTCCAGATGATGGTGGAAACTTATGTTATGTCTTTCATAAATATCACTCCAATATCTTACCTTTCCTTTACAGCTTTGGTTTCTTTTTGTGGATGCAGAGCAGGAGAGCCGGGGCATTCAAGATTCCACGGTAAGATTTGCATTGCTATTTTTGCAAGCAAGTTAAATATGTGAATGTTGGTTTCTAATGGGAGGTTCTAAGCTGTATATGCATACATACATTTTTAGTTTGGAATGTGTTGAACCGACCTATTTACATAACACATATTGTTTTGTCATGCTTTTGCATTACAATGTTTCCTCGACAGTTCCAATGTTTTTACTGTGTTTGGTTTCATACTATTCAATCAGTGGTTTCAAACCTTCTGGGTTTTGATTAGTTGCATTGTTTATTATTTCTCTTTCACCTCTCGAGATCTTTTGAGCTTGTAATAAATATGGTTTAAAGGTTTTTATCACCTTGTATTTGGTAGAGTGTCATTATGTGTATGCCTATGTTGCATTGGTTTTGGGGATGGGGGAATGGCGGGTACTGGGGGATGAGTACCTGGGATGACTAGAGCTTACCCCCAATTTTTCAAGGAACAGCAGGTTGGGGACTGCAATTATATATATATATATAATTCACCATAAATATTTGTAGTTCCTTCCAAGCACAATAGTTTATGCTATATAGTATTATGCACATCCTTTACACTTGCTAGTTCTGAAAAGCTCAGGCAAATAACAAAAGCGCTAAGTGACATTCCATTATTGACACTTGAATATGAGCAAAATGCAATTTAGCATTAGGAAACTTAAGTGTAACTATTTTCAATCTGCAATAAGGTCCATGAAGGGTCAATGCAGAGATTGCTTGTCTGTATATTTCTTCCTTATATTTCTTTTTTTTGATGATTTGGTTCAAAGAGATTCCCTTCTCAACAGGTTCTGCAGATTTTTACAGATGTGTTGAACACCAGTACAAAACATTTTGGGATATACATGCTCGCATTCTGTAAAGAGATTAGATTTATATTTTATATTAAGAAGGATACTGAATAGGAATTTATTTAAATGTTTAGTACCCAATCTAAGTCTTTACTATCCAAATGTTTTTCACAATGCTCGAGGCTGGGATGTGTTGATTTTTTGTACCTTGGAGGTGTTTCCCTAGTGACTTTGTGCCTATGTTATTAGATGGGGAAAAGTGACATGACCCTTAGCATTAATTTCATGAGATGTGGAATTAATTTCACTTTAGAGTTATAAAGTGACTTTTTGAAGTATTTAATGAGAGTTGAGTGAAATTAAATATTTATGGAGAGAAAAATGAATTTATCTTGTCCATTGATTTTCCATCACAAGATTCAATGTGAGCCCTTGGATCTTGTGACTATTCAGCTAGCTTCATTGCAAAAACAAAATGGCTGGGGGCAAAGGAGAGGTATATTCATTCATTCCATGAGATTTGAAGAGAACTTGACCTATTGAGAAAAGAGAGAACTGGGAGAGAGAAAGGGCATCGGAACGAATTCCAAGGCAGTTCGAGCAGCAGCAGTGGCATGATTTTTTGAGAGACTTGAACAAAAATCAAGGCACTTACAGCAGTATATAAGCATCATGAAAATCAAGGATTTGCACTGTTCGAGGAGGGAGCAGCAGCATGCATTTCCAGGCAGTGGCATGATTTTCGAGGAGTAGGTACAGGCAATTCATACAGCATTAAATGCGCAGGCCGTACATCTGATTTCTGTTGCTGAGTTGGCATGAAATTTGAGGTGCTTACCTGCTGTACTTTAGTGGCACGAAACCAAGACAGACAAATTTTGGCCACGAAATTCGAGGAGAATACAGACTGAAAGTTGACAGTCCGTACAGAGCTGAGAAGGCATGAATTTCAGACTGTATGCACAGAATTTGAGGCAGCTTCTGCACTGTTTTCGAGGCAGCCTGTTGGTCTTGTGGTTGTAGATAAGTTGTGCTTGAAATTATTATCATACTGCTGTACAATTTCGAAGAAGAAATAAGTGCTTACTCCCTCTCACAGGTTTTTCCTGGGGCATTTGCCCAAAAAATTTTGAGTCTGATTTTTATGTGTGGATTTATTTTGCTCAACTTTTGGTAAAATTCTCCATGTGTTTCTAGTTCTGTTTTTTTATGAGAAATAATTCATTTGCATCAGTTAATGTTGAAATGGTGGGGCATTAAACAATGAACAGTGAGACTTGAAACCGGATTGGGTATTAGCACGAAAAATTTACAGTATGGGGGAAGAGTTGTACTTGAATAACTCCTGGACACCTATGTACAATATGTAAAAGCTAAGATGACCCTAAAAGTGAAAAAAATAGAGCAATGCCCAAGAAGGATCAGACCTTTGGGTTGTTTCATTTCTTGGTTTGTTAACATGGAGGCTTTGCTGCTTGTAATGATGTTTCCTAAAAGACAATAGTTAAATCACTATAAAACAAAATCAAAATCCATCATACACAACCCATATTTTGAGGTGATCATATTATCGAATCATCAATGTCCATTTTCAAAACAAAAGATACATGCCCAAAACATTGCCAAAATCTGCTTGGGACATCTTTAAAAATCTACTTGGAATGTCTCCGAAATCTGCTCGAAAGTCCCCAAAATTTGTTGGGGGTGATTTGGGTACGACTAGCAAATCCCCAAGTCCTTGTTGAAGTCCTCGACAGATTGGGGACGTTTCCTAGGGGTCCCACAATCTGCAGAATGTGGGGACAATGGGTATGGGGCGTTGGGGGGGATGGGTCCCCATGCAACATAAGTGTAAGCATTCTGCAGAAGACATTCATTTACGTGGAAGCAAAATAGTCTCTTTGTTCATATCTTTGTGTTGAACCAATAAGTGGGATTTCTTTTTCATTTTTCTAGTCAAATACATTAAAGGTATTTTAGATTCTTTTGTGGGATGCCCTAGTTGAGGGTAGTAAATTTAGTATATCAAATATTTCTCACCCCATGTCTGTTGCTTAGACTTTCGGATTTGGAGCCCAACTAAGTCAGAACTGGGAAAACTTGTGGAACCTTCTTTGATAAAAGATCTTGGTGTTCTTGTCATGTCTTACCATTTAAGTTTTCTAAGCTCTTGGTCACATGAACATAACAAGAAATATTTGTTTCACCATCACTTACCTTCATTATGAGGAGGATGTGTCCCTTCGTCGTTGTTTTCCCAAGGAAGACTACGAGGAAGCCCTTCTCTCTCTCTTTCTAAGTTACGGTCAACCAAAGCCAAAAATTCTCTTACAATCCTAGGCCTACGTTTGGCTTCCCTTATTTGCTCTAACCTAGCTTCCATGTCAGCTTCAAAGCCAGGATTTTCATCCTCTTGCTCTTGAAGCGTAGCAGGGTTAAGTGATTCAGTAACATGATTAGATTCTTCATTTTGGGGTCTAATGTTATTGCTTTCATTCATACTTCTCATTTCCTCCGATACTTCCTTGTGTTGCATCTCATAATTCATTCTAGTGGCCAACTCACCACGATCACTTTCTTCCTTTGAAGAATCAACATCTCTAAATGAAATACATATTTCTTCTCTTTTGTCACCATTAGATTACCATCATGACCACCCATGACTGATCCAGGCGGATCTCCATAGTCGAAGAATGCAGAAAGGTTTCATTAGCACCAAAGGCATTCAGCCGACGAAGAGCTTTCAGAAAGCTTCCTGATGCAATTTGAATGAGGTCAAATGGAATTGGTATGCGAGAAATTACAGGTTGAAATTACGACTAAAAAGGAGGTTCTTTTTCAACAAAAGTTCACGAGACATTGAAACAATGTATTTCACATTAAAAGTTAAAACTTCAATGTAAACTATGTAAAAAGGGAATTATACGAGAATGCTCATACAAATTCTCATTTAATTTGTAAAAAGGAAAATTAAAAAAGGTGTGAGAATACACCTCACCAATTGTTTTCCTAGTCCTAAGGGAATGTTGAGATCTTCATGGAGGAAGATGAGACTATTTCTCCACCTATCCCTTAAGGTGTCTCTTGATCCTAATTTAGGGGATCATGGGAGAGATATTCTCCTTAACATGTGTGATGAGTAATCATCCATGTAAAATCTATAAAATCCCCTCAAGAGGAGAGGAATGGGGAGGTATTCTTTTGGAAATCTTTTCCTTGTATTGGAGAGAATAAGCAAGGAGGTCTTGTTTGTGCAATTTCATGTGAGAGCCTTAGGGGAAGGCTTCCCAAGATGGGATTGAATGGCCACATGATTCTGTCTTGTTGATGTATTTGTAACTTCAGAAGATATTTCACTTGTATATTTTATATTGTATTCATATGTCATTGTGCTTCCGACGGAGAGGTTTTATTCCTCCGATCGAGAAAGTTATTATTGTATTTGATAGGGTTATTAGACTCCCCTAGAGGGGTCAGCCCAGAGTTAAGTTGTAGGGGTTTATTAGACTCTCCTAGGAGAAGTCGGCCCAGTTAGGGTAAAAGGCAAGTGAAAGTAAAGTATAAATAGAGAGGAACACCTCTCTATTTATTCATTCACTCACTCACTCATTCGCATAAGTGAGAGAGAGAGAAGTTCTCACAAGTGGAGGAGGAGGAAGCTACTGAAGACCATCTCTTTGTTTTGGGGTTTTGTATTGTTGCTCATTCTATCTTTGAGGAAGTTGCGGGGTTTTCTCCTTTATGGTTTCCTCGGTGAAATGCTTTGTCTCTTGTCTCTTGTGTTTGATTTGTTGTGCATGTTATTCTCTCAGATAAGATCCTAGATCATATTGAATTAAATTGTGAAAAACTAACATGTCCATATAAAATGCATGCATATTTTGAAGGAGAATTAATAAGAACGGTTCAGAGTTTTGACGAACCCGGAGACATAGTCAGGAGGCCCAACGAACTCCGTTATCAGTTGGTTGTCATCATTTGGTATGTGTGTATCTGATTATGTTCTCACTTTGTTGAGTAGTGATGTCATTTCAAATTACATACATTATGATGACAAATTGTTCATGTTTAATGATGGATAAGTACCGAATGCTCATGATTTCACATGTAATTAAGTGTCAATAAAATATTTTTTTTGTTGAAATTTTGAATAGAGAAAGTTCTCTGTAAAAATTTCAGATCAATGACCATAAAAATTCCTTCAGGACACAACTCACCTTGACCAAAAGAGTTCCTAATGCCGTCCTCATATTTTCCAAGATGACCATCATAAAAGGGCTACGTTAAATCCTAACCATAACATCGTCAGAGTTGGGAATTGTGGCATATGATAAGTCCATTTGAAGATGGCCTCCCAATCCAACAGACCATTTCCTACAAAGGAGCATTCCATAACCAGGAGGTAGGTCTATTACCACAACATCCATAAGCATGGATATATCAGGACATGAAAATAAATAAGCTCTCAAGTTCTTAATTAAGCTGAAAACCTGAACTCGTCTTGAGTCTATCCCGCACACATTCCCATATGGCCTAGTAATCTCTAGTCCCATGTTTTCCATCACTTGCAAAGGCATGACATTCATGGCAACCTTGGAATCTACCATGCAATTGTGGAGCTAGAGTTCCATTCTTCCTCTCATATAAGGCTGTTTGAATATTGATAGGAGGATCTTCCTCATCTTCAACCATAAGACTTGGGGCTAAGTCTTGAGGAGGTTGAATCTCGCTTTCTTCTATGTTAGTACTAGGGATTCTCTAAAAAACCTCCACCATTTATTCTTTAACCGACATTATTTTCATCAATTATGTGAGTGGAATGTGGGGCATTACTTTATCCAACTCAATATTTATATTCAAATCATAATCAGGAAAAGTGGGGCTGGCCTTACTCGCTTTATCACGTTGCTCACTATCTCTTCTCTCCGTAAAAAGGGTTGGCTTTGGGCCATCCCCACGTCTCTGGTAATTCCGGATGGGAGCCTTGTCGTTCTCTTTGGTTTGGCCTATAGTAGAGATGGGAACACTAGGGCTAGGATTTTCTTGAGCATCATCTTCTTGAGTCAACATGATATGTCCAAAATCATTATCAAAGTCAAAATCCTCAACCAAATTGATGTTTTTGGGGGAATCCTATACATCATCACAGTGAGAGAGATATTCGAGGTTGTCTTTTCTATGTTCTTTTGACCAGTTAATTACAGGTGGTTCAGGTGACGCTTGGCCCACAGGGGTTCTATTATCTTCAGTCATAGGTATTTTCTGGGGATTCCAATAAGGTTTGGGCTCGTATGACTGCCTATATCATTTAGCTTGTATGACTACCTATATCATTTAGATTCTTTACTTTTGGCATTGTGCCTAGTCAGGAGAGTCAAATTCTTAACCATCTCATGCATGTTCTCCATTAGGTCATTGGGATCTCTAACTGGTTCCTTTCCCTTTTTAGCTTTAGGTTTCGATCTAGAAGAAGGAGGACTATAAGATTTGAAGAAGTTTTGTTTCCCCATAGAGGCAATGTATGCTTCCGCTCTTCTAGCATTATCTTGTGCAGCTTTATGATCAACGAGGTTCTTATCTTTAAGATGATAGCCAAGACATCCATCGAAAGAGTTAAGATAATGAATAAGCACAAAACTTGATCTTTTGGTCGAGTATCTTCAAGAATATTAGCCACTATTTTGTCAAACCTTAAATTACACTCATGGACATATTCGTTTTCTTTCTTCTTGATTTCAAACAATTTTTCAATAGAAAACATCCATCCAACTTGACTGACAATTCATCTTTAAGCTTAATAAAAAAAGCACCATATCCAGATAGAAGACAGTCAAACCATCTGCGGGGTTCACCAAGGGACACGGAAAGACCCCTCATATAGACATCTTCTTCTTCATCCCCATAAGCTTCCATGTGAGCCCAGATAATGTCAATATGACCTTCAATTGATATTGTGCAATTTCCACTAAACTTAGGGATTTTCTTGAAGTATTTGCTGGGAATATCGTGGGGTGAACCAACTATTTGGGAAAAATCGAATGGTGATGATCTAGCCAAGTTGCCAAAAGTCCGGGGCCTTGGATTGTTTCCAACTACAATATTAAGCTGAGGGCCTGGATTGTTTCCAACCATTGGATTAGGTTGTGGAGTTGGAGGTGTAGGAGGGACTTGCTGAGTTAAAGGGGATCCCAAAATTTGACTCGGAGAACCAGGAGAGTTCCTTTTTCATATTGGATGTAGGCCCACTACCTGCAGATCTTTATCATCACTGGCCATAGTGTGGAATCCTCAGGACTTATTACGTGTGTCACAAACCCTCGTAAGAGCATCCCAGGACTGATTACGGGCACACAACCCAACCTATCGGATCTCCCAGTTCTTATATGTGACCCTCATCACAAACCCATGAAAGAGCATCCTAGGACTTATTACGGGCGCACAGCCCAACCTATCGGATCTCCCAGGACTTACATGTGATCCTCATCACAAACCCTCGAAAGAGCATCCCGGGACTTATTACGGGCACACAGTCCAACCTATCGGATCTCCCAGGTCTTATATGTGATCTCCACAACAAACCCTCGAAAGAGCATCCCAGGAATTATTACGGGCACACAGCCCAACCTATCGGATCTCCCAGGTCTTACATGTAGTCACCACCACAAACCCTCGAAAGAGCATCCCAGGACTTATTATGGGGACACAGCCCAACCTATCGGATCTCCCAGGTCTTATATGTGGTCACAGGACAAACCCTCAAAAGAGCATCCCAGGACTTATTACAGGCACATAGCCCAACCTCTCAGATCTCCCAAGTCTTGCAAGTCCTCTCAAGCACAACCTGTCCACGACCACAGAGCATCATCCTGATACTCACCATACATCATCCTGATGTACATGATCATCCTGATCATCATCACTGCATCATTTTGATGCATGTCATCATTGCATGATCATCCTGATCATCGTCACTGCATCGTCTTGATGCATGTCGTCCAAAGCATCGTCTTGATACTCATCACACATGATCATCCTGATCATCATCATAGCATCATTTTGATGCATATCATCTGGAGCAACATCCTGAAGCTCATCATCCATGATCATCCTGATCATACAATGCATCCACTTGATGCATACATAGTATCTACCTGTTGCATATCATCATACATGATCTACCTGATCATACAATGTATCCACCTGATACATAACCAGATACATGATCCACCTGATCACATAATGTATCCACCTGATACATATCAACATACATGATCTACCTGATCATATAGAGCATCCATCATGATGCACATACATATACATGATCCAACTGATCATAACAAGCATTCAACATGATGCATATACATATACATGATCCAATTGATCATAACAAGCATCCAACATGATGCATATACATATACATGATCCAATTGATCATATCCAACATCCAACATGATGCATATACAGAGCAGTAACTGGAGAATTGTCCTGATGCTCATCATCCAACTCTTACATCCACAGCCATGGGAAGGATCCTCCTCTCACCATGCTTGGAATGGCTCCAGCAAATGTGTCCATCACTTCTTCCTCGAAATGTCGTCAATCTGAAGAACACCAAGCCTCTCCCTGAAGTATTCAAACTTCACTCTGGCTAGTGGTTTCGTCAACACATCTGCAACCTGCTCATCCGTCGCAACATACAGGAGCTTCGCTGCTCCTCTCTGCACCATATCCCTGATATAGTGATATTTGATCTCAATGTGTTTCGACCTGTCATGGAACACCGAGTTCTCAGACAACTTCACAGAACTCTGCTTGTCACAAAAGATACCAATAGCATCCAACGGAAGATCAAATAACTCAGACAGTAGTTTCCTAAGCCAAACTGCCTCACAACTAGCCGAACAAGCTGCAACATACTCTACTTCAGCTGTACTCAGTGCTACACAGGACTGCTTCCTGCTAAACCAAGAGATCACACCTAATCCCATACTGAAGCAGCACCCAGAAGTGCTCTTCCTATCTGTAGCACTGCCTGCCCAATCTGAATCAACATAACCCTCCAGGTTCAACTTTTGATTCACATCATACTTGAGCCCATAATCAATTGTACCCTTCAGGTACCTCAGAATATGCTTTACAGCAACCAGGTGAACACCTCTCGGATCCGTCAGAAATTGACTCAATGTATTCACTGCAAAGCAAATATCTGGCCTCGTATTCGTCAGGTACATCAAGGACCCAATCATCTGACGATACATCGTGACATCAATCGGCTCAGATGAAGCATGTCACAGAAGCTTCAGGTTCGATGCCATAGGTGTGGCCATGGCTTTGCAGTCCATCATCTCGAACCTCTTCAGAATCTCTACTGCATACTTCCCTTGTCCAAGGAAGATTCCATCTGTGCTCTGCCACACCTCCATACCTAGAAAGTAGTGCATCATACCCAAGTCCTTCATCTCGAACTCGGCAGCAAGCTTCCTCTTCGTATCGACAATCAACCCATCCTCACCTATTACAAACAGGTCATCCACATACAATAGTAGTATCACAGGATTGCCTTCCTCAACCTTTTAGTAAAGGTTGGAATCTGCTTTACTCTTGGTAAAGCCCAAACTAGATAGAAAGCTGTCTATCCTACCATTCCAAGTCCTAGGAGCTTGCTTGAAGCCATACAAGGCTTTCTTCAACTTGCACATATGTGACTGCTTGTCATATGTCTCAAAACCGAGTGGCTGCTCCACATACACTTCCTCTTCGACTACACCATTCAAGAAAGCTGTCTTGACATCCATTTGGTGTATCTTCCATTTCATCACTGTAGCCAGAGCAAGTACTGATCTGATGGAAGTGTATCTGGCTACAGGAGCAAAAGTCTCTTCATAGTCTATTCCCTCTTTTTGAGAGAAGCCACGAGCTACAAACCTCACTTTGTATTTTTCTATGCTGCCATCTGCAGCATGCTTGATCTTATAGATCCACTTGGAAGTCACAACAGACTTCCCTTCAGGTCTTGGGACTGCATCCCAAACATCATTCTTCATGATCGACTGGTACTCCTCGATCATGGCATTCTTCTTGAATCCTGGGAACTTCAATATCTTCAATATATGAAATAGATAAATTTGTTGTTGAACAAATGTTGTAGTCCTTCTTTTGTAGTTGATGGTATACGATCTTTCCTACAAAACAAGTTAAATTGCATGATTAGAAAACATCTCATAGTTTTCAGAACAAATTCTTACACATAAATAAATATGTATACAGTCATGCAATTATTTTAGCCAATGCTTTAATACAACATTTATCCATATCCCGTAACTTTCTAGATGCCTTCCAATCTCTACCATAACATTGTTAAGAGTGTGCACAACTCCCAACATGTCAGCAAAGAGGTTTCATTCTAGATAAGTAGCAATGGAATGTTGTACAATGCGATAGGCCACTTACCCATCACATGCATATTAGTAGTATACTGTTCATTAATGCAATTATTCTAATATGCATAATACACACCCTAAGTCTAGGAACATAAGCATATACATCATTGAACAATATTATTTAAACAAACAAATATGCAAGAAATGACAATTCAAATACTTATCTTTGTTTGGTGTAGGGTGGACTCCCTCTCAGTATTTGCTTCCTTGCAGGAACTACTGGAGTGTGCTCCCTCTTGATCTTTGCTTCCTCGATTATCTGTCCTTGAACTTATATCCATCCTCGATCACTTATGCATACTTACTAGTATCATCATTGTGTTATCCTCAAGGTCTCATACATACATTCATTAGTATAATCTCAATACTATCAAAACACAATCTTAAACATGTATAGTCATGATCATTTCGAACACAGATAATAAGCATTAGTATTCAAGATTTATATAGGACTTTTCTGGTTAGTCATATCATTAATCAAAGTAAGGAACATAATATGCCTAGACACATGGTTACTAACTTCAATGAATAATCATTATCAATCATGCCATGTATACTTATATAAGAGATCCTAACACAAGGTAGGATTCTAACTTGATATAGGAAAAACATACCTGGATTAATATGTTAGTTGGTTATGTCTAACATACCCACATGATGTCTTCTTGTTCTCTTAAATGACTTGTGCTAGTAACCTACATATCTCATAGGTTAATCATTATAGAACCAAGTTATACATACCTCGTAAGTAGATCTTCTATGTGATCCATGGCAATGGATGAATCTTTGTCTTCATGTCACTATGGTCATGTGTTCTTGAACTAGAACATGATTTGTCTTTCTTGATGTACCATTCATGTTAGCGGACAACATCAACCTCATACAACACCACAATGCATTAGTACAATCATAAGTGTCAAAACCCTAATCAATGAATATCTTCTATCTTGCATTCATATTTTTATTAAGGTGATATGACAAGTCTAAAATTAATCAAGATTGTACTAATCTTAATGAAGACAAACATATCATAAACTTAATCATGAACAGATTTCGAAACATACCCGTAAGTCATACCTGTCGAGTTTGCTTGTAATCTTCTTATGTAAGGTCTTAGCCTCATCTCCCTTTGAAACTGGAACTTCTTCACTTATGCAAGTGACCAATCCATTCTCTTCTAGGATTAACCCAATCCACATGAATTGCAGAAACTGAATCTGGAGCTGGATTAGGGTTTGTCAGAGAAACCGTAAAAATTCAAACTTTGAATTTCAAACTTTTGAAAGGATAGAAAGATGCGCCTTGATGAGCTGATCAACCTGGTATACTCAGAATTTGAAAACTGCAAAGTTTCACCCCTCAAATTTGCTTTTCAATCTTCAGGATTGATTAGGAAGGACCCTGAATTAGGGTTTGAGTTTCCCGGAGCTTCACCCAACCAAATAGTTTGATCCAAAGTTCTAAACTTCGATTTTTCCAAGGAGCTTCCAGCTATGGTCACAGAATTCAAAAATTCCAACTTTTTTAGAAGCCCTAGTTTTTCACCTTTCCGATCAAAGTCTCGAACTAGGGTTTGATCAAGCCCAGCCTTTTGCCCAACCAAAAAATTTGATCTTGGTCTCTAAATTTCGATTTTGATGAGGAGCATCCAGCCGTGGTCTCCGATACAAAAATTCTAACATTCTCCGAAACCCTAAATTCTCGAAGCCATGAATGAAGGTGCTCAAAATCCAATTTTGTTTTGACATAAATACGCACCTGATTGTTTCTGTTGTAACTCCGAAATTTCAGATCTACAGGGTCTGAAAATTCTTCCTGTGGTAGCCTGAACTTTTATCTTTCCAACCCCACAGGTATGACCTCAAATGGATTCTCTGAGAGAGAGTTATGCCAAGTGTCACAACGTGAACTGTTTATGGGATTAAGTAGGAGAGCAAACTTGTACGGAGTGCCACATGTCACTGGTTCAATTTCGACCTCTGAGAATCGTACCTGTGAAAGTACAGTCCGTGCCCTACCTGCCACTTTTTACGAAATTTCATTTGGAGCTTCCTAGCCCAAGTTGTGACCTTTTTTCCTAAGTCTCCTGTTTATGACTGAGATCTGGAAGAGGCAAAAACCCTATATTGTACACATCATAAATCTGAAAGTACAACGAATTAGAGGCTCTCCTTTGGACACAAGGTACATGGGGATCTTATCTTCGACCTGTAAGATTTTTAGATCCTGAAACCTCGCTGAAATGAATTTATAGCGAAAGTGCTACGATGACTGGCTTTTGCTATATCAAGCCCTAGCTTCGCAAGTGCAACAAGTGTCATAAATGCTATACCATGCCTTCTTTCAAGCTAGCTCTCCTGAAATTAGATGATTGAGATTTTGGATCCTTACGATGGTAAGAAACAGGAGTCCCTTCCACTCTATCTGAATTATTGCAGCTTCTAAGATCGTATGAATGGGTATGGGGTCGTTCTTCAATGGAGTCTAGTTGTGGACTTTCCAGGTGAATAAAAATTGCTTATTCACCAAAAGGTAAGTTGTTGGGAAAGGTAAGCTACCATGTAAGAGAAAAACTAGTGACTGGATAGGTTTACGAAAATAATGAAATGCAGTAACTCAAATCAAATCCGAATGCGATATGATAAATGATTAACGCAATGAGGAATAACTCATAGACACCATAGGTAAGCCTCTACCTTCCCGGCAATGGCGCCAAAAGAATGTTATCACCTAGATTGTAGCTGTCACTAAAGGTATCCTATCCGAGATGGTAGAGGTGGGGCAGCTAAATCGTGTGACACTGCAAGGGCCTCATCGACTACTGATGAAGTAGTTGTCACACCGGACAAGCTCTTATCACTTTAGATCAAGTTAAGAGCAAGATCAAGGAGGAGACCCTTTTCAACCAATGATGGCTAACGAACCAAGAGAAGACACACAAGCAGATCTAAATGAATCCAAAATAGTGATGCCTTGAATGACAACTCTAGATCTATTATAAAAACTGAACCGGTGGTCGAACCGACCGACCTCGAGAACCGGAACCGGACCAAAACCGGATCACAAAACCGGTCCACCAAGAATACATAAAATGTTCAAATTTTGAAAAATTATATATACATAGATATAGATATATGTTCAGCCATGTGAATCAAAACCATTATACACAAATTTGCAAAAAGGAATCCTATATGTATTTTGCTAGGTGCCATACTAAGCATATTTCACTTGAATCATATGTCTAACATGTTGAGGAAACTATTGTTGTTGAAAGGGTTGTTTCAAGGTTGTTGTAACAAACAGTCGCCTTGGAATATGCCCACAAAAGTTTCTTTTAACTACACAATTAGCTCAGAGTTGTTGTTAGGGGCCAGGGCTGCTCAAAGTCTCTTTACTGCTGTAGATAACTACTATTAGGTGTATTTTATTTATGATGATATAACCAAGATTGTTGTAGGTACTTAGCATAGCCTTTCAAGGCTGCTACACTTCCTAAGAATGTCAAGAATGATTCTTAACTCAAAATACTCAAGTGAATAGTGTGAGATAAATAGAGTGGTTGGGGTTGCTTTTATAGCTTTCTTAGGGGCGCTTAGAGTTATCTAGAACCTTTCCCACTCAACCAACTTGTTTATTTAAAAAAAAAATGGCTTCTTAAATGTTGATGTATGGTTATGTACTGAATCGGTCAAAACCGGAACCAGAACCGGAAAACCGACTGAAACCGGTAAAACCGGTTGGAACTGGTCAGAACCGGCTTGTTATCACCTAAACTGTAGTTACCCCTATGGATGGATCCAGTCATGGATGGCAATAGGGAAGGGCAACTTGAAAGGTGCAACCACGATCACCTCGACCTCCAATATGTATGGTTGTCATGCCAGTCGAGGCAACCTTCACTTTATGTTATCTAGCCCAGACAACAAAGGGGGAGACCCGATCTACTCCCGACAGGAGAGATCAAAACCAAGACACCAAATCAGGGTATTTCCAAGTGAAGTTAGGTGTATGGTTTATCCTAGACCTAAAGATGAAGTCACAAGCCAAGTGGGGTTTCAATAGGTATAGCTTTGGTTCATAGTTGAATGTAAGAGTGACTTATAATGTTTATAGTGAGATCTAGGGCTAGTGTACTAGTTCAATGTCAAAAGATCCACTGCCTTGGGAACCGTGTCCAATGCAGGATAGTTAAGGGTTGTATTGGGGCTAACTAGTACATGAGACAAGTTTGACCATGGTTCATGATGTCTTCAAAGGTATAGTCTACCATGCCTAAGTCAAACCACAAGTCAGTCCAACAATCTAAGAAAGTTGAATTACCCTGTAGAGAAACCAGTGCCTTGGGAATTGGGAAGTGGAGTCAAAGTGGGGTTGACTTGAGGTTTAGGACTCCTACAACATGAGATAAGTGGACAGTATATGTTTTGATGGTTAAATGGATCTAGATCTAGGGTTAACCCAAGTGGACCACAATCCCTTAAAACAAGGAATGCAGTCCCCAAGGCAAGATTTGACAAAGTGACAGTCTAGACCTAGGTTTTGGAATATTCCGGTTTCAGATCTGCAATAATCTCAAGTACCCAGTTCCTAGAAGTGAGTGAACTCACTTCTCCAAGGTGGTGCGACTTTACCCAAGGAGGCTTCAAATGGGGTTTAGGTGGGTCAAATCATGTCGGATGGCATCCAAACTTTAGATCCTAGTAGATCGGTCAAGTAGGAGTATGGATCTATAGTTTCGTGGCAATCCACCGGTTAGATCTTAGTAGATCTCAGTTTAAGTGTTCCAAGTGGTCCAAAAAGGGGATTAAATCCCTTAAAATGTGGAATGGGACCCACAAGGTGAATTTCAAGAAAGGGACAACCTGGGTGTATGTTATTTGATGTGTAGATGCCAAATCAAGTGAAATCTCAAACACCCATCAACTAGATCTAGGTCAACTTGCCCAAATGGTGAAGTGCGCCTTCCTTGGGAGAAGCTAAGTTGGCTTGGGAGAGGGGTCAAATGGAAGCCAATCCACACCAAACTATAGATCCGGGATGCCGTGGATGCTATAGAGGTGGGTTTTGAATATCACGCCCAACAACCCACTAGATCTAAGTAGATCTACGAAAATGTAAAATGAGGGTTTTGTAGTATTTAGGGTTTTAACAATTTATGAATTATGTCAATGGATTGGATAAAGGAAAGAGAAACAAACCTGTGGATCTTACCTGGATAACCTTGTAGATGCATTGATGATGATGATCTATGCAAACCCGATCAATTTGGAAGCTTTGAGGTAGTCTCTATGCAAATCGATTTTGTCCAAGAAGCCAATGCGCCCTCTCTCCCGCACAACAAACGTCAACAATATCAGATTTGATGCATCAAGAGATAAGACTAATGCCACAAAAGAAGTAACAGAAAGATAGCATAGATCACAATGATACTAATGATAACCCCCTGATACAAGCGAATGCCAAGAAAGTCGATTTGAAGAAGCCTTGCAAAATCGCCCTTGTTGAAGTCGCCCTCCTGTAGACAAACAATGATTTCCAAAAAAAAGATAGATCTTACCACAATTTCCAAATGCTAGGTTGCAATAGACTTTCCAATCACCATCTAAGAACACCAGATGCAAAGGAGACCACAAGAATTTCCACAAGAATATTTTTCTATACCAATAATCCAAGAGCCAAAGACCCTTTACAATGAGAGGCTCTCTCCTTTAAATAGGAAGGAGAGGCACCAAAACCCTAACCACTTTTTGAATGAGTGGCTAAGATTAAAAGATACAAATGTCTGATCAATGGTTGAGATGAGCTCAACAACATAATACATGGATCACACATAAAATATAACATAAGTGGACAAAGTCGCCCTAGGAGAGGGGAATCCCACCAAATCATGATGACAAAATATCATAAGAGGCTCATGGTGGGTCCAAGGGGTAATTTTATCCCTCCTTGGTCAATCCCCATGGCACAATAACCAATAAATAATCATGAAAGTACCAAATCGTGCCTCCAAGGTGAAGTCGTGGTCCTCAAAAGACCTCAAAAATCCACAGAAAGTGCCATAAGTGACGGATGCGGGCCCCGATGAAGCTGAAACTGCTGGAGGAGGTGTGGAAGGTCCCGATCTATCATCACTGATCATCCCATGCCATAACTTTGCCTCAGTAGCCCAAATCGATTTCCTCAATAGCCATTTCTACCAATCCTGAAATGCCTCGGGAAACGTGAAACTGCCCAAACTGCCTCCTAGAGTGATGGCGCTGTCAAGGTGAGGGTACCAATGTGTCCGGGAGGGGGGTAATATGGTAATAACAAGTGGCTGGACCACCCCCTCCATCATCAGCGCCCTAGGTCAACCGGATAAAAGTCATCTCTGCTCCGACAGGGCCTCCAACAGACCAAAACTGCACTAGGACAACCTACTGAGGCTAAATCATCACTGCAAGTGCCCGGAACTGAAAACAAATTGTCCCATTGGACTCAGAAGGTCCAAATCCATCCAAGATGTGTACTCATACACCATATGAATCTCTGCATGATCAAAATAAATATCCAATGTACCGGAACAAGGCCAATAATAATGATCTGTAAATGACCAAACACTGCTGTATCCCAAGAACCATCATCATAACCCTGTAGCTGCTGCATAGAATCATCCTGTACGTGTACATAGACCATATATCATCTATCCATATCATCATAAGGCCTATCATCTCATGTCCCATGGTCCTCCATGGTCAAACTAGGTCCAACCAAGACCAAATATAACTCAGTCCATCATCCAAGGCTGCTGAAGAGTATCAAGGTTAATACATGCTTTACAATTTATTCCAATAGCAATTATAACTCAAAGTAATCATGACTGGCGATCTAAATCCAAATATATAGTGTCGTTAATTATTATTATTACTCAGACTAGACTTTCAGGATCATACTCACTTCATAGTTGTGATCAATTTGCTAGTGAAGGGTGAAGGTCTAAATTACTTGGCTAGGCTAAAGGATGACTTTAACTGTCTTGACTTTGTGACACTTTGGCAAGGGAAAGGGAATACACCATAGCATATACTGAATGAGCAATAACACAGGGAATGGCGGTGTCTCACAAATGGATGAGTTGTTTAAAGAGGGTTTATTCGCCTTCACGGATGCGCACAATCCATAATACAAATAAGGCCAGCAATTGTTTAGATATAACATTTAAGTTTCATTGCTTTTTGGGCCTGAAGTTTCCATAGCCTTGATCTATGTGTGTTTACAAACACATTGCATAGATTTACTTTTATTTTTAGGCTTTCTGCTGCAGGTGTGTTTTTAAGGCACTTGTTTACCTGAGCACTTCTAGGTGTGTCATGGACAGCTTGTTTACCTAGGTATTTACTTTTCCAAAAGATATATCATTTTATTTTTCATGGCCATTTTCATTTGGCATTTCTTTCACATACAAGATATAGCATTTCATTTTTCCAGATTTTGTATTCATGGCAGCACTAAAAGTTTCAGGTTTAGCCAACACAACTTTAGTGACTAGGGGGAGCTCACAAGGAACTCCAACTCACTATAGGTGAGTTTTGTCACCAACTCAGAGCCGAGACACAATAAACAGGGAAGCTCATCCAATACAGAGGCTATAGTTGGGAAAAGTCCTCCATGCCACTAGTCAAGTAGTAAGTCAGGGTGATAATCTAAAAAGGTAGGCCATGAATGGATGAAGACAATGATATGATGGAGCCAACACTAGCAAGCCAAGGTATGGTTGAATGATCACCTCTATTCTCCCTAAGGAGGGTATGTACCAATGAGTATGAATAGTGAACTTCTAAGTCTGAGTAGGGACAATATGATATGTATATAATAGGTGAACCAGGTCCAAATATCTATATGATCGCCAGATCATGACACTAAGTGCTAAGACATGCTACAAGAATAAGTATAAAAGCAATCTAACCATAATACCATGATATACCTGCTGAGTCATATACCTGAAAGCTCATCAACCTGCACCATCATCTGTCCTCTGAGACTGCTGCTGTAACTCTGGGCACTACTGTCTGCTCTGTATCAATGGTATAATGGCTACATCGGTCACTTCTCTGAGTGTCCTGAAACTCAGTCATGGCATGGGGAATGCAACTGCTGTCCACAATCTGATAGTGATCCAATGTAGATGCTCATCTCGGCATCTCAAATGTAAGGGAACTGGCTGAATAGTGTACTGGCATCAGAAAAATAATGTATGGTAGCCCGGCTACTATATATGTGATAACACGGCTGTTTCCATACGGAACCGGCCATTTCCGGTTTGAGACACCGATTTGAACCGGTGACGCCTCTGAACCGGTTGAACCAGCCGGTTTGACCGGAATCGGTCCGGTTTTTATAACACTGCGTGGGATTGAAGTGTTAATAATAGGTTGAGGGGCTTAATGATGTTAGAAATGATCAACCACAGATTTATCCCCACAATGAAAGTTACAGGCCAGATCTAGAGAGAATAAGTGCCAAAGAAGAAATACCCAATTTGTTCCACCTAGGGTTTATGCAATAAAATGCAGAATGTCCACAAACTAGGGTTTAATGGATTACTGGCACTCTAATTAGTTACTTTTTGTGAGATATGGACTATAGATGCAAATCAAGCAACACCTAGATCACCCAAATGATCAATTTCCCAAGTAGGGCGAATTGCCCCAACGATGACCAATGCTAGTATATGGGAAAATGGATTCGGATTAAGATCAAATTTGATCTCTAAGGGTTTTAGATGAATCCTAACTTGGGTTTTCGGTTTCAAGCACAAAAGGTGACCTGATCTACTACTACTAAAGAATGAGGGTCTTAACTTGTAAATTTTAAAGTGACTAATGGAATAGAAACCGGAACAAGGAAAATCTTGGAAGAAAATACATGAAAATCTAGCGGCCGCCAAATACAATAATGATCTTTCCCTCCAGTTACAATTTCGAGCAAGATCTATGGAATTCCAAGTGAAATCAATTTTCCCCAATGAAGTCAATGTGCCGCTTTCCTACAAAACAAACAACCACAAGTTAGATTTGATTCGCAAAAGAAAGATCTAGTAATGCAAGACAACTCAAAAGCATTTGCAATGATTGCAAAGAATGCAAGAGCAAACTCTCTGAGTTGAAATCGATTTGAGAGAGAGTTTTGGAGTCTCCCCACAAAAGTGCCCTCCACCAAATTGCAACCTGCAATACAAACTTGGTCTCTGCAAAATATTGTATGGAGCAAGCATAGATCTACTCAAATGTCTAAAAGAAAAGATTTCCAATTAAGTATGATAACATTCATCAGATATTGCACATGATTTCTTCACAAAGTTTTCTCTATTGCTGAATATCCAAGAGCCTAAAGTCCCATACAGTGAGTGAGAGATTGAATAAATAGATCTCTCGATGCAAAATCCCTAGCCCAAAGAGATGGATGCCTAGGATCAAATCATAATACAACAAGATCAACGACTAATAAAGTGTCGGACATAATACATGAGATCACTCACAAAGCGGGGGGGGGGCGCACTTTGCTCAATGATGCCTAGAGGAGCAACATAATCATAAGATGTAGTATGGTACAACATAATAATTTGAATGAGGGGGGTGCTAAGAGCTCTAGAGTCTGTCCACTAGCCCCCTAGTACAACAACATAAGATATAACATGTCATCATGGTGGTACAACTAAGAAGTGCACCCCCAATGGAAGATGATTCTCCCAAGAGAATAATAAACAAACCGTGGATCCTAATACTGATGAAGATTGTGAGAGCATGTGTTTAGAGCATCATAATAACCCCTCAGACAAACATCATGCCATTTCCTTGCCCCACTTAGCCAATCAAATTCCTTGCTAGTCCATATTCACCTTAATTATTGAATTTTTCGATGGTACTTTGTTGCTGGAAAATAATTTGGCCATATCATCAAGTACATGTGCCTGAAACTGAAATTTGAATGCACCGATGGACTCAGAATGTCCAAATCCACTAGGAATGAGTACTCATACTCATATCCATCAAGAAATATATTTGGAAGCTCATCCATGTCAAAATAATAAAAATAATGCAAGGAATCCTGGAAGATCATTGTCTGAGGCATGGGATCATCTAATGAACATCAAAGGGCTCTGAAAAACCAAAATCGGACTCTTTTGGCAAAACTCATCTTGGACCCTGTCGTTGACTTGGTCAAATTGGTTTGACTAGGTCAAAAATGATCAAAATAATGACCTAGACTGAAAATAACTGCTCCTGCATGTACAAATGAATGAATAATGCTCCCTTATTTATATTAGTAACACGACTAAAGCATTGAGTGGCATCATAGTGGCGATCATGAATAAAAATCATAAAAAATAAGTCTAGATCGAAGTAAGACATCACTCTAAGTAATAGCCTGAAGTGTATACTCATTTACAGACTTGACCATTTTGCTAGTTATGGGTGAGGTGGATAAAATAAGGCTAGGCTAGGGGGATTTGACCTTTTGACTTGAACATAGTGATCTCTTAGAGAAAAAGGGATAAGGGGATCCACAGTGACATGCATAAGATGGATAACGCTAGGGAAGGGCAATGTCTCACAAATGGATAAGTTGATTGAGCAATGTTCCTTCAACTTTAACAAGTGTCCTGTAGCTCACATCCAAGCTTGATTCAGGCTTCGTGATGATCTTTTCTAGAACCACTGTACTAGGTGCACAGCCAATTGTAACTTTGAGGTTCTAGTGGACACTTAGAATTAGCTATCCCTTGCTCCATTCCACATCAAAACCATAGGCTCTATGGGTAATAATCATCACATCAAAATCATGGCCAACAACTATTTAGATTTTCAATAATGTGCATTTGCTTTTATTTGGCCAACTTCATATATGACCCTTTAGATTTTACATGTACTTAAAAGTACAACTAGATGCAACTTTCATCCAGGATACTTTGCATTTAGTATCATTTACATTTCAATAGATATAGCAAGATATACCAGTACATGTGATGATGATAGGATCATTTGCTTCAAGTCTATCTGACACAACTCGAGCAACTAGCTAGTCTTAGCTGATGTCACAACACCAGCGGGTACTCCTAGCCCTAGAAATGAAGCATGGGGTCAACTAGTGGGAATCATCCATAATTAGGACCAAACATTGGGGGTAGCCGACTAGAGAGGTCAAGGCTTTAGAATCCCAACTCACATAGGCTCAGGACTCGACACCGACAGGTTCTCTCGACCCAGAAGGGTCAAGGCTTCGACCAATTTTGTCGCACAACTCAGAGCAGAGACACAAAACAACATGGAGTCTATCATATACAAAGATCAATGTTGGGGGGAAAGGCTCCTCAATCCTAAAGTCAAAGTCTCAAGTCAAGGTTCAAACCAAAAGATGTAAGACAACAGATGGAGATAGTGAGAAGGTGATGCCATGACCAGCAAAGACACTAGGGAATGACCAAGTCCATACAATGAAAGGGAGAAGACCAATGAGTATAGACAAGAACCTGTCACTCAGAGAATCAATCACTCCTACTCTAGGCCATCAATTTAGAACAAATGAGAGAAGATCACCCATCTCTAGCCACCATATACTCAGTCCAGCTACTAAGATAAATACACGAGTGAAATAAACATCCAAGTACAGTAACTATATATCTGCTGGGTCATATACCTGCAACTGTAATAATCTGAGATGTACTGAAACTTTGCTACTGTATGTATCCTGGGGCACCGTAATCATCCATATCTGCTCTAACAAAGTGAAACATGGCCTAACTCGGTCTCCGACCTAGGGCCATGGGGCTCAGTCCTGGCATGAAACTCACTGCATATATGCTCTAGGTCCACTGCAAATAGGAGTGTCTCATCATCAAAATGCTCATATACTGTTGATCTCGTGCATAGGACTGTATAGGATAAGCTCAAAGAATATGCTTAAACTGATCTGCAATCATGATAGCTTCCTGCTACTATGGATGTGACAACATATGGTTCCAGCTGGGACAAGTGCTCTAAAGGAGAGAGTGCTTTAGAACCTCAAAAATCTTTGGTCCACAACACCTCTCACATCAATCCATGAACATGCACTCGAGCATCTACATCATCTTGAAATATAAACCTGTCAGCTGCACAATGCCAATGCTATACCAATCTCTGCAGATCAGACGTCACTAGCCTGCATATAACATGAAAAATCATACTGGAAATAAAATGCTAAAAATGAAATTCTGCTCTAATAACTGAAACAACAATTTATTTAACTGCAGAAAGGAAAATACACAAACAAACAAACTGCCAGAATCAATGGTCAAGATGAAACTAACTACTTCTGAAGTGAGCTTATTTAGTTTCCTACCTACTCTACGCTACTTGGTAACGGAAGCTCAAACTATGTCAGGTCAGGGATATAATCCATCAGAAAAACTCGATTGACACGGAGCATGACTCTATGTCCACCTTCGATAGAAAGAAAACACATATCTCCTACACGACGTTCTACTGTGAGACGGCCTGCCCAAAGATCGTTAGATCCCCTTGATATGAGACTGAAAAGATAATTCAGGATGATTACACTATCACCACTTGAGAATCTATGATGATTAACAGACAAATCAATAACCTCAATATCACGAATGGGTATGATAGAAACATCAACATTACTTTGGGTACATGGACTAGTACCTCTCAGGTCCCTTCGAGGAGTTATTGCATTGAAACGTGGGGGACCTCCATCAGTTGGGATAGCTACCTCGATCAGAACTTCCCTAATCTTTCTTCTTACCTCCTGATGATTTACATTAGGCTCACCGTTTTGTGGGGAAATAATGTATTTAGGCATTTCTCCAACCGTCCAAAAATCTCTAAAAACTTGCCCAATATCCTTTTCAAGGGGAGATGGCATATGAGAATATTCATTACTGTGACTAGTGCCTTCCCCATATGGACTCAGAACAATCATACCTTCCAACCTTTGGGCTGGAGAACCTAGTGGTGCAAGAGGGTTCAAAGTCATGTCTCTTAATCTCTGAGCTTGATTTTCTAAGAAAGTTGGAGATGAAGTAAGAATATGGGATGAATCATTGAGAGGGCTACACTCTTCATGAACAGGTAATTCACGGGGCAACAAAAAGCTCGGGACATTTCCTATATGAGAATACAACGATGAAGGCCCAGTTTCATTTACTGTGTTCGTGAGAGAAGATGGTTCTTGAAATATAGCAAGGTTATTTAATGAAAACTCTTCCTCATGGGCAAAATTTACTAAGGCATCTTCCTAACAACTCCTAGAATCATCATTAATTTGTCCTAGTAAATTCTCTTCTAGAGATTGGTGCGATAGATAGTCAGGGACATCTGAATAATAAGAAATATTTGTTTCACCATCACTACCTTCTTTATGAGGAGGATGTGTCCCTTCGTTGCTGTTTTCCCAAGGAAGAATATAAGGAATCCCTTCTCTCTCTCTTTCTAAGTTACTGTCAACCAAGCCATAAATTCTCTTACAGTCCTAGGCCTATGTCTGCCCTTATTTGCTCTAACCTAGCTTCCATATTAGCTTCAAAGCCAAGATTTTCATCCTCTTGCTCTTGAAGCGTAGTAGGGTTAAGTGATTTAGTAAAATGATTAGTTTCTTCATTTTGGGGTCTAATGTTATTGGCTTCACTCATACTTCACATTTCTTCCAAGACTTCATTGCTATGCATCTCATAATTCATTCTAGTGGCCAACTCAGCATGATCACTTTCTTCCTCTGAAGAATCAACATCTCTAAATGACCTCCAATATTTTTTTCTTTTTCGTCACCATACTGATCACCATCATGACCACCCATGACCATAAAAATTCCTTTAGGACACAACTCACCTTGACCAAAAGAGTTCCTAACTCCATCTTCATATTTTTCGAGATGACCATCATAAAAGGGCCCACGATAAATCCTAACCATAGCAACGTCAGAGTTGGGAATTGTGGCATATGATAAGTCCATTTGAAGATGGCCTCCCAATCCAGCAGACCATTTCCTACAAAGGAGCATTCCATAAACAAGAGGTAGGTCTATTACCACAACATCCATAAGCATGGATATATCAGGACATGAAAATAAATCAGCTCTCAAGTTATTAATTACGCCAAAAACCTGAACTGGTCTCTAGTCTATTCCACACACATTCCCATATGGCCTAGTAATCTCCAATCCCATGGCTTCCATCACTTGCAAAGGCATGGCATTCATGGCAGCGCTGAAATCTAGCATGCAATTGTGGAGCAGGAGTTCCCCTATATGAAGTGTGAGATAGAAGGGTTGGTGTCCTCCATTCTTCCCCTTGTATAAGGTTGTCTGAATATTGATAGGAGGATCTTCCTAATCTTCAACGATAGCACTTGGAGCTAAGTCCTGAGAGGGTTGAATCTTACATTCTTCTATGATAGCACTAGGGATACTCTCAAAGAACTCCACCACTTGTTCTTTAATCGACAAGATTTTCATCAATTATAGGAGGATCTTCCTCATCTTCAACCATAGCACTTGGAGCTAAGTCCTGAGAAGGTTGAATCTTACATTCTTCTATGATAGCACTAGGGATACTCTCAAAGAACTCCACCACTTGTTCTTTAATCGACAAGATTTTCATCAATTATCTGAGTGGAATGTTATGCATTACTTTATCCGACTCCTCAATATTTATATTCAAATCATAATCAGGAAAAGTGGGTCTGGCCTCACGCACTTTATCACGTTGCTCACTATCTCTTCTCTCCATAAAAGGGGTTGGCTTTGGGCCATCCCTACGTCTCTGGTAATTCCGGATGGGAGCCTTGTCATTCTCTTCGGTTTGGCCTATAGTAGAGATGGGAACACTAGGGCTAAGATTTTCTTAATCATCATCTTCTTGAGTCAACAGTATACGTCCAAAATCATTATCAAAGTCAAAATCCTCAACCAAATTGATGTTTTTGGTGGAATCCTGTACATCATCACAGTGAGAGAGATATTCAGGGTCTTCTTCTCTTTTTTTTTTTGACCAGTTACTTCCAAGTGGTTCAGGTGACGCTTGGCCGACGGGGGTTCTATTATCTTCAGTCATAGGCCTTTTCTAGGGATTCCAATAAGGGTTGGGCCCGTATGACTGCCTATATCATTCAGATTCTTTACTTTTGGCAATGTCGCTAGTCAGGAGAGTCAAATTCTTAACCATCTCATGCATGTTCTCCATTAGGTCATTGGGATCTCTAATTGGTTCGTTTCCCTTTTTAGCTTTATGTTCAAATCTAGAAGAAGAAGGACTATAAGAGTCGAAGAAGTTTTGTTTCCCCATAGAGGCTGCATTTGCTTCTGCTCTTCTAGCATTATCTTGTGGAGCTTTAAGATCAACAGGGTTCTTATCTTTAAGATGATAGCCAAGCCATCCATTGAAAGAGTTAAGATAATGAATTAGCACAGGTTGATCTTTTGGCCGAATATCTTCAGGAATATTAGCCATTATTTTGTCCAACCTTAAATTGAACTCATGGACAGATTCGTTTTCTTTCTTGATTTTCTAGAAAAATTGTATAGATGATGGACTCAATTTGGAAAATGTGTCAAAACTTTGCTTCTTATGGCATTGGCTTGACTGTAATCACCTGCACTAGTAGAAAGACATTCTAGTCCCATGTGAGAAAAGGGTAGTGCCAAATATGCAAGAAAGATGGTGTCAAAACTCTGCTTTAATGGTACCGTTCGACTATAATTAGACTTGACTCTGATTTAATGATACTTGTTTGGCTATAATTAGACTTACCTCTAAACTTTTTTTTCTAGTTGCTAATTTTTTTGACCCAATAGAGAAAAAAGATAAAGATACAAAATTATAAAAAAATTCCACAAACTGGAAGATTGTTGAAAGGAATAGATCTAGTAGATGGTAAGAGGTAGAGATCTTGCAGGGAATTAGATATAGTGCCTTGATTGTACGAAGCCAAATGACCTTAGAGATAGTAAGGGTAAGAGATGGAAATCCTTGAGGTGGCTAGATCTAAAGGTCACAGTGTCTAGGCTCTGATACCAATTGATATGAGGATGAACCAACATGGCAACACATGAGAGCTAGTATGCAAGTATGAGAAGAAAGGAGATTGCCAAAATGGACACATATGTCGTATATTAATTTGCATGACTATATTTAGGAGTACAAAATTGCCGGAACAATGTTCAAAGTAAACCAAGTGTCGAATAAATTACAATAATTTAGGTGAGTGATCAACTTGAACCAAATCACCCAAAAGGACAAACGATTAAATACAAAATACAGAGTAAATAAGGTTGATGTTCACACATGTTTATTACACTAAGTCTCATCAATCTAACATATTGATTTGTAGGATCCAAATTCTACACCATTTTATCCATCCATTACCAATTCGCACAAACTAGATTCTACACTGTTTGGTTCTTCTACTACAAATAAGCATGAACAATATCTTTCACCATATTGACATTCTTATCATAGTGATAGGATGCATTCTCACTCTCCATCCAGGCATCCTCATTCTTATGGTCACACTTATTCATATGATTTCAGCTCTTCTTACACATCGACAATGAGGAAGCATATATAGAAGTGTTTTGGATCAGTACCCACATTTAAGACTGTGTGTGGTTGGATTGATGATTGGTCATGGCAACACATGAGCTCTTGTTTGAGGACATCCTATTGTCTAGTTTACTCAGTTTTCTATTTTGATGAGTGGTTAATTGTAGCAACAATGACTTATTGGATTTTTTTGGTGGCAAGCTTTTTTGATGCTTCATTTTTGCACGTGTGATGATGAAAAACACTTTGATGATGGGAATACAATCTTGGATGTGATGTTTTGGAGCAGTGGTCTGCTTCCCTAAAATGCTCTTGTTGATCTTCAACACTCTTTCCTTAATAGAATTTTTATCTGATCACTCTCAACTTCAAAATTTCTCTTGGTTTGTGTGTCTGGATAGCTCTTGTTGATCATTGACACTCTGTTTTAATAACATCATTTGTTCAGATCAGTCTTGGCTTTTGTATATTTTCCATTGCCATTGCCAATGCTGGAGATTGTTCTTTGACAGTGCTAATTTCTCACTCCTTCTTTAATAACATCATTTCTCCAGATTAATCTTGGCTTTTGCATGCCTTCCATTGCCATTTTCTTTGTCATTTCTTGGAGATTGTTCTTTGATAGTGCTAATTGATATTGTGTAAGGTTGTTTGTGAAAATATTTTTTTTTCTTTGCTGGTTTCAAATAGGTTTGTGTAAAGATTTTTTGGTTTCTTGGAGTCTAAGTTTTGAAGGACTCTCCATCGAGACCTTGTTAACACTTTGTTAATGGTCAAGTTATTGTTAGCATTGCTCATTATTATTAATAACATCATTTCTCCAGATTAATCTTGGCTTTTGCATGCCTTCCATTGCCATTTTCTTTGTCATTTCTTGGAGATTGTTCTTTGATAGTGCTAATTGATATTGTGTAAGATTGTTTGTGAAAATATTTTTTTTTCTTTGCTGGTTTCAAATAGGTTTGTGTAAAGATTTTTTGGTTTCTTGGAGTCTAAGTTTTGAAGGACTCTCCATCGAGACCTTGTTAACACTTTGTTAAAGGTCAAGTTATTGTTAGCATTGCTCATTATTATGTTCCCTACCCCAAGTAAATATTACATCCCAACATTTTCCTTATTATTCATTTGGAAAAGATGTTGATGGGCTTTGTGATTTTTTGTTGATACCTTTACAGGCCAACTTATGGTCTCAAAGGTTATATTATATCACCAGTTGTTCTTTGTGTCCCTAAGTCTGCCTTGAGGGGGATGTTAGTGTATGGTGGTAATCTTGTCTTGGTGACACTTGTGACCATCTAGTGGCCATCATGTAGTCCAATTAGGTTATGTAAATGCCCCTATAGTGTTAGAGTTTGGCTTCTTCCTAATATCTATGTTGGTTAACATTTAAATGCAACTGATCTAGGTTTATCTCCTACACTTAATGACATATGAGGTGTCTCAACCTTATTTTGATCATCAAGCATCAAGCATGATCATGTAATCATGTCGTATCCATTAGTCTACAATTTTGGGTTATGGATTTCATTGAATATTATTAGGTACAATTGTACTCATGCATATACTCGTGTTCTTTGGTCTTTACCCTTGATATATGTATGTAGATTATTGTTATATTCATAATTTATTAAGGTCAAAATGCTATAAGCGTATCATGTAGACTATGCACTGTGTACATTATATTTTTGTACATGGATTTGTGGGAATTGCCATAAGATAGTACAATGTATGGAAAATTAAAACAAAACTAACAACAGAATAAGAGTTTGCATCTGTAGGTTTGGATCAGAGATTGACCTTGAAGATTGAAAAATTGCAAATTGATATCTAGAATCAAATTGGGATAGGGCTCGTGTTTGACTAGCACTTGAAGTTTTAATGGCAGCAAGAGGAATCGAGCACAGGATGATAATTCTATGTAAACTCAAGCTATGTATTTGTTACTTGTTATTCTTTGTCAAGATCCTTTTTTGTATAGTGCATTGGCTGTTTGAGAGCACATGAGGATTCTCCCATTTATGAGATTATGTTTGCGCAAACGTGTTTATGTTTCCCAATATTTCATTGTTAAAAAGTACAAAACCTTTTACCTCTAGCAAGTTTTTGATCAGTAAAATATCATTTTATTATTGTTGGTCAGGTCTACATCTTTACAAAAACTATACAACAAACTATTGCATCATTGAGCATAGTATGAAACAGTAAAATGTGATTGTGTGCTTGGGTTGTAGATGAATTGCAAACGTTTGCCATTGTTTTCCATCAAGTCAGATTATTTAGTCATACCATTATAATTCAAACTGGTAGATATCTTTTTCTTGGATTTTGCTTAGTTGGCAAATTTTGTGAACTAAAGTTCTCTTCTATTTGTGCTGAGATATACATATCTACTTGTTTTATTGTTCTTGCAGCCAGCACTTCATTGGAATGGGATAACTAATAAAAGGCAAGGTCAGAACTGGGGAAAAGAGAGAAATTATCTCCACAAAGTAGAAGGCTCTGCTTGTCCCCAAGACAAAGAGATATTTCCTTCACACAGTGGGGAGGAAAGGTCTTTTATCCAGTGTCCGCTTGAGTTTGACAAGCTTCCTAGCATGTCTGGTGTGCCACAGGTGGTATTCTTTGATGTTTAATTTTTAAATATGTACCAAGTCCTCATGAGAGTTTTCTCCTCGTTTCTCTTTTTCGTCTTTTCAAATGGTTTACATACAAGTATAAAGGAACTAGAAAACTGGTATATGTCTACGTAATTTATATTGGCAAAACAGCAAATTCAAATTGAAAATTTATTAATGTCCAATTTCCACGAATGACCAAAATATATCAATGGGACTTGATTGTAGAACATGCCCTAACTGCTATAAAGGTAGTGCATATCGAATCTCCCAGCAAAGTGAACAGAGTGAAGTTAACTCCAAATCTATTTTGTCAGTTTCATGTATTAAGGATAATATTTTTAAGACTTTCAAGTTTCAACCTTTTCTTTCATAACTGTAGATTTTGATGTGAGCATTATGTTATTGCTAGGACAGGAAGGTGACATAATTGCATACCGTTTAGTGGAACTATCTACTTCCTGGTGTCCAGAACTTTCTAGTTTCAGAGTATGTTCTCTTTCATGTACCCTGGCTACTGGATATTAATCATGCAGTTATCACTTAGAAAACCGAGTTTTTCTTCTACAGTTGTTGCAACATAACTGTCGTTTTTCAGGTTGGCACAGTTGCATGGTATGATTGTCAAACCACTAAGATCAGGTTGGCACCAGTTTCTGAGTATCCTTTTGAATTCTTGAATTCTCTTGGTGAAGAAGAAGATGCTAACCAGACAGGCATCTCACCTTACAATGATGATGGCTCATTAGATGTAAGAAGTCTGCGCCTCTGTTCAGTTCTATAAGTAGAAATTATTTATTAATATGGATGGTGATATCTCCTGTGATTTTTGTTGTCATTATTACAGATAGATTTTGCATCACTTGTTGATGTCCGTTGGGTACATCAGCACAAGCCAACTTCTGAACCAATTCATATCGAAGGAGAAAATAAAATCTCTAGCACTGATACAGGTACTAGAGTTCCAGTTGCTGAGGAACCTGGAAGAATAGAAACACATGCAAATGGTCAGAGAAATTTAAAGAGCAGTGCTGACAAAAATACTGACTTTCCAGATATTGAGAAACTTGCAACTGGAACACATGCAAATGCAGAGATAAATTCGAAGAGTGCCATTGCAAATTTTCCAGTGCATACTGAAGGTAATAAATACAATATTTGTTTCTTCTGGGATGATTTTTTAAATCTCTTGTGCACTACGCTTGGTTAATTCGCACAACTTTATTTCAAAGAGCACAACAAAAACATTCCTCAATTGGATTAAAATTATAAATATAAAAATCGTTCAGAATATGTGGTTAAACTCAACTGGAACACATGCAAATGTAGAGATAAATTCAAAGAGTGGCATTGCAAATTCTCCAGGGTATACTGAAGGTAATAAATACAATTTTTGTTTCTTCTGGGGTGATTTTTTAATCTCTAGCACGCTAAACTTGGTTAATTCACACAACTTTATTTCAAAGAGCACAACTAAAACATTCCTCGATTGGATTAAATACAAAAGTCAGTCAAAATATATTAAACTCTTTATTTATTACTGGAGTGGAGCTATTGAGCTACAAAGGTGAAAATACATTTTTGTATTCACACTTCACTCCCCCAATTTAGTAAACAGTGGCAATGATTTACACAGAGAGTACTTGTTAGAGGGAGGAGCTACCCAATAATTGCTAGAATAAGCAACAGGGTAATATAGGAGTCCTAATACTATGTTTAAATGTAATAAAAGCCCAGATTTTATTTAATATTTATAATAATAGGGAATCACCCTTATTGTATAAGTCAATATTACTTTTATCATGTTGGCAAATATATCGCTGAGATTCCGGAATATATCTTATTGACAATATTAGGGAAAATGTCAAAAAATATTGCAAAATGTTAATATATATATATATATATATATATATTTCATTTTTTTAAACATCTAAATCAACAACAACATCAAACAAACACATTGCCACAAAAATATGAAAATAAACCTGATATATAAGGTGTATAAGATGTCCATTGTCAAGTAATACATCACACATCGATTTTAAATTCTAATATCTGTCCTGAGTCTTAAGTCTTGACAGGCTTATACAAAATTGCATCAAAACAAAAATAAATGAATCTCATGATCATGAGTCATTTAGATACAACAATGATATTTGCACTAAGGAATCCTCGAATCTCAAGGCCTCGTTTCGGTCTGAGGCATGTTCTTTAGCCCCATGTCAACAAGGGTTATGGGTCCCTAACCTTTCTTGAGTCAGCATAACCAAGTAGCATCACTCCTCCACTGTAAACATATTTGAGTCCATAAGCAATAGTACCTCGAAGGTATCTAAGCACATGCTTGGCAGCAACCCAATGTCTATGTCTTGGATCAGACATGAACTGACTCAAGATACTCATTGCATAACATATGTCTGGTCTACTATGTATCAAATACATCAAGGAACCAATGAGCTGTCTATACATGGTAGGATCCATTATATCCGATCTGGAATCTGACTCATGTAGTTTCTTCATATTAGAAACCATTGGTGTAGACATGGATATACAATCCCTCATACCAAACCCACGCAATACATCAACTGTGTACTTTCCTTGAGAAAGAAAGATATCATCTTTCCTTTGCCAAACATCCCGACTAAGAAAGTAATGCATAAGACCCAAGTCTTTCATTTTGAACTCAAAAGTGAGCTCCCTCTTGCACCGAGCTATTTGTTGTTCCTCTCCAGTAAGGAACAAGTCATCAACATAGAGAACCAAGATCAGTGGTTGGTTCTTCACAACCTTGAAGTACATGTTGGACTTAGCTTCGCTGTTGGAGAAGTCCAAGCTCTGAAGGTAGCTGTCAATCATCGAATACCAAGCCCTCGGGGCCTGCTTAAGCCCATACAAGGCTTTCTTAAGTTTGCATACATGGGATCCTTCCCATGAACTACAAACCCCTCAGGTTACTGTATGTATACTTCTTCCTCAACTTCACCATCGAGAAAAGCAGTCTTCACATCCATCTTGTGAAGCTTCCACCCCAGAACCGAGGCAAGTGAAATCATGGCTCGAATAGTAGTGTACATAGGAATAGGAGCGAATGTCTCATCATAGTCTATTCCTTCTTTTTGTGAGAAACCACGAGCCACAAATCTTGCTTTATATTTTTCAATACTACCATCAGCTGCAAGCTTGATTTTATAAAGCCACTTGGAAGTTACTATTGACTTCCCTTCAGGTTTAGGAACCACTTCCCACACATCATTCTTCATGATGGATTTGTATTCTTCCACCATGGCATCTTTCCATACTTGCTGCTTAGTAGCTCCCTCATAGTTGGGTTCTGAATCACTGATGTGACTCATTTGTGTGCTACAGATCCTGAATTTCAGGTCTCCTTTGCTCTTTGGATGTGTCAATTTGACCAGTTTGACCATGAGTACAAAACGCTGTACGGTACGGATGACGGTGTTTCGGTGATTTTTTTCGCTTGTGTGGGCCCGTATGGGCAAGAAAGAGGGCCCATGGGTCCCTCCGATTGGCCCCAAATTCGTTTTTTTCTTTCTATTTTTTAATAAGGCAATGCTTTTTAACAAAAAATTACTTAATTTTTTTTGTTTGAGAAATAAAAAATTTATAAAATTTTTACTTAAATTTCCTTAAATATATATATAATACATATGTTTTTATATATGGCGTTTCCCCTAGCGTTTCCAGTTTTGGAGTGTCGCGTTGCCTGCTGTACCCATTTTAGAAACTTTGAGACATTTCCCCATTTCGTGCAACTTAGCTTTATTATTCTGTTACATATTCGTGAGTCTTTTAGTATTAATGACTGCCATCATTTATTGATACTCGAAGTAAATGTTTTCCCGTATCAACTCTTTTGAACCTTTCACCCTAATTACTTTCATGTCTGTTAAACAAGATAAAGTTGCCCTTACAATCTAAGAAAACTGTGCTTAGCTCTTGCTTTATTTAATCAGCTCATTGTCATCTTTTAAATTGAATTTCAATCAACAATAAGCTTTAAAAGAATATCTTCAAGATTGAGGGATACCCTCTCTGTCTACTGAATTCTTTCAGATTAGCCTAAAGCAGGGAGGTTCTTAGTCTCCAGTGGATGCCTTGGCATAGTTCCCTAGCCAAGAACATCTCGAGGAACAACAAGGCCATCCCGATATAAGCTCTATGGTGCATAGAATTGAAGTTTTAAATGAAATACATATAGATCAAGTCTCTAAATGGACTCTGGATTCCAAACATCGTTATACTAAATTAATTGAGTGCATGCCTCATTTGATCTCTGGCCCATTAGTCTAACTTGAGTCTAGGAATTTGAAGTTTCTTTTCTCTTGGTGAATTTTTCAACATCCGCTGCTATTTGATGGTTTAAATCAGTTGGCATGAGTTCCATTGGGTAGCACATATGTTTCAATTACTTGCAATATTGAGAAACCTATTCCCCTTTTAAGTTTCGATCTTAGAATCATGGAATTCCTAGCTCAAGTGGTGCAAGAGGAAGGGGTATACTATATAGGGTCCTATTTTGAATATATGCTGAAATGTTGAAAATGTTATTAAGTGTGCTGAAAGTTAAAACACCCCAACTTTATTTTTTCTTCATGTGAGGTCTGATGGGTCTAATTTCATCACCAAACCTCTTGAAATGTATCCCATTTTTACTTTTAATGTTAAAATTTAAGTTAATGAAAGTAAAATATAAATAACAGTAAATGTTTGGTGTTCTTGACTATTTCAATCAATGTTATGAGACCCAATCAAGACACACAAGTCTAGAGTTTTCTTTGGGTCAATCTTGAAATTGGTAATTGGTATAAACTCAACCTAGAACTTGTCTGGAATGGAAAATTGCCGAAACTGGTCAAATTCGGCTTCAGCTTGTCAAACTCGCTGAGTCTTGAGCTGAGTTTTGCCGAGTTTCACAAAGTCTTGATTCAAGTTTTTCATAGTTTTTGCTGAGTCCAAGTCTCACAACCTTGGGTTAAAGCATTTTGTAGCCTTGTATTTTGGCTTGTTCAGGATGAAGCACATGCTTAAGTTTTGGAGTGCATTTCCAAATCACAAAATGCCCATCAAAATGTTATGGGGCTCCGCATATGCAGGAATTTTGGGCATGGGAAACAGGGGGGTTAAGCATGGGAAACAGGGGGGTTATAACTCTAAAGTTAATGACTAAGAGAGTCACCAAGGTCCTTTCTACATGCCTAGACACTAAGCAATGTAGAAGACCTTCCTCGCTACTAATTTCAACAAAGCCGTTGAGTTTTGGCAAGGTTCTGGACATATTTTCTTAAGTTTGTCAAGAAAATCAGGAAAATTAGCCATTAATTAGAATGACACATTTTTGTAAAGTGCCCAAAATCACCTGGAGAGGAGAAATCAAGTTTCCTAAAGTCATATTTTGTACCTAAAGTGGTGTTAGAAGCAAACCCCCCCCCCATGTAAAGTTTCAAGAGTTTGAAGTTGTCTCCCTAAGGCGGAAACCCTCTCTCACCATGGGAAATGAGAAAAAATGAAATAAGCCAAAAGGGGGTGTCCAACCTTCATGATTCTTGTTATCACACAACTTGTAGTTGTCCCTAGTGGTATCCCATCCGGGATGGTAGAGGAGATGGACAACTAAAGAGGTGACCCAAGAGATGCCACGGTTCCCAATGCAAGCTGGGAGTCACGTCAACCAAGGCACTCTTCACTTTAGATCGAGATGAATCCAGACCTAGGGGGAGACCCTATAACCAATCAAAGATGATTGGACCCAAACAAAGGTTCCTAGGGATATGTAAATGACAATTTACGGAAACCAATGCAAGGTTAGGTGGACCTAGAAGTTTAAGTGTGGTTGAAGGAGGCTTAAGAAGTGATTAGTATTTCAACCAATGAATGATTTAGGCCACATGATGAAGTAAGATGACAAGATCTAGTACCATGAAGTATACATGTGGGACCCACTTCCTTGGGATATGGAAATGGCTCAAATGGGACCCACAAGGTGGAATTAAGGGATACAAATGGTACCAAGGGGTATGTAAGAGATAGATCTAAGGATCTAAGATGAAATTAGAGATACCCACATATGAGATCTAAGACTTGACACAACTCCCAAGGAGTGCGAATTGCCCTAGGTGGACTAGTGCCTTGTTGGATGGGTTAATGGAGTCAAAAGAGAGGTCAACTTGTAGATCGGGACACCTAGGATGCAAATCAAGTGGGCTAATTGAGATATGATGGTTGGATCTTACTAGATCTAATGTTTCATGATGTGACCCAAGTGGACAACAATCCCTTAAAACAAGGAATGCTACCCCCAAGGCAGATCTTCACAAAATGAGACACTAGATGTAGGTTTCAAGGTATGCTCTTTCCAAATCCAATGGAATCTCAACTACCCAAGTTCTAGAAGTGGGCAAACTAAATCACCCAAGGAGTGTGATTTTGCCCAAGGAGGGCTAAAAGCATGGCAAGGTGTGTCAAATCAAGTCCAATCGCCACCAAAGTATAGATCTAAGTAGTTTAGGCAAGTATCAATGTGGATCTTAAAAATCAAGGGCATCCAATGGCTAGATCTCCATAGATTTGAGATTGAGAATGCATCACCAAATTGACCCAAGTGGGGCACAACCCTCAAAATGAGGAATGGGGCCCACAAGGCAAAAATCAACAAGGTGAAGCACCAGGGGTGGGTTATCAAGTGAGGAGAGTGTGAATCAAGTGATCTCACCTACCCATGTGTTAGATCTAACCTCCCAAGGGGTGCGATTTGCCTCAAGAGGGCTATTTTGCCTTGAAAAGTGTGTCAAATGGAACCCAATCACCACCAAACTATAGATCCGAATTGCCGTGGATACTATAGAGGTGGGTTTTCAATATCTTTTCAAAAGCAAGGCTAGATCCAAGTAGATCTAAGAAAAACAAAAATGAGGGTTTTGATTTTGATGTAATTTTGACCAATGGGATAGATAGCAAGTGAAATCAGTACGTACCTTGTAGATCTTACCTCAAAATCTTGCGGCCTCTTAGCATATGGAGAATTCTTTGCCCTAGTTACAATTCCAAGCTTGATCCAAGTGTCTTCAACCAATAGCATCCAAACTCTAGGAAGAAATATGTCTCATGAAAACTTGCAAATCAAACTACATCAAGTTAGATTTGATCTACAAATCCATAAGATCTAAGCATGTCATATCAAGAAAGCTAAGTCACCTGACACGGGGACACGGGACATGAAGGACACAAAAATATGAGAGTCCGACACGGACATGGTGACCCCCGAAATCAGGACACGTTTTATATACATATATATATATTTTAAAAATATATTAAAATTTAAAAATAGACATATAGATCCAAAAATCTTTAGAAACTAGAACATTTACAAATATTCAATAGAAATTAGAATAAAAACACATTAATGATTACACATTGTCATTTACAAATCACGATTCAGTATTCACGAATCACAACACATTTCACATTTGTCATTCACAAATCACAATGAATTATGAGACACATAGATGCATGTCGGAACCATATTTCTCATTAAGTCATCAAAATCAAAATGTATACATATATGTCGGAATGCAACTGGGCATTGGCAAATGCCAAATAGACTAATAGTAAATACAAAAAGGGGTGGATCAAGATGGGAGAATCCCATATGTCAGTAGTCCTCCTCCATGCCTGAATCAACATACTCATCACTGCCACTGCCCTGATCCTCATCCTCCTCCCCCTCCTCCTCCTCTCTGCCCATCTGACGATCTGCATCTGCTACTGTGGAGGATGACCCCTCTATACGATCACTATCATCAAAAGTGATCGGCTCTAGCACTGGATCATTAAGATCCATGTTGGTTAATGCCAACTCAATACTGCTGTCCAAACCCATATCATCAAGAAAGACATCCCACATCTTTGTCTTTCCCTTCACCCACTCCTCCCTCTTCTTGTAAATAAGACGAAGGTTGGAGTGCACATACACCATCGACTCTGCCCTGGACTGCTCAAGTCTGCTCTTCTTCACACTGTACAAGTTCCCATATGTGCTCCAATTCCTCTCACAACAAGAGGATGATGTAACTTGAGAGATGACCCTGAAGGCTAACTTCTGTAGAATAGGGGATGTTTCCCCATGAGTTTCCCACCAAGCATAGGGTTTCTTACCCTCCCTATCTCTAAGCACATCATAGCCTCCAATCTCCCAGTGCCAGTGGAAAAATCTACAAAGCCCTCCTTCGCCTCCTCAAGCATGTCTCTATCCTGAAATAGTTGTCTAAGTGCTATCTTCCTCCCATTTGCAATCTCTGCATCCATGTGAGGAGGGACTCTGTGTGAGGCCCCCGATCCACCAGTGAGCCACTCTTGAGTCTAGAACTTGGGGTTCAAGGAGTGCACCAAGCAATGCAAAGGTGTGTAATTCTTATCCCACCTGGAGATAAGAATATCCCGAATAATGGTCCATAAGTTCTCTGTCGATGTCCCATACTTGGGACACTCATTCTCCATGACAATGGACCTCATGGACTCAATCATGGAATCCCACCCCTCATAAACCTCTGCTAGGATGGGCTGGTCTGTGTCTGCAAACCGCAACAAAGAAAGGATTGGCTCCATGATCTTAATGCTAAGATCTACCGTGTCCCACCAACCATCATCTAACACCGTGTCCTTCACCTTTTGTGAAGCACACGATTTGCCCTCTCTATGAAGTCGATTTGCCCATGGGGGATGTGAGCAACCCCTACAATCTTCCCACAAAGCAATTCGATGAGCTAGCTTGAGCAATTCGGCCTCCCTCTCTTGAAGTCGATTTCACCTGAAAAACAAACAATGTTTAGAAGCAAGATATCCAAGAACATATGTAAGAGCAACCCCATCAAAGCCAAGAAGTAGATCTCCAAAATATTCTTTTCATTCCAAGTTTTCCAGAGCCCAAAGGTGAGCTATACAATGAGAAGCTCTCTCCTTAAATAGGATGGAGAGAGGCCATAATCCTAACCACTTTTTGAATGAGTGGCTAAGATTAAAAGATCAAAAGATCTAATCATTGGTTGAGATGAGCTCAACAATACAATACATGGATTAATAATAAAATATAACAATAAGTGGACAAATTCACCCTAGGAAAGGGGATCCCACCAAATCATGATGACAAAATAATAGATCTAGCTTATGGTGGGTCCAAGGGGTAATTTTAGACACCCTTGGTCAATCCCCATAGCACAATATCAATAAAATAATCATCAGAGTACCAAATCGTGCCTCTATGGACAAATCGTGAGCCTTAGGAGGCTCCAGAAATCATCAGAAAGTGCCATAAGTGATGGATGTGGGTCTCGATGAAGCTGAAACTGCTGGAGGTGTGGAAGACATCCCACTCATCATCATTGATCATCCCATGCCAAAAATTTGCCTCAGTATCCCAAATCGAATTCCTCTGTAGCCATTTTTACCATTTCTGGACTGCCTCGGGAAGTGTGAAACTGCCCAAACTGCCTCCTGGAGTGCCTGCGCAGTCAAGGTGAGCTCACCAATGAGTCTGGGAGGGGGGTAATATGGTAATAACAAGTGGTTGGACCACCCCCTCCATGCACAGCGCCCTAGGTGAACCAAGTGAATCCCATCACTGCTCTGACAAGGTCTCCGACAGACCAAAAATTGCACTAGGATAGCCTACTGAGGCTCCATCATCACTGTAACTGCCCAGAACTGAAAATAGACTGTCTCATTGGACTCAGAAGGTCCAAATCCATCTAAGATGTGTACTCATACACCATATAAACCTTTGCATGGTAAAAAATAAATGCTCATCATATCCGGTAGATCAAATAATAATAATCTGTAAAAGTGCTAAAAAAAAGGACAAATGATCATCATAAGTTTGAAAGCACTGCATAAGCCCACCATGGTGACCTGTACCAGACCATATACCATCTATCTGTAACATCTGAGGTCTGCCACCTCATGTCCTGTGGTTGACTTTTGGTCAAACTGAGGTTTGACCAAGTCAACATGACCAAAATATGACTCAAACTCTCATCAAGCTGCTGCAAGGTGTCAAAGGTTAAAACATGCTTTACAATCCATTCACATAGCAATTATAACAAGTAGCAATCATTATTGGCGATCTAAATCCAAAATATATAAGGTCATTAATTATTATTATTATTCAGACCAGACTTTCAAGACCATACTCACTTCATAGTTGTGATCAATTTGCTAGTGAAGGGTGAAGGCTTAAAAAATAAAATGGCTAGGCCAAGGGATGACTTATTGACGTGGAAAGGGAATACACACTATAGCATATAATGGACAAGCAATAACATAGGGAATGGCGGTGTCTCACAAATGGGTAACCTGTTCAAAGAGTGTTTATTCACCTTAGCAGATGCGCACAATCCATAATACAAAGAGGGCCAGCAATCTTTTTGATATAGAATTTAAGTTCCATTGCTTTTTGGGCCTTGAGTTTCCATAGCCTTTGATCTATGTGTGTTTATAAACACATTGCATAGATTTACATTTATTTTAGGCTTCTTGCTGCAGGTGTGTTTTTAAGGCACTTGTTTACCTGAGCACTTCTAGGTGTGTCACAAGCAACTTGTTTACCTAGGTATTTTACATTTCACAAAAGATATAACATTTGATATTTCTTTGCCAGGTTCATTTGGCTTTTCACAATATTTCATTTGCATTTATGGCAGTACTATCCGTTTCAGGTTTAGCCAACATCTTTAGTGACTAAGGGGACTTCGACGAGTGCCAAACATTGGGGCAACCGATTAGAATGATTTAGGCCTACAATCCAACTTATCGAAGCAAGTTTTGTCACCAACTCAGAGTCGAGACACAATAAACAGGGAAGCTTATCCAATACAGAGGCTACAGTGGGGGAAGGTCCTCCATGCCACTAGTCAAATAGTAAGTCAATGGAATGAACAAACTAGGTAGGTAAATGGATGGATGAAGTCAATGAATAATGAGACCAACACTAGCAAGCCAAAATATGGTGGGAATGATCATCTCTAATCTCCCAAGGGAGGGTAAAACCGATGAGTATAGGTCAAGAACTTCTAAATCTGAGTAGGGACAATATGATATATATATATATATATATATATGAAGTACAACCAGGTCCACATATCTATATGATCGCTAGATCATGATACTAAATGCTAAGACATGCTATAAAAATGGATATAAAAGCAATATAACCATAACACTAGAATATACCTGCTAATCATATACCTGAATGCTCAATCATCTGAACCAATACCTGTCCTCCGAAACTGCTGCTATAACTCTGGGCACTACTGACTGCTTTGTGAAAATGGCTAGATGGCTACATCGGTCCTCTCTCTGAGTGTCCTGAAACTCAGTCATGGCATGGGGAATATATCTGCTGTCCACAATCTGATAGTGATCCATAATAGATGCTCATCTCAGCATCTCAAATGCAAAGGAAATAGCTGAATAGGTGCTCTGGAATCTGAAAAAGAATGTATGGTAGCCCGGCTACTATATGTGATAACAATTCCCTGCCCTTGGCCTAGCAATGAAATATAAAACATGGGTGGAGGGTTTCCCCTCCCCCCATTGTTTTTTATTTTTAACCCAAGGAACTGCACCCCCCTTCATGGGCCCCCTTTCTCTCCAAGTGACAAGTGTCTCTCATGCAAAAGGGCTCTCTCCTCCCTCTTTTAGTTTAAAAGGAGGTCTCTCCTCCTCATTTAGGTTATAATCTCTACAATCTCTGATGCTCTTGCTTTCATTTGCTCCCATTTTGGGCCATTGTAATTTTCACCCATTTGACTTTTGTTAATAAAATTTTTTGGAGGAAATCTCGTGCCTTTTGGTGCTCTATGGTGATTTGCTTCCATGCTTCATAGTTGCTCAAGTAAGAAATAAAATTCTTTGCTTTGGTAAGATTTATGGTATTTTTGCCATAGATATTATGAGTTTTCATTTTTGTAGTTAAGAACTTCATATTTTTCTTGGTTGAAGTTTATGATTTATTGGCTCATCATATGAATCTCACCTTCTTTTTAGTCGCAGCAAAGATCTCTCAAGTTGCAGGTTGCTTAAATTGGAGAGTGGGATACTTCGGTTGGATACTCCACTTCTTCAAACTTTGAAGAGCAAAGGGCATCTTTTTCCATTTCTAATTAAAATTTCTGCATATTTATTTTATCTCATTAGCATTTTAAATCTTGTTTAACTATTTATATTTACAAAATCTTTGAAGCTAGTTACTTGGTAAGTTTTGCAGAAGTTTTGTACATAATTGTTCCCTAACACTCATAGTGCCCCAAAGTGATTTTGAGCATTTTTTACCCTTGTTTTGCTTGTTGGTTTTTTGCAGGTTTATGATAGAACAAGCGGAAATTCTACCAAATTTTGGTCACAAAAGAGTGCAAAGGCTACCCAAAATGAATGACTTTCAAAGCCATTGCCAAGAAGGGGTGAAACCCCACTTTTCCTACCTCTTTATTCTCTCATTTCTTGTTGAAAATTCTTTTATTATAACAAGTTCAAGAGAGTCTCTTGGGCTTGGTTATTTTATTGTTTCAAAGTTATATTTGATTTTTTTTTTTTAGCCATCCTTTGCATGCAAAGGAGGTTGGGCTTGCCCACCCTTTCATTGCAAGTGAAGAGGGACTAGAGTTTGTTACTTACTATTATTTTCAGCATTTTACTTCTATTGTTTGCCCCATCTCTTCCTTAAGAAGAGGATTGTGTGGCTAGATTTATTATTTATTTACTTTTTAGTTGTCATCCATTGCTTGCAAAGGAAGTTGGGTTTTCCCACCCTTGCAAGCAAGAGAGGAAGAGCTAGGATTTAATTTACTCTCTTTAAAGCATTTGCACATTTGTTTTTTCCACACCTTGCATGAGAAGTGGTTGTCCTCCTGCAATATCGTGTCGGCTAGTTTAGTTTGTTCCAATTAATAACTCTCTTTTATTTGGTTAAGCAATAAATCTTGCCCCACTTTTGCCTCGTATTCACTCCCCTTGTTGGGTGAAAATAAAGGGTATAAGCTTGAGTTGGCTAGAATAATAGGCACTTTAACAACTTATTTAGAAGTTGAGAAAATAAGGTTTGATCCATGGAGCTAGAGGCGTAGAGGCTGTTGGGAGCCTCGTGGCACTTCATGTCCTCCTGTTGAGCACCTGACAATCTTTGGAATTGATTTGTGGGGCTAGAAGGGAACCTTGTGTTCGCTTGTTGAACACCCAACAATTTTTCTCAAATTGAAAGATAAATGTTAAAGGGTAGTCACAATAGTTTAGGACAATCAATTTTCCATTTGCACTTTCAACACACACTAATTCCCTAGGCTAAAGTGAGACCTTAAAATCATTTAAAATTTATAGGACCACTTGCAAAACATTTTGATCACTTGACAATTTACAAAGCACTTTATTTCATGTTCTTCTTTTCAAGTCAGTTTATTTTGCAAGCAAGTTTCTATTCATTGTTTACTTATTTTGCAGAAAGTTCTTTTCAATAATTTGAATGTGAATCTTGATTACTTTGGAGCGTGAATTGCTTAATTTAATTTAATTTATCTGGTAATTCTATCTCTTTGGTTATCAAGTACTATTTCTTAAATCTGTGACTCCATAGCCCAAATAGAATAGGCACTGGGTTAGTGAATAATTGATCATTTCTTTCTTGCAACTTTAGTTGGTTAAGTTTCAAAGCAAGGTTTTCCTGTCATTGAATATTTTGCACATTGCATGAATGCTTGTCATTGAACTTAAATAATCCTAATTGAATTTAAACTCCTAAAACTAAACCTTTTTAAAACTTAGTGAATAGGGATGACCCCTCTTGACCTTTGGGAGTTGGGTCTAAACGGAGGAGTTAGGAATCGAGGTGATAGTGGATCCTAAACTCATAGTTGCCCCTCAAGAACATACCTAGTGGTTAGGAGACTTTTCTGTGGTTAAGTGTGTTGTAGGCGGCAACAGGGGTTGCATCTTTGTTTATCAAAATCAGTCTGTTCCATTGGCAGTAAAGAATCAAGTTTTGCACTGTGCCTGATCAAATTTTCAAATTTAAATCCTAGAAATTCCATGAATGTAACAGTGAACCTGCCTAAACATGTTGTATAGTTTGCACTGATTTGCTTTTCTTGTCATACTCAGTACCTGACTATTATTATTTTTTCTTTCATGAACGAATTGTGTGCTTTCTCAACTGTTTGCTGACATCAGACAACATGATTATATGTCTTTTCAACATTGGGAGAGAGAAATTCATTTTTACTCTGAACCTAGGGTCATAATCTTCATTTCTACATAAATAAAAGCCTACCATAGATTTTGACATTTTTATTCTATGGTACAGGGAATGGAGAAATTGTGAGTATCTGGCAGGAGATCAATCAGGTGTTTAGTGCTAAAAAAGCGGAGCTTGCTCTTAAGAATGATCAGTCCAAGGTAGAGGACTTCGAGGCTGAGATGACAAAAACCTTGAAAAGGCCTAGATCAAAAGGCTTAAAGGATATTAATCAAATTTCTAAACAGGGGGCAGGTGAAATGCCTAAACACACGAGTGGGTCAACTTATCCAAGGTCTTTCAAGGCATTGAGGAACTGCGCACTTGGTCCGACGATCTCCCTGTTAAGAGCACAGAATACACTATAGTAACTATCTTAATTCACTTTCCCTATGAAATATTTTCTGGAGCATGTAGAGAAAATGTATGAAAGTTTGGTGGCCTGGATCTATAAAGCTTTAGTGGACAGCGAGTTAGATTGTTCTAATCAACTTTGTATCAGTTTTGAAGAAATATCCCTTTTTCATTAATACTATGGAACAGTACACTTTATAGCTTGGAATTCCTCTTAAATGAAACTTTTGGGTCTGTTTTGCTAAATACATGTAAACACTGATTTTCCAAGACAGCGACCACTTTGTCTATTTTAAAGAAAATAAATGTCCTGTAATCTAATCACAAAGTATAATCTGCAATTCAATTTTTTTCAAACTCAAAACTTGCTGCCTCTTGCACAGGTTAAGGATCCTTAGCCAAACAATGAAACCAAGGTCTTCTGAAAAAATGTGTTACAATGCAATTTCATGTTCCTTGAAATCGACTTTGGATCTTTTAAAGGGCATGAGCCTAGGTTCCATTCAGTGAACACCCCATGAACTACCTACAGCAAACAACTTGCATTGTTTAGTTTGTCTACTCTTTTCCGAGTCCTGTCTTGGTACAATGATCATATACTGTGGTATTCCCATACATTTAGTATAAGAAACTTTTGCTTTCATGATGCATCTATAGATTTACACATTTGATGTTTCAGAAATGTCTCTGTAATCCAAATGTTTTTTAAGAGTTAGTAAATCTATATAGATTCACATCGCTTTGTCTCTGTTTGGATCTAAAATCCTTTTTATGTGAAAAAACCCCAAAAGCATGGGTACCCATACCCGAGGGTCGGGGATGCATACCAGTACTGGGTACCTGTACCGCTGTACCCAGTACGGGAATGGGTACTCCTGGAAGTACCCAAGAGGTACCCGGTACCTTGCCCAAGTACCTGGTACTTTCCACTGTCCAGTCGGGTACTGGTACTCCAAAAAGGGCAAAGTACCCTGATTTTGGGTAGTACTTCGAGGGTACTTCTGGCCCAAAAATATTAGCCAGCAGACTTCAAAATCCAATTTTTTTTTAAGTTTTCAACTGAAGAGGGGGTAGGGTATGATGGGGCCCTCTCCCAAAGATGTCCAAGTCTGCAGCCATTTGCTCCAATGGACATTATCTCAGTCTACTGTTACACAATTTCTGAACAACAATAGACATACCTATGCAGCTACGTTGTTATAAAATAATAAACATGTAATTTCAAGTTAGTGCAATAAGTTTCTTACACAAGCCAAAGTATTCTTCTTACAAATAACTTTCAATCTTTGAGGCATATCAAGGCATATGTATCATGATTCATGGCTCACAGTTCTTACATTATATATTCAAATCAGATATATATAGTGATGTTGCAGACCTAGCATAGATGGATTGAGGAAGCCAAATCAGCTGTGATGTTTAGTATTTTAGTATTTTGTATTTCATGTTCGGAAATGTGGCAAATGCCAATTGTCAAATTTTGGATGTAGTATGACAATGGACATATATCATGATGATGATTCATATAAATATCAATATGCAATGCCAACGTGTGTTGTAGTTTAGTTTTTACTTATTGAACAATGAAAACTTAGTAATAAATTTTAATATATAATATAATTTATAAACTTGAAAATACATATATATAAACTTGAGTATATATATATATATATATATACAGTACCCTGAAGTACCCAAGTACCCTGTTTCAAAAAGTGGTGTACCCGTACCCACACTCGTACCAGTACCTTGGCAACTTAGCCCAAAAGCCTTGTGTTTGAACAAATTGATATATTTGGTCCATTTTTTTTAATCTAAAACTCCTGAAGAGGACATCATGGACACTGGATTCAGTTGGCCTGGTTTGGTCTGTTGTCGTTCAACAATGCTGATGAGGTAAATAATCATATATAACTAATAAATAACATTAGTTACTTTATTTGTATATTTATTTATATGCATTGATTCGATTGCCTCTGCATCAATGCAACACTTATTTTATAAATATATTGATGAAATAAATGTTGGCATTAATAGCAAGGCAATTGAATTATTGAACATAAATAATATGTAGGACTATGGGTCACATTTAATACAAAAGAACTAATATTATTTATTAACAATACATAATTTTCTACACCATTCGTTATATTACATAACCTCAAACCTACGTTATAACTACATCCCATTTGTGGAATTGTCCTTAGTTAATAGTTGATTGTTGTCGTTGAATATGATCAAGCTAATGATGACAAGGTGAATTGACTAATTACAGTTTTGTAATTGTTGAAATGGAACTCACAAATAAATCAATCTGATATAGTTCACACCTTTCTTGAAACACATCCCATTTGTGGAATTTTCCGTAGTTAATAGTTGACTGTAGTCGTTGAATATGATCAAGCTAACGATGACAAAGTGAATTGACTAATTGCATTTTTTTAGTCCTTGAAAATGGAATTCACAAATAAATCAGTTTGTGATAGTCACACCTTTCTTGAAATCAAAATTGTGCTGCGAGCATATTACATCATTACTCTTATTATATGTACACAATTACATTATTCAATGATTATTTTAATGCTACCATTCTCTTCTTTTAAAAATAAACATCCTATTGTCTTTGAGATCTCTTTACTGCTTTATACACATGGAACTGAAAGTTCGCTAAAAACTCAGCTCAATTGTCTTATAATTCATCATAAAATGGTTATAATTTTTTCTGGTGACAATGATGTTTTGTGCCTCCTTTTTCACGACAATTCTGATTCTATTTTTTCTTCATTTTCCCAGTTTTTGCATCTCTTATCTCCCTTTCCTTCGGTGGCTTGACATATACCAGCATAGATCCATCTTAAACCCGTATCTATCAAGCACCGAGATGGATCCAATTTTTTGAGGTGTATTTCTTTTTTAAAATTTAAACTCAGGAAATTTGATATCTCTTGATTGATAGACTGTTTAAGTTTTAAGTTTTTATTTTATAAACGAACATCGGTTTTTTAATCACTTTTCATAATATTTTATTTTATGAGCCAACATGGATTTTTTTAAAATACTTTTATTAATTTTTTATTTTATGAGCCGACATAAATTTATTAATGGCCGACATAATATAATTTATTATTTTTTACTCATGTAATGTTAGAACATCTCCCTTATACTTGTGTGTAACGTTACATCCATACACGTTACAACATCTCCCCCATACTGTAGAGCACCTCGTTTCACTCGATGCAAGTAGGTGGACCACCCTATATGGGTCTGCACTAATTCAGTGAGTTTTCCATTGCAGGCTCGATGATTATAATTTTCTCTACATTTTAGTACATGCTAAATTTCTTCACAATAGAAGTAAAGCATGACAAGAGGTGAAATTACACCATCAATTTGGCTTGACTATGGTGCCACGGTGTACCTTGGCGTGTCTCCTCCAAACTATAACACTAACAAATCTGTGAAGTATTAGGCCTAGGCAATCCAACGTATGCTTTTCATTGGTTCTTCCGTAAGAATGGTCAACTTTATGTACTTCAACTTTGAAATGCCTCCTTTAGAAAAAGAGAATGGAATACCCTTGAGCTTTTAGCACGTTGGTATAGTCAGCAATGGTCACGAATGCATCACAAGGGTCTCCATCAATTTGGCTTTACTATAGTACTTTACATCGGTGTATATTGGGGTGGTCGGCAATAATCTCGAATGAATCACAAGGGTCTCCATCAATTTGGCTTTACTATAGTACTTTACTTCAGTGTATCTTGGGGTGTCTTCTCCAAACTATAATATATTGATAAATAAGTTTATAAATATCCAACAAATGACCAATAGTAGGTCAATGGGAATATTCAGTGCAAAAGTGTTGATACAAAGTGGGAGTGTTAGGTTACTCCTATCAAAATTATAAGCATAGCTACACTATAAGATCTAAACTTTGAGATCTCAAAGCAAAAGCAAACTACAATGTGATGGAAGAGGATACAAGATAAAGAGCTTTATGGCTCCATGGTCTTTCTCCTTGAGGAATGAGAGGGGAGGTTGTTATCCTTTAAAGTATCTACTCCTCGAGGAAGGAGAGGGGAGGTTGTTATCATTTGAAGTATCTACTGTTGAATGAAGAACTCTTTTACTATTCAAGGTTGAAGAGAAGAAAGTCTATATAAAGCTAGAGACCTCATGATGATTGTCTCTTTGATTAGAGGAGGTGATTTGTTATTGAGATCTAGAGGAGATAGATCGTTTGTTGGTCTAGCATAAACAATCTTAGGATCAAAGTAGATAACTCCTCTAGGTCTCATTGATGGGTGTTAGATTGCTCCCTAGGGTTTGATCGATTTAGGCATTGAAATGATATTGCTCTCTCCTTGCCTCTTGGTGCCCATATCCATTGGGAGCACCAAAGGAATTATGTTATCCTCTAAGTGGTGTCTGGTTGGGAGGGTTGATAAATAATATAAGATCTAAATTTGAGGGCCTCTCCCATGTATAAAGTTAGACATCTTTGGCTCGAGTATTAGAAGAATGTGGAGAGGGAATTATGGGATTCCCCAATGTAAACAATAGAATCATTGGTTTATCTCATAGTATCGAGGACATTTGAAAACAAAGTGCTCCTATGACTGTCTCTTGTTTGCCACAGTCAACATACTTTGCCCTCCTATGGAAACCAATGTTCAACTTCCACTTGAGTTGATTAGAGCTCACCTGGAACTGGCCTAAGGGTATCCTAAGCCCATGCATCCAATGTTGGAAGTGTAAGGTGGTTGGACAATGAGGTTGTTCCTTAGGTCCATGAAGTGTTTTGCATAAAAGACAATCTCAGGTTTTAACCCCCCTAGTGACCTAGATATACCACTTGTAAATATTCTCCTTGATAATCTTGTTAATCTCTTGCTTGGTAGGAGGTGGTCATGGGCATCTAAATAGTACTTGAATGGGGGAATGCAATAGTTGATATGATGCACCTCTCAGAACCAATAGTCTACTCTCCTCTAGGGACAAGTGGGTGGGTTGTGTACTAGACAATGGTCTCCAAAGAGCATTAGGAAAGGTATGGATATTGGTCCTTGTGGGTTCTCGAGTCTACAAATCTTAGGAGACAATGCAACAAATCTACTAGCTTAAACACAATCTCAATCTCAAAGGGTGTGCCACAAACTCTACTTAGATAATGGTCTATGTGTGTAGTCGAACATAGGGCAAGAGGATGGAAGGGAGGTGACTACGACATGGAGTTTCCTTGGGACATCATAAAGGGAAGTTGTGTGGGTAAACATGTAGTAAAGGTTAAGATTGTTAGGAAGGTTGGGGTGATAGGGGAAGAGTATGTGCCAAAAAGGTTTTAGGCAATTGCTAATGAGAGACAATCGTATTTGGAGGAGGCTAACTCAAGGGATGAGAAACTAGAAACTAGTAAGGTCGACGGGGAGTAACTCTTTGAGGCAGGCAACATAGACATCATAGTCCCCATCCTTGAATCATTAGGCCTAGATTATCCAAGATAATCTTCTCATGTGGTTCTTCCTTTAGGATGGCAAACTATATGCACATTAATTATAAATGCCTCTTTTAGAGAAGGAAAATGCAATAACCTTGACCTTTATTTAGCACACTAGTTGCATAGAGAGGCACTGTCTACAACTTAGGTGAGTGAGATGAGGAAATTAGAGGTCTAAAATGGACCTTATAAGAAAACGAGCCATCATATAAAAAAACAAGCCAACAATAATTTCTTGATGAGTTGGAGTTCAAGAATCAATATAATTTCAATAAAATGAGTCAACCATAATGGTTGACTTGAGATATTTGTCATAAAAAAACTACTTTTTTGCTCATATTTTCAACATATCTCCATGTTTTTTTACTCAAATTTTGAGTGGGAGCATTCGTTGGATGCATAATTAAATTCCGCATCCAACGAGTACCCACACTCCATACTTTTGACGGACCCCGCTGCCCCAAAAACAAAAAATGCCTGAAAAACGTGATGGTTGTGGAATTCAATTCCGCATCCAACGAGTGCCTCTGCTCGAAATTTGAGTAAAAACACAAGGAGATATGTTGAAAATATAAACCAAAACAAATAGTTTTTTTTTTTCTTCCAAAATTAATAAATATTATTTTACTAGTTTAACTATTATTTCATTATTTTAACTATTATTTTATTATTTTATTTAGGAAGCCCATTCTAGACCATAAATTTCCTCTAATGGTAACACAAGCAGGCTAAGAAAATAAAATAAAATTAAAAATACATTATGTAGTCACAATTAAAATTAAAAAAGTAAATAAATTAGATAAACATAAATACCATTATAAAATAGATCCATTTTAAATTTTACACCCAATGTTCAAGAGATTGTAACATTTGTATTGATACGATGGCCAAATATAATATTGTACAAAACTAAAAATAAAACAACAATAATAATGCTAAAAAAAATAATGTTTGAATCTTTTGGTACTTTTTTTGTTGCTTCTCTTTGTTTTTTATAGGTGCATCTATTAAGCCCTAAATATGGGCACATTTCCCCTTATATTGTGCATTACATAAGTTTTGATGTCGACCGACTTATATTAGTTATGTCGACTTGGGTTAATGAGTTGTAATTGTGCCTCTTAATCTCCTATATATATGAAGGAGATCTTTTCATTTTGAACATCTTGTCTTGTCTTGTCTTTTGTACTTAGTACATTGTATAAGGAGGTTGCCCCCTCAAAGAGGCTTGCTATTCATATATTTTATTGAGTACTCTTTCTGATCTATTTCTGCTCTTTTCACGTTCTTTTTGGAAATTTGTTGCATAACATTTGGTATTAGAGCTCTTTCCTCGGGACTGGTTTCTTAAAAAAAGTCATCTTGGCATGTTCGCTATATCTTTTTTTTCTAAAAGGTTTTAGAAAGAGAAACTTGGAACCCATCTCGAAAACAAGCCGAACTACTTGTGATAAAATTTTAAGAACTTAACTCATTACAGTTTCGGAGTTATACCCTCGAGAAGAGTTTTTGACTACCCCAAAAGCTAGTTTCAAACATGTGTTCTAGGGAAAATTGTTATATTTGGAGCCTGCAAGAATCAAATTGAGTGAGACTAGTTACATCGAAAAGAAGATTAACCATAGTATCTGTGGTAGTAGTTTCATAATCAGATTAAAAAAATGGACACGTGGTAGACCATACACTCTCGCTCTTATGAAAATACAAAAATTAACAAGTATTGGGAAACTTATCACAACTTTTATTTGGCACATACAAATTCAATGAGACTTGTGGCATTGGAAATAAGACATTAGTCTACCACAGGTTGAGATTTCAAACTCAAAGGGGTCAAGATTTCAGGGTTACCTCAGTTGAAAGGTTGGATAGCAAATCAATCTTCAAATCAGGGTTGGAAAAATGTACGTCATTTTAAATTTGAATAACTTTTAGTAGAATATCTATTTAAGGTGAACTAAAGATGTGATATCTATTTATATTGTTCAAAATGCCACCAAAAGGTAGTGGAAAAAATCACACTCCACTCAAACCACCAACGGATTTATCCCGGACCTACGATGAAAGTGAAGACATATCTTTTAGGGTGTCCAAGTTGGAAGATACGATGAAAGGGACTGTGAAAATGGTTGATTTAATAAACTTGGAAAATAAGATGGTTGGTAAACATGATCTCAAAGGGATGGCTAGAAAAGAGGATTTATAAGATTTGAAGATGCTACTAAATGACATAAGAATTAGCCTTCCTACATAGTCGTTTACTCAAGAAGAGGATAAGGAGGAAAATGGGGACTTATTCCAATCATGTAATGAGAAAATTGAAAAACAGTTAGAGAATAAGAGGTTTGAGTCTCCAAATTTTAATGATCTACTCCATCATCACGGGTTCAACTTAGGTCCAAAGAACTACTTTATTCCCAATATTGAAATGAGAAAGTTTGATGGCAATGACCCAATAACATGGATATTCCAGATGGAGCAATTCTTTGATGTACATCAAGTGCCAACTTTGTAAAAGGTAACTATTGCATCATTATATTTAGAGCCTGATCAATTTGAATGGTATCTATGGCTTTGTGACCTTAGAAATGACTCTATTATCTCTTGGTCTATATTCATGAAAGAATTGATTGCACATTACGACGATATTAATAACAACACTTTCTTTAGTCAATTGATAAATCTCAAACAAAAAGGTCCAGTTACAAAGCACATTAAGTAGTTTCAGAAGTTAAGTCTTAGAGTGAAGTATATTTCAGAAGATAATTTGTTGGATCTCTTTATGGACACTTTAAATGAGAATATTCAAAATGAGATACATATCCTTGAACCTAGATCCTTGAAGAGTGCTTTTAGTTTGGCAAGGAAAATTGAAAGTAAAAATATGGCGATGACTACTAGAATGAACACCTCCAACACATATAGAGAAAATAATGTTCCTTCTTCTAATGCACCTCAAAGGTTGACACCTCAACAATTGGTTGAAAGAAGAGAAAAAGGTCTATGCTTTAATTGTGATAACATGTATAATAAGAGACACAAGTGTGGCGAGAAGAAATTATTCTACATAGATTGTGAAGAAGACACAAAAGAACAAGAACTTTTTCAAGCTGAACAGATAGAAGAGATTACTTCCAAAAATATTACTCCCACCATATCCTGTCATGCATTGGCTGGAATTAGCACTCAAACTCTCAAGATTGAAGGATATATCAAAAAGAAAAAAGGTAACAATGTTGATTGATTCTGGTAGTACTCATAATTTCATTCACTGTAAATTAGCCAAAGTTCTCAATTGCTTTGTATATCCAACACCAGAGTTTCAAGTAATGATTGCAGATGGAGGAACTATCAATTGCTCAGGGAATTGCCATAATATCAATCTTACTATGGAGGAATATGTATTGAATAGTCCAATGATTGCTATTCCAATGGGTGGTGCTGATGTTGTTTTAGGAGTTCAATGGTTATAATCACTGGGAATCGTGGGGTGATAAGCTCTAATGGTATGCCAAAATTGATGAAAAAGGGACATCAAGGTGTAATTGCACAATATGCTCATTAGATGTTCAAACATCTAAGCCTCCCATTTTCCCAAATATCCAAATGGTCATTAATAAGCATTCCAAGGTATTTGAAGATATTCCAAAAACATTTCCACCTGTTCGAGATTTTGATCATGCTATTCACTTAATTCCAGGAAGTGTTCCTTCTAACATTGGAACTTATACATACCCTATGGGAAGAAGAGTGAAATTGAGCTTATGGTTGAAGAAATATTTGAGGTTGGCATAATTAGGCCTAGCCAAAGTTTTTTATACTCTGCACTAGTGGTAATTGTACACAAGCCAGATGGACCATGGCCCATGTGTCGATATTATAGAGAGCTCAACAAGATCACCATTAAAAATAAGTTTCCCATTCCTGTCATTGATGAATTGTTAGATGGATTACATGGAGCAATTTTTTTCATAATGTTGGATCTTTGTTCCAAATATCATCAGATTAGAATGAAGGATGAGACATCCCAAAAACAGAATTCAGAACTCATGAAGGTCATTATGAATTTTTGGTCATGCCATTTGGTCTCATAAATGCACCTTCTACATTTCAAGGTTTGATGAATTCCATTTTCAAGCATTTCTTTATAAACTTTGTGCTAGCAGTTTTTGATGATATACTAATCTATAACAAGTCTCAGGAAGAACATGCTCAACATGTTGATAGGGTACTACAACTACTAAAGGAGCAACAACTATATGCAAAACATTCCAAATGTTTCTTTGGAGTAAAGGAGGTAGAGTATTTGGGTCATATTGTATTATATGAAGGTGTCAATGTAGACCCTAACAAAATTAAAGCCATGATAGATTGCCCGATTCCCAAACCCCTAAAGAATCTTCGAGGATTGTTAGGTCTGGCAGAGTACTACCGCAAGTTTGTTCGGAACTATGAAAGAATAACATCTCTAACAACATTATTAAAGAAATGTGCATTTTCTTGGACTCCAGTGGCAACTCAATCTTTTGAACAACTTAAAGAGGCAATATGCAAAGCTCCTGTTTTGGCCACACCAAACTTCAAAAAAACCTTTATTGTGGAATGTGATGCTTCAGGAAATGACATTGGTGTTATTCTAATGCAAGAAGAACAACCACTTGCTTTCACAAGTCATCCAATCAAGGGAAATAACTTATAGAAACCGACTTATGAGAATAAAATGTTGGCAATACTACATGCTCTTAAGAAATGGCGTCCTTTCCTCATTGGTAGGCACTTCAAGGTCAAAACAGATCATGATATTCTTATATACTTCCTGGAACAAATACTATCTTTGGAAGAGCAACAAAAATGGGTAACCAAGATATTGGAATATGAATTTGAGATCATCTATCGAAGAGGGAAATATAATGTGGTGGTAGATGCGCTCTTCAGAAAAGATGAAGATGTTGGGGCATTAATTTATGAAATTTCCATTCTACAATCAGATTGGGTAGTAGCAGCAAGGGAAGAATGGAAAAATGACCTATCTGTGTGGACGCTCATTCAAAAGCTATAGAATGATCCTAGTGTATCATATAATTTTGTGTGGAAAAATGATTCACTATGGTATAAGGATTGTTTATATTTATGCAAAAACTCCCAACTCAAACAAAATGTCCACTTAGAATTACACACCTCTCCTATAGGTGGGCACTCTCGATTCTTGAAAACTTACCATAGGGTCAAGAAGAATTTTTTTTAGGAAGGTCTTAAATCTGATGTTTAAAGGTTCGTGGTCGAATGTTTGGTTTTCCAACAAAATAAGGGTGAGACAGTTATGGCCCTAGGACTTCTACAACCATTAAACATACCTTACTAGCACTGGAAGGAGGTATCAAGGGATTTTATCACAGGTCTACCCAAGTCAAAAGGAAAGAATGCTATTATGGTGGTTATTCATTAGAGAAATTTTGAAGTCAAAAAAGGGCCTCAAAACAAAGAAAATGTACTATAAAATACAACCAATCACATTCTAGTAGATGACATCATCCCCCTTGGTGAGGTGGCATTGCATGAGTTAAGAATGCTTATTTGTCAAATTTTCTATGGTGGATGAAAACACATAGTTAACCAAGGTAGTGGTGTAAGTACTTTTAAGTCATAAAGTAAAGTACTCATAATGATAGTCTTTTCATAAAATAATATTATTGTCATTTTCAAGTAAAGTACTCATAATGAATGTCTTTTCACACTTTCACATAAAATAATATTATTGTCATTTTCAAGTGAAGTACTCTTAATTCATAAAGAAAGTCCTTTCACATTTTTTTATAAAATAATATATTATCATTTTTATGTTTTTAATTTTAAATTATATATTCACTCCATTCTATTTAATAACATAATGGCAAACTAATAAATAATAATAATAGATTTAATAAATAATAATAATAATAATGCAATGTGGATTATAATAATATTATTGAAATTTTACATGTAAATCAATTCTCAATTAAATTACATTATTAAAATCATGAGAAAAGTACTAAATATAAAAAGTCAACATAAAATTAAAAAAAAAAGCTCTTAAAAATGTTTTTTATTATTTAATTTCATTTGCAAGTTCAAGACAAATAAATGTTAAAGGACAATACATTTTTGGGAATTTACAATGAATCTTAGTCACATCAATGTAGACTTATTTTATTAATTTTATTTCTAGTGAATTTTGAAAAGTAACTCAACCATGGTTATTTATATTGTGCATAGAAAATAGTATGGGAGGTGACTTGTCATATATACCTACCCCATAAAACCCCCAATTCATAATATTTTAATATATCTCATATTTTTGTAGTACATCTCTTAGAAGGCCCTTTTTTGACCTCAAAATCTCTCTAATGGATAGACTCACGAAGAATGCACATTTTTGTGCACTCTCTCACCCTTTTAATGCAAGTACAGTTGTTGTAGCCTTTATGGAATCTGTTTAGAAGTTACATGGAAATCCAAAGATTATTGTAAGTGATAGACATGCAATTTTCAATGGAAAATTTTGGACTAAATTATTTTCTTGTTTGGGTACCCAATTGACTCACAGTTCATCTTATCATCTTCAATCTGATGGGAAAACTGAGATAGTGAACAAATGTGTGGAAGACTATCTTTGTTGCTTTGCATCTGATAAAAAAACATAGTGGGTGAAATGGTTGTCTTTGGCAGAATGGTGGTACAATAATTCCTTCCATACATAATAAAAAATATCTCCATTTATGGCCCTTTATGGGTACTTGCCTCCATTTATCACATCTCCCTTAAAAGGAAAATTTAAAGTTCAATCGGTGGAAGATCACATAGAGCACTGACAATAAGTTCTCCAGATACTTAAGGACAACCTGCCTATGTCAAAAAACATGATGAAACAACAAGTTGATCAACATTGTAGTGAAAGGAGTTTCTAAGAAGGGAATTGGGTATTTATAAGGATACAACCTTACAAGCAAATGTCCCTCAAGCAACTAAATAAGGACACTAAATTAACACCCAAGTATTATGGTCCTTATAAAGTATTGTAGAAGATCGGTAGTATGGATTACAAATTGGAGCTCCCTTCATCTTCAAGAGTGCATCCAGTTTTCTGTGTTTCTTGCTTAAAGAAGGTAATATGAGACAATATCCTAAATCAAACAATCTTGCCATAGTGTATTGGAGAAAATCACTATGGCTTGGGAATACCACAACAGATAGATGACTACCAGAAATCAACTCAATTCTCAAAAAAATGCTATTATAAATGACAATGTTAAGATAATGGAGAAATGTAATCAACCTCGATCCAAACGTTTGATGTAGATCCCCGTTGGAGCTTTCAATCCATGCACTTGCAATCTGCAAATTAGTCTTGACAACCAATATCCAACAAGTACATATAATATATAAATGACATTAACATTATCAATAACAATGGTCCATAATATCACAAGCAAATGTAACCCAATGTATAATAAACAACATTCACAACATGATGGACGAGAATATGAGTATTTCTATTAATTAACAAGAAGAAGTACAAAGTGATATGACCTCTTGCCAGCAACCAATCTAAACCAAGAGCTGGATCAATCCACTTGTGCCTCCACCACTTCAATCCTCCATGAATGGCAAACTCAAACTATAAAAGGAGTTTGGAAAGTGAACATAAGGGGTTCACAACTACAAGGATCAATGAGTGCAGACTCAAGATAGGGCAAAAATCCACTAGAGTTCTCTTGCTATTCTCTTCTCCTCCCGCCCATAAGCCATATGTGCTCAATATATAGTCCTCTCAAGGGTAGGTGAAAGGACACATCGAGGATTTACTTGGGAAGATGGAGGGTCAAAGGTCACCCAATGACTGCTTTGTGGGAATAAAAATTAATAAAATAGTGGTTTTTACCATTTTACTTGATACCCGCGGGCTATAGTGATGCAACTCGTGGGTACGCTTGCTATAAGGATGCAACAAGCTGGTAAGAGAAAAAATAAGGCTAGTGTCTGAAGGATATAAGTGGATCTGAGTCACTGAAATGGATCCTACAGGCCAAACAATGTTGATGCTCACAAGGGTGGAAGATTACGATGTAACAGATGCCCCCTAATGTGTGAGGTTAGAGACTGATGCTACGATGGCCGAAATACATTATAAAACTCAGAAGTGGAGTGATGGAGACACAAGTGGAAAGAGCAGGTCACTCGTCTCAATACAATAGTATCTCTGACTACATGTCGGGAAAGTACAACAATCTGATACAATGGCCATGAATAGGCAGTACATAATGGATACATGTCACAAGTGATCATAGCCAGGATCCCTCTATAGTAAGATATGGTCTTCTGCTGAAAAGAAGACAACTGGTGCAAACTGGAGGTACAAACTGCTGATATCTGAGAGGTGATATGTCAGATGTAAAGTCAAATTCATATGTAGCATACTGAATGCCATAATCGCCTGGGGTCTTCTACACAAGTCTTCGATGGTGCAAGTCCCATCAAGTGAATAAAGGAGTTGGGGTCGAACCTGATGAGACATCATCTGATTACCAGTCAATGATGTATACCGTTAACAGACGCGAGATGACCCACCAATAATGAAAATGGGCATCAAGGCACAGAGCACAATCATCGGAGTGTGAATAAATGGGTTGAAGTCGAACACTAGGATGAATCCATTGATCAGGGGACATTGATGTATTCCCAAAACTGTCGATGGTGAGAGAACCTGCCACTAACGACTGCAAACCTCAAGGTACTCAACCAAAATCTAAGCCTCAAGTCCCGGAATAAATGGGTTGAAGTCGATGGAACGAGACTTGCTGGAAGGAGGGCATTAAGGCATCCCCCATCAACCAACACGAGGTACCAGCAACGCTGAAAGATTTGGAAGATCTCAGGTGAAACGGACCGACTCAATAAGGATGGCCAACATGCAATAGTCAAGATATCTGAGGAGTGCCGACATTGGTTTCAAGACTTCCTTTGAACAAGAGCATGAGCAGATGGATAGACTCAGGTAGCATAGACTCGATATAGATTGTGTAATGTAGGAGGCATCACAAAGGGCTCCATAATGACTGGAAGCTTAACTAATCGGTGGAGTAAACTGAGAAACAAGTACAACTCCTAAGGTCCAACTATAGCCCGACTCATAATGTACGGAGTGGAATGAATGCTCTGTTCAAAGGCGACACAACAGCTGTCAACAAGAAATAGTGATCATAATCCCATCCGGCTTTTTGGAATATTTGATTGTTTTGGTCTTTTTAATATTTGGGAAAAGCTTGAAAAAGAATAAAATTGCTTATAGTACAACAGTGTGAGAACACGAGTGTCAAATAGCTAGCAGACTAGTTCCAAGCAGTGGAACATACCTATGCTCAATGCAAGGAAGTGCGTGCAGGATGTGGACACTCGGGGGTATGTTCCCTCAGGGTCAAAAGGGTCATCAAATTGTGAAGGAAAAATATATAAGCTCTGCAGGGCTCGATAGGGAAAAGTGCTCAGCCACCAGGCTAACAATTGAGTAAGCGGGAGCCGGCACAAGGCTCAAGCGGCAAGCAGGATGATGTGATGCAATCACAACATGATATAACTGAGGGGAGTCCTTAAGGGAGATGGCCAGCATAAGACAAAGTAGAGTATGAGTCTTTATCGCAATGTCATGGCGTAACTACAAAGGACTCCCAATCCTAAGGACAAACAACGGCATGGGCACCAGAATGCATAAGGGGTTCTAACTAGGGTACCCATTTTCGGGAAAGCCCTACCGCCACATAACGACACTTCTAAAGCAGTGTGAAGGTTCCGTGTTAGTTACGAAGCAGGGTCGCACCTAGGGTTTATGAAAAAGGTCAACAGGTCAAATGCATAATGCATGTGAAAATGACATCTAACCTATATGCCAGTTGTGAAACGATCCTGCCGTAGGTGTGAAATGGTTCAGAACAACTTTCGCCGAGGAAATCTAATTAAAAAACACTACTCCATGACACAATATTAGTCTAAAACGGCTCAAAATGGAAAAACCAATAGAGAAGTGGGTCTCGAAAACTATAAATAGTAATAAAATTTTATAATTTTCAATTCATTTGCACTATTCACCAATTTGGAGTTTAGTGGTTAGTTTTTACTTGAAAGTTCAGTTGTTGATTCTGGGAGCTACAAGCGACCGTTCAGCGAACCGTCCGGAGTAGGTTGATGGTTACTTCCATACCTTTCATTTCAATTTTTGTCGGTGAGATTTTTTGTTTGGCCAAGCCCTATATGGCTTCGGCGCTACCCACGGGCTATAACTATGCGGGTCGCGGGTAGGGCACCAAACACGCAGTAAACAAATAGACTTCCTGCGAGTACCCACCACTGTATACAAATTAGCCTGCGGGTACGGCCGTGAAGAAATTTTTAATCATGAAACTGACCAAAATTTACTTGTTTTCCTCTCCAGGATGGTTCTAGAGTGGAGGGAGAGAGAGCATGACTAGGTTGATGAGACCATGCGCAATGATTTGCAAGCGCAACAGGCATTGCAAGCATGTGGTTTGTATAAATACTGGAGTATAGGGGGTTTAATAGGGGGTTTAAGGGCCCAAAACCTATTACTCCGTCATCTGATAGACTACTGGGATGTGGATGCTCAAAACTTCATCCTCAATGGGAAAAATCTGACACTGGAAGTAGAGGATATATATTTTATTACCAGTTTGTCCCGTAGAGGGGAGGTGGCCGGCCTTCGGTCTCGGACCGTGGGTGGTGGGATCACTGTTCAGGACTACATAGTGTGGTATTGTCCCGCAAACACATGAGCGGTGGGAAGCCAAGTGCCCATCAATGCCACAGTGGATCTGAGTACAAAGATCATTGTGGCTACCTTGGTGCGGATCACTAGATCCAAAGCACTGCACTAGGCATCTAGGTCGGTGATGTTCTATGCATCACAATGCATGCAACCTATGGTATTCGACTGGTGTACTACTCTGCTGGTGTCTATGAAGACACAATTGACGGAATGCAAAGAGGGGAAGGTCGAAAACTTCGGGTATGGTAGCATCCTATGCAGCTTCTTCTTTGTGAGGGTTCTGGGGCGTAGCCCGAGGGTGGATGTCCCTCCTCATAGTCTCCATGATCTAGCCCTGATCCGGTGGGCTGAGATCCTGACACGACAGGGTGGTGGCCGTCTGGCGTCACCATATACTGAGGAGTTCTTCCGCTGGTGGAATCGGCAGGTGATCACTATAGAGGACTATCCCTATGCGGGGATAGACTTTAGATAGGACCGTGACATGTCGCTGCCACTAGGTGCAACATTCAGAGACATCGGTGAGTATTCTTTTGTTTTTATGTTTATTAAATTTTTATGGACTTTTTATTATAGTTGAAATGCAAAAAATCTTTTTGGTGGTAGTATCAAGTGCTAAAGTTTGACTGTTTGCTCGCAGAAAAAGGCCTAGTGAGACTTGAGGGCTTCCCGAGACATGGTCGTCGGGGTAGACGTGCTGAGGCAGGAGACGCTGTAGCAGGGTGCACACTCCAGACATTGCGGCACAACATATCAGGGATGGTTTCCCGAGTACCACAGATAGAGGTTGCCCGACTACCTGAGGCCATGCGGTGCCAAGTAGTGGGTGTTCCTAGGGAGTGGGTGCGGCTACTGCAGCGAGTAGCCAGTGCAGTACAATACTTCTATGAGACACATCCCATAGAAGCGGCAGCTAGGCTTCCTCGAAGGAATAGATATCCTAGAGTCTCATTTTTTGTATTGATATGTATATTTTGAGGGCTATGGGCTCCAGTTTTGTATGACACTACCATTTTTTGGACATATTTATATATATATATATATATATATATAAATTTGGTTCTCGGTTCTACTACATGTGTGTATGTACAAATGTATGAATGTCTTTGTATTTATGTGTTTCGTGGTGAATGTGACAAATGCCAATCTAATACATAGTTAGCGTATGCATCAGATATATAATTAAGACTTCTTGGAACATGAATATATGTAATTGAAACAAAATGTCTCTCCAAGAGTCGTACCTTAAGGAATTTCCGTAGTAATGTAGGGTCTCATACACGGTATTGCCCATTCAGCTGAGACACAACTAGTTGTGAATCCAAGCAGACTTCTAAAGAATGGATGTCATGAAGAATGGCATCTCGAAGTATTAATAATGGCACTATACTCAGCCACATTATTAGATGTATGACCGAGACAAGCACCTACTGAGGACACAACTAGGTGGTCAGGTGAGAAGATAACCCAGGAAGCAGAAGCAAGCTACTGCATATGTCGGCTAGCACCATCCGCGAAACCTAAGAACGTAGGAGATCCCGTTGACACCTGTCAATCAAACAAAAGCTAATCAACAGACCTGACAACTAAAAGGCAAGCTAAACTATGTACAGAAAAACTATACAATAGTGTACAAAAGTATCAGCCTGAACCAACAGTTCATGCGTAATACCGCTTGAGGTAGAGCCCATTTCTAGGCTCCTTCAAGGAAACCCCCTCATAGTCTTATAACTCATAAGCTCCTTTTTTCCAGGACACACCTCACAATGTAAGGACCATGCCACATGGGATTGAACTTGCCTGCCCCTAGGGGTTCTTTAGCTTGGTCATACAAAAGGACCAAGTCACCTTCAGCATATTGCCGGGGATGGACAGACCTATCATATAGAACCTTGACACGACACTTGTTAACTTCAATGGCCACAACGACATCTCGACATTGTTCGTCAAGTTGCTCAAGGTGTACTAGATGTTGTTCAATATCCATCATATCAGGGAGGATCTCTATGGATAGCTTGAGCGAAGGGATCTCACATTCAATCAGTAAAGTGACTCCACACCATGAACTAACTGAAATGGTGAGAACTCGGTGGCAATCTTAACTGCGGTTCGATATGCCCACAAAGCAGAATATAACATGATATGCCAATTAGTCTTTCTTTGTTACATGGTATGTTGGAGAATGGTCTTCAAAGACTTATTTACTGCTTCAACCTGACCATTCGCTTGAGGATAGTAGGAAGATGAGTGTTCCTGATGAAACCCAAGCTTGAGAGACAAATCTTCCATCATCTTGTTTTGAAAGTGACTGCCATGGTCAGTGACAATCTCTTTTGGGATACCAAACCAAGTGATAATCTGGTTGAACACGAAATGGGCTGCAGTAGCACCGTCGGCTTTTACGGTAGGAATGGCCTCAGCCCACTTGGAAAAATAATCCATGGCCACGATAATATGGTGATGCCCCCTAGCCGAAGCTGGTTTGCAACCCATGAAATCTACCCCCCACTTGGTGAAGGGACCGACAGTGACGACTGGATGGAGAGGCGTTGGATGCAAGTGTATGTTCCGAGAAAACACCTGGCAAGGGTGACATCTCTTCACAACGTTAATACAATCTTTAAAGATAGTAGGCCAAAAATAACTAGCTCGCATGATACGCTGGGCTGTAGCAAGCCTGGATAAGTGACCGCCACACGCCCCCGCATGGAAATCATTAAGTACCTTCTCCGCTTATTCGTGAGTCAAACAAAGACGGAGAATGGAATCCTTTCCTCGACGATACAAAGTGTCACAGATGATAGTGTAATCTTTCGCATGATGTCTCACACGTTGTCGCTCATCTCGTGAATAATGCGGAGGAAACTTCAAAGTTTGGAGATATATAATGATATCCCCATACCAAGGTCCTCAGACGAGATAAGAATTAAGTGTTCATCCACAAGGGAATATTCATGAATGACATCCTCATCAAGCCGTGGAAGGTCCGACATAAGCTCAACGAATACCAACGATTTTGTCGAAGCAAAATCGAGATCGAATTCCTGAAGGATCACAATCCATTCATTATACTTACCCCTGATAAGGTGTCGTGATAGCACGAACTGAAACGGATTGATGTGAGCTACAACTGTGGTTGTTCGAAGCAAAATGTAATGTTGTAACTGCTAGACAACGTGGACAGTCGCAAGAGCCAACTTTTCTACGTGAGTATATCTTAGTTCAGCGTCTACTAAATTTCGACTGAGATAATAGATAACATGCTCGATGAGCGCATCATCTACCTGAACCAAGACCATGCCAATAGTCTCTTGAGATGTGGCCACATAGAGGATAAAATCTCGTGTAAAGTCCAGTGGACTGAGCACGGGGGCCGATACCAAAGCTTTCTTAAGGGTGTCGAAAGACTGTTGGGCTCGCTCATCCCAGAAAAGTAGCATAGTTAACTATAAACCGACGCAGAAAAGTAGCTCTCCCTTGGAGGCTCTGAAGTTGTAACAAATTACGCGGAGGAGGCAACTGAAGTATTGCCTCAACTTTGAGAGGATCGACTCTAATACCCTCTCTCGAAACTATGAATCCTAGAAGGCGATCAGTCCTAACAACGAAGATGCATTTGTTTGGATTCAATCAAATTTTGTAGTGGATACATCGTTCGAGAATCATACGGAGGTGCTTGGGGTGGTCCACTCTCTTGCGAGAATGGCCCACAAGATCATCCAAGAAAAATTCCATAATCATCTTAAGATCGTGAAAGGCATAGGTCATGGCTCGCTGAAAAGTAGCTCCAGTGTTTTTGAGGCCAAAGGGCATTTTTCGATATGCAAACGTTCCCCATGGACAAATAAATGTTGTCTTATGTTGGTCCGCGGGTTTGATTTGAATCTGATTATAATTGGAGAATCCGTCCATGAATGAAAAAATCTCACTCCCTGCACAAGCATCCAATATTTGATCGATGAATGGTGTAGGAAAGTTGTCTTTCGGACATGCACGGTTCAAATCTCTGAAATCAGTGCATACACAGATTGTTCCCTGCTTCTTATCCACAGGAACGGGGTTTGACACCCATTCGGTAAGGGGAACAGGGTAGATGAAACTAGCTTTGAGCAATTTCTCCACCTCTGCCTTAATAGCAGCTGTCTTCCTAGGGTTCACAGCACGTAAGGGTTGTCAAACCAGCTTAGCATCGGGATACGTTCTAATCTTGTGTTCAACAGTGCGGGGGTCTATTCCTGGCATCTCCTCGTATGACCAGGCGAAAGCTTCCCGGAGTTCTGTAAACAAGTCAGTGTAAATAGCAATCTCCTCAGGATCGCAATCGGCACCGATGTAAACGTTCTCCACTTTTCCGGGAGTGCGAGAGATGTTGATCGAAATGGTTGGCGAAATATTGGCCATATTCCCCTCCATAAAAACATCATGCAACTCCAAAAGAGACACGGGGTGATCAACCATCTCTGCTAGAGTCATCCTAAACTCCTCTTACTCAACGAGCTCGAGGTTGGGAAGGAAATATGAGCGATGGTGCATATCTTCCCAAGGCCTCTCACTACCACACATGGCCTCCATGATAGCTTCATCAGATGGCAAAGTATCATCAAGGCAATCGTGTGAACAAGATGAGTTGGCTGCCCAAACTGGCAGCGTAACGGGATCTTCTTCGACTATCCGGGAAGAAGAGAGATCCGGATCTGCAGTGGTTGTTGGATATGGTCGTAAGTGAGCTCCGCTACAGGTAAAGGCACAGACATCCCGATGTGCGCAATGTCTCCAGACGTGGAACTCGTGGACGGTAAAGTCCACGGATCATCTAAATAGGAGGTTCGGAATAACATATTATGTGAAGGAGGAGGCGCACTGTTGGAAATGGTTTCGATAAAATTCACAAGTGCAGAAATATTATAAGTTCCCATCAATGAAGGGTACATTCCAACACCTATGTTCCCAGTTTCTGGCTGAGAATCAGAAACTTGTGGGACTACGGATCCTGTGGATGCTGTGGAAGGAGTGTCGACAAAATCCAGCTGATCGATCGTCACAATCTTGCCTTCATGGGGAAAGCAGATAAATATGAATACAGTAGACGCGACAACCTTCATGGCGTACATCCAGTTCCGACCCAGTAAAACGTTGTAGTCGATGGTCGCATCAACCACTTCGACTTCAATCGGCATAGACTTACCTCCCAAGGAGACAACAAGGGAAGGAATAATTCCATGCGGCATAAAAGACCTACCGTCGAATGCAGTGAGTGTAGTTCTAGACGCGAGTAGAGGAGGAGAGACAAGAGCTTTCCAATAGGTTAACGACATTACTGACGTGGAAGCACCTTCATCAAATATAGTACGTTTGACAAAGCTTTTAAGGCAAACTACCTAGATTTGAAAAGCCACGTGGTAAGGTAAGTGAGGCTGGACATCAGTAGTATCGAACTTGATAACACTAGGACTTTCCCCATTCTGAACTCCTAACGCAATCAAAAGGGCATGCTTCTGAGAAGGACAGGCTTGCAAAACCTCAAGAGCCGACGTGGCACACGGATTTTGGCCCAAATCTTCTACGATGGAGTAGTTCTGGGCGGATCGAGCATTGGGATTATGCGTTGAGCACTTGAGAACACCTTTTGGTATCTGCGACATAATAGAGGGATTCTCGATATGCAAAGAATTGTCAGGAGGAGGGGGAGGCTCATTCCCCAAATTAGTTTGTGGTGCACCATAATCAGACTGATGAGTAGCAACACAAACCTTCGACTGAACCATATTCACACATCCATAACCACTAGTATTGGAAGAAGACGTGGTCGTTTAATTAGTACCATAACCAGTGGTGGGAGCATGCGAAACCATGTTTTGATTATGAGGAAGGGGATCCTTCAACACAGCTGGGATTTGTGCCAAATGCTTTGATGCTTCTTCAATTCGAGGACATAAGTGAGTAAGATGATCCTCCCCACAAAGCTTGCAAGGTAATTTCACCTTATGCCTAGGTTTACGATCCTCGCCAGCATTACCGCCTTCCCGAGGAGGGTTGGAATTCTCTTTACGAGGAGTATTACGATTGATATTGTTATTACTTCCATTGTTTCCACCCCTACGATTGTTTCTCCCCTTTTTCTTACCACCAGGTTGCTGGTTACCCAACAGTTTCGTTGATTGCACATTGTGTACATTAGACGATGGAGTGGAAGTGGACACGGTGTGAACCTGTCCAGGAGTAGACTGGTTTAGCGACAAATTTTGCATTTGATTAGCTACCAAGTCTATAGGGCGAGTGCATGCGGACCCCACGATGCCATCGACATGTGGTCCAGGAACTGACGTGGGATCATATCTTGTTCTCGGTGCATCAGGGATAATGTCATACAAAATGCCAGACTGAGAATAAAATAGATCTAACTGTTGGACTTTCAAGATAGCTTGTTCCTCAGTCACAATGCCGGACATCGAAACATCCTTAGCAATGTATGGGAGTAGAGACTTAAGGAACCATTCCAACAGGAACTCTGGAGGAATGTTGGCTTTCACTAATCTCTTCCGCCGACGCCACTCTTGAATGTGGTCAGAAATATGCATGGCCTTATTCTAACGGAAGGTGGACAACAACTCAGTACCAGTATCATAACGAACTGGCAACTGGAAATGGTCTAGGAAAAACAAAGCAATCTCGTTGAATCCCCTGTAGGTGTTCCCAGGCGACTTGACATACCACTTCGCGGCTGCCCCCATGAGGGTGCCTTGAAATAGTCGTAATCTAATGGAATCATGATTCAAAGAGTTGGAGGAGCACCAAAGGTGAAACGTTGTGACATGATCGCCCGGATCCTCACCACCTTTCCCTTCAAAATTTGGAATGTCTGAAGGAATCTTGGTAGGAACCGGGGGCCAGCTAGGGTCATGACAAACCGGATCATTCGTGAGCTTCGAAAGATCTGGGAGATTCAAGCATGCAAGGAACGAGAGCTGTGACTGGAAATCTGGATTATAAGCTCCCATAAAAGGTTTATTAAACGGAATTGTGTTATAAGATGGACCAAAAGATTGACCATGAGGATTAAACTGCTGATGATAAGGCCCTGATGGACCATAAGCTTGCCCATGGCCATAGGATTGATAACCTCCTCCTGCCTGACCCATTTGAGAGTAAGCAAGTATATGTGTGTTCTGGGTACCATATTGGGGTGGTGGGTTGTACTGGTGGCCAGCACCGACTATATTGTAGTAAGGGTTGCCACCATGAGTATGGGGCATATATGTACTATTCATAGTAGGAACCATATTGTAATGACAATAATGGTATGGTATGTTCCCACCCCCAACGTTAGGATTAGCTTGATCAGTCGTGTGATAACCATAAGTATGAGAAGTATTCCCGACCCCAACATTGGTATGACTAGTAGCAGGGATGGTGGCATGATGTCCATGTGGATAAGAGATATTCCCACCCCCTACATTAGCATTACTAGCGGCGGCAGTGGACGCAAAAGTGTGTGGTATATGTCCACCCCTATGGTTGGGAGGAGCATTAACATCTGTAAAAGTGATCCTTGGTTAACGAGAAGCGACACGTGTATTAGGTGGTGGATAGCGAGTTGTGTTCCAAACAACATTCCTATTAGGTTGGGAAATCCTAGGAGGTGGTATTCTTCCAGCATAAGCATCGTTAGGAGGAACATGACCAGTCCCCATACTATGTGTGTGAGTGGACAACGTAGTGCCCCCAGTGAGAAGCGACACGTGTATTAGGTGGTGGATAACGAGTTGTGTTCCAAACAACATTCCTATTAGGTTGGGAAATCCTAGGAGGTGGTATTCTTCCAGCATAAGCATCGTTAGGAGGAACATGACCAGTCCCCATACTATGTGTGTGAGTGGACAACGTAGTGCCCCCAGTGAGGGTAGTGCCCCCAGTGGGTATAGTATGACTAACACCGTGACTGGTGCGAGCATGACTACCAAACATAGTGGAAGGTTCGACAGTACTATGACTAGGCATACCAAAAGAGAGTGCAGTGGGGTTGATCGTAGGGCCAGTGTCGTCATGTAACTCTGGCATTCCGTGTCTATAATTGCGTGGAAACGAAGGAACGAAAGGATCGTCCTGTTCTTCGTCCTCGGGTAAGTTGGGAATTCCGTAAAGATAATTATCCGGATTTGCAGGATCAAATGGATCTCGTTCAAGTGGATTAGTCCACATCAAACTAGGTTGAGTCTTAGGTGGATCACCTCCCCACGCCTCATGAGGGGTATGGGGATCGGAAGTGTGTTCAACTTCGCCCAATGGAGGGGAAGGTTTTTCCTCAGTATCGGAATGTGGAGCAGTCATAATTTCTTAGACATATGTCTCGTAAGAGTTTGAAGACTCAGAGGGAGCCCTTTGGCGTCCTCTATCAACACGGCATGAAATCTCGGCAGGCCCTAAGTCGGCCAACCGACAGGATCGACGGAGAATAGGGCTCCATGCCATGATATCTTCGTAGAGAATATATAATCAAAATGTCCCCTAAAGGCCAACTATCGATCAAAAATAGTAAATCAAAAGCACACACCTAGAGAAACTACAGCCAAGAGCAGACAAACAGAGTGGCTAAATGAGTTCCCGACACTAGAGCTGGTATGTCTCGCCTAGGAGAGGCTTGAGACTCCAAAACTATAGCCAAAGGTAACATAATCAGTTATAGAGACACCCAGGCTTCACTGTGTGTACAGGGTCAAGTCCACTGCACAAACACAACTGTGTTGTCCAATCCCTATCTGACTCGGGACACAAACAACATAACCACTGCAAGTACCCTGTGTGGTACCTAGGTAAGGCAACTATGGTCACCGCAATATAACCAATGCTTAGGGGGACAATCGCAGGTGGGACCCGTCATATGGGTAGGGTAGCTAAGCCCGAAGCACAAGAGGATGAACCTTCGGTACCCCCAAATATGAACAAATCCTGGATATATATCCCATGTTCTACCGGTATCAAAGGGATAGACTCAATAGTATGCAACATCGTCCAATCCTAGACTCATCTATCCAATAAAACAATGTCACTAATATGGAAAATCGACCAACAATTCCAAAATAAAGATGCAATCTTTTATCTTTTCGATGCACAAGCAGAACCTAAATGAAGGCAACAAGCACTCAATGCAAGATGCAGTACATGGAAATAAAATATTTTTGTATTTTTGCTTATAAACAAGAAGGAAAATGAAAAAAACTAAATGTATATATTTGTATTTTTTCAATATATATGGAATGAAAAAATGCAAGCAAAATCCTACTATTCAGTCACTGAAGTGCCGAGAAGATCACTAAGACAACCCAGCATATCCTAAACAACAAGACTCAGCCAAAGGAAAGAGCTCAAAAGGAAAAAACCAAGAGGCTAAATCCAAAGATTGGTAAAAAAACCGAGAAGGCTCAACCAAGAGAAACGAAGAGATCTGGTCACAACCAAGGCATGAAACAGTCAAGAAAGAGGCCAACAAAGTCTCAAGAACCAACAAAACCAACCCAGCAACAACCAATAGCCATAAACCAACAAAAGTCGGAGTTGTACGCTACTGTCGAAGGAATACCTACGGGTACCTGCGAGCAGTAGAGCAAACAGAGGTGGGTATATGCGAGCTGAGCTAAGCTAGCCCGTGGGTGAGGAAAGGAAAATGGGCAAATAAAGAGTCCAAGGGATAAAAAAAAACAAGTTTTCTACAGTGTATCTTGACGGCCAATCAGTGACACAGAGCTTCGATAAATAGCAACTCTAATTAAGGACTAATGCTCAAAAAATTTCTCAAACATGGATGTTTTCCCCAGTGGATTTGCCATTTCTGTATTAGAGAAAACTCACTATGGCTTGGGAATACCACAACAGATAGATGACTACCAGAAATCAACTCAATTCTCAAAACAATGCTATTATAAATGACAATGTTAAGATAATGGATAAATGTAACCAACCTCGATCCAAACGTTTGATGTAGATCCCCGTTGGAGTTTTCAATCCATGCACTTGCAATTTGCAAATTAGTCTTGACAACCAATATCTAACAAGTACATATAATATATAAATGACATTAACATTATCAATAACAATGGTCCATAATATCACAAGCAAATGTAACCCAATGTATAATAAACAACATTCACAACATGATGGACGAGAATATGAGTATTTCTATTAATTAACAAGAAGAAGTACAAAGTGATACGACCTCTTGTCGGCAACCAATCTAAACCAAGATCTGGATCAATCCACTTGTGCCTCCACCACTTCAATCCATTATAAATGGCAAACTCAAACTATCAAAGGAGTTTGGAAGGTGAACATAAGGGGTTCACAACTACAAGGATCAATGAGTGCAGACTCAAGATAGGGCAAAAATCCACTAGAGTTCTCTTGCTATTCTCTTCTCCTCCCGTCCATAAGCCATATGTGCTCAATATATAGTCCTCTCAAGGGTAGGTGAAAGGACACATCGAGGCGTTACTTAGGAAGATGGAGGGTCAAAGGTCACCCAATGACCGCTTTGTGGGAGTAAAAAGTAATAAAATAGTATTTTTTACCATTTTACTTGATACCCGCGGGCTATAGCTGCAACTCGCGCGTACGCTTGCTATAAGGATACAACAAGCGGGTAAGAGGAAAAATAGGGCTAGTGTTTGAAGGATATAAGTGGATTTGAGTCATTGAAATGGATCCTACAGGCCAAACAATGCTGATGCTCACAAGGGTGGAAGATTACGATGTAACACAGAACTTGATGTAAAAGGAAAAGTCATATTGGAACCTGAGCAAATAATTGAAACAATGACCAAATAGTTATGAAATCAAGCTATTATTGAGTATCTCACCGAGTGGAAGAACTTACCAGTTGAAGATTCGACATGGGAAGATGAGTTCTTCATACAGAAGCATCCACAACTAATCAAGCATTGAGGACAACACTATATGGGCACATTCCCCCCTATATTGTGGTGCATTATGTCAGTTTTGATGTTAGATTTGGTCCTTTAGTTGTAGTTGTCATTAGTATGGTTATATTAGTTATGTCGGCTTGGGTCAGTGAGTTGTAATTATACTTCTTAATCTCCTATATACAAGAATGATATCTTTTCATTTTGAGTGTCTTCTATTGTCTTGTCTTGTCTTGTGTATTTCGTACATTGTATAATGAGGTTTCCCCCTCAAAGATGCTTGCTATTCATATATTATATTCATTTAAGTTGTGGACTACTCTTTTTGATCTATTTATGCTCTTTTCATGCTCTTTTTGGAAATTTGTTGCATAAAAACATCTATAGCCATGTGCTAAATTTGTGACATTAACAAAGAAAATTTTACAGGTGAAATTTAGGCCATGGGCTATTTTTCACCATTTTTTCCAAAAAGAAATCGCCACTTGCCTTTTTTTTCAAAGATGATTGCCCCAAATTCCATGCAATAATTTTTTTTTTACTTTGCAAAATGCCAAAATTATCCAAAACCTATATAAAGTCCTTAGAAATTTGAATATTTTTTTTTTAAATTTCCAAACATTTTATGGTTGCAAATTTAAGAATTAGTAAAATTCGCCAAGCTTTCTACACTTTGAGAAAATTATGGATCCTTAAAGTTTTCCCTGGACGTTAATAAACCGACCTTAGCAAAAATGAAAAAACTAAAAAACTAAAAGAAAATATCATTATAATAAAATAAACCAGTGTAGATCCATCTTAACTCTGGATCTATTGAGTGTAGAGAGGGATCAAATGAAGGGATTTGCTGGAAAATAATAACTGAATCTCATTGGTGTTTTTTTGTTATTTCTTTGTTGTTTGTAGTTGCATTTATAACTCCATGTTAAATATGGGATGTTAATAAATTGACCTCAATAAAAATGAAAAACTAAAAAGATATCATTATAACAAAATAAATCAACATAGATCCATCGTAACTTTGATATATCGAGGACAGGGAGGGATCAAATCCCTTGGAGGTTTGCATCTTAAGGGATTTGATCCCTTTTTGCGTTTGGTAGTTTTGGAGTTAAGATGGAGTTATGTTGGTATGGTCAACATTTCCCTTTAACACATCATAGCATCTCAATCTTGTAGGATTACAATGGTCTTGACCATCTAGGAGCACCACACATCATCATTCATTCCCACTGCAACTTTTTTAGCTACAACTTGACCATATTCTTATTGCTTGCCCATATTTTGATGATTTTCTAATGTGCGAAGTCCACTTTCAAAGGTGTTTTGTACACATATAACATATCCCCTAAAAAATGATTCTTCTCTTGAACCATGTCCTACACAACACAAAAACAATGCCTTGGTGCAATTGAATGGAATACATGTATGCATAGTATAGGGAATGACTAGGGCTCTTAAAGGAAATTCATGGGAAAATGGATCACCATACATAATGTTGGGTTGTAGTGTAGGTGACCCTTCAAAGTAGAGATCTCCATTAAGAAAATGTTTCTTTGGCTTATGATTTGTTAGCTTTTGGACTTGCTGTAGAATATGCGACCTTCCACATGTTTTATTTTGTTTTTCTCTTCCAGTAACAATTATTTGCACTTATTGTTGCTAGATCTTAATGATATTGCCATCAATTCCGTACATAATGGAAACATTTGAATTGTTGGCACTGGTTTGTAAGGTAGAGGTAAACGGACAGCGATCCCCATACCTTTGTAGCATTGCTACTTGATGGTACTGATCAATGGAAGGCAAGTCCGAGGGATCCAAGGAGGTCTCTCATTGATTAATTATGAGAGAGCTAGATTCATTTTTTTCTATATGATGGATCGCTCTACCATGTCGAATGAGAAAGAATTGTAAAAGAAAAAAAGGTTGACCCAACCCATTCATATTTATTGGATAACCTCTAACCAACTCATTAATTTTCCTCCTGGTTCCAATGGACAACTAAATCATCCAAGGCTTACCATGCTTGATTTTATTTAACTGAAATATTTCAATTAAACTAAGAGAAACATACCTATGAATTGCCATTGAATCAATGAGAATAGAAACATGTTGATTGATAATTTTACCTTCAACTTTAATCATGTAGGATTGATGCTTTGCTTTCTCATTGTCCAAGGATGCATAAATAAATGTTCTTGTCTACATCCCTCACTATGTTAGCTTTTTTGCTGTTATGTATAATATAGGATTCCTTCTTTCCTTCGAGGAAAATCTTTTTACATATGATCACATTCACATTCCCAACACTTGAAATGTTTCCTTGTGTCTTCCACTCAAGATTCTACACTCCTGGGTTCATACTAATTGGACGTACTTTGTTAATGAGAGATTGCCTGATTCTTGAAGAATGAAGTCTTAAAACCAATTTTCCTCCGATCTTGCTTTTATTTCTTCTTGTCCTTCTAGGTCTTCTAATAATTGGATTTACTTTTGTCCCGCTCATACATTTTTTTGGTTTTCTTGATTTCCTCCTCAAGAGTCTTGGGATATTCAATATGGAGTTTGTCCTTGTAGCAGGAAGAAAACCCACTCATGAATCTTTGTACCTTCACCTTCTCATCCTAGAGAAAACCCACATATAAGATAAACACCAAAAACTTCCTTTCATACTCCTCCATGCTCATATTCCCAAGCTTGAGTTCAAATAATTCCATATTCTTTTCATAATAGTGTTCAGATAAGTACTTCTATTGATACTACTTTTTGAATTGCCTTGTGGAAATATTCCTTTCACTGATATGCTTAGCTTTAACCGAGTGATCCAACCATTTGGAATATTTTACCTTCAAAATGTGTATTTCATTCTTGGCTTCCATATTAGACGAGTAACTATGCAACTAAAGGTATTTTCTCATGCCCAGTAACCATGCTTCAACTTCTTCACATTTCCTATTTTCACCACCAAAAGCAAATGGCTTGGTATTTCTCATCTCACCTTGTAATTCATCTCCCACATGTCTTAAAGGAATAATAAGACCTCCTATCTACATGAGTTGAGGAATAATGATGCCTATGGTTTCTTGTGGCATCGTCATAGTACTTAACTCTTTCATGAGAGCTCTTCTTAGCATGCGGGCATTTCCTCCTTCCCATGGAGTGAAATCAAGCCAACTTGTACTTTCATTTGCAATAGGTTCAAACCCTGCATTATTTGGTCATGCATATGGTTCGATTGGTCTTGGACCATTAACATCCTTTCATTATTATCCTTACAGCTGTTGATGTTCAACATCGACATGCTTTTGAAGTGGGCGGAGCATGATGCCAAAGGCGAATCTATTGAACCTTGTCGTAAAATCATTCCATTTTTTTCCTGTCCAAGTTAATGTTCTTGTCACGTCTACACTGTCTTTCCCATTTCTCTATTGCATGGCCCCTTCGACGCGCTTGTCAAGTTTCATCTCATGTGTCGTCGTTTGTCATGTCGAGTTGTGCCATAGATTTTAGTCATTTCTTGTTGCTAGTATCGTAATGTATTGATTTCCATACCATTACGTTTGGCTCATCACATCGATATTGCTCATATTTAGTTTGGCCCAAATCGAGCCCATTTGACCCTTTTGGAAGTCCGTCAAAGTTTTGACAAGTTAAAATCCTTGTGTCATGTCACTTAAAAGTCGTCAATTTCGCATCTATTGATAAAATTGGTAGTCGCGTCTGTCATTAGTTTAGTCACTACATCTGTGATCGAAAAGTTGAAATCTCTCCCCATGGTGCTTCTTTGCAGGAAAACGCTAATGAACTTGTTACACCTAAAATCCTACCATCATGGGATTCAATGTATACATCACTAAAGTATCATTGTCTAAGTCATTAACTTGGAAGAGATGCCATTGCATTCATGCTAGGTTTGGAGAGGTCGTCGTAGGTTGCACTCATGCAACCTGCAACGTTGCATCTTTCTCTCTTGCAGGGTGCGACGATGTTAGTTAATAGGAAAAAATAACTTCTTCAATCCCATTATCGAAGCCTGTTGACTTGGATCCTTATCCCCGACCACTTGGGAGAGATGGCACTTGGTTCCTAACCTCTTGGGAGGATCCCCTATCTCTCTCCTACCATATCTCAACCTATCCTATCCATACCCTATCCACTTAGTCATATATAAGTGAAGCTCTACCCCTCTCCAAAGAGAGGAAGTCTATAGTGCCTACATGTTGGTGAAAACATCATTGAGAGATCTCTGCTCATCCATTGAGAGACTCACACTTCCTTGGGAGGATATGGCATTGACTTGGATGGAGAAGGATTGCTACATTAAGCCTCGATTGTAATCATTCTTCTATGTACTTTCCCTATATTTATAGTAATATAAATTCTTTCCACCAATATTGTTGTGTTGATAGAATTGTGTAGTTTACCTGCTTAACTATTTACTTAGATCTATTATTGTATAGATGCTCTTTACTTGTTTGCATTGTTCTGTGTATCTTGATAGGTCTTGCAGCTGAGATCTGACGACCGCAAGGCATGGATCAACATCCAGAAGAAAGGACTACAAGTTCAAGGTAAGATATCTAGTGACTCGATCCTTAATTAGATCTAGGAAAGTGGTTTATAGTTTGTACTATTTGTTCTAGACTCACATTGAGCTAGGGAGATCCGACTCACGTCTAATCAAGTGGATTGTCTATCAAACAAATCTCGCGACCATACTGGGGACGCCTCTTAGGATTTATTGTCTCGAAAGATGGGATCCGTATTGATCCCTCGAAGGTGGAAGCCATCGTCGCTCTTCCACCTCCAACCAACACTACGGAACTTCAGAGTCTGCAAGGAAGAGAAACTTATTTATGATGCTTCATTTGTAATTTTGCGCAAAATATGCAAGGATACATGAGATTGATAGAAAAGGACGTTCCTTTCATTTGGGATGACCAAGCTCAATGATCTTTTGATAGTTTGAAACATGCCATTACGCATGCCCCTTCGATCCAACCGCCGAATTACTATCGAGATTACATTTTATATCTCACCGCTTCCAACACCACTATCACCATGGTTTTGGTACAGGAAGACCAGAATGCCCAAGAAAATGTGATATACTATGCCAGTAAAGGTCTCATTGACATTGAAACTCGCTATTCACATGTTGAGAAGCTCGCTCTCGCAGCAGTCATAGTCGTGCAGAAGTTCCGACATTACATTTTTCTTCACACCACCACCATCATTGCTGATTCGAACCCCATGTACCACATTTTGAATCGTTAGGTACTTGGGGGAAAGTATTCACGCTGGATCGTGATACTGCAAGAATTCGATCTTCTTTTCGAAAAGTCCAAGTTGAAAAAGTCTTTGGTGTTTGCTAAGCTTATCTGCGATCTCCCCCATACTGATGTAGAATCTAATCCCAATGACTCTTTTCCGGATGAGTCATTGTTTCTTATCAGTACGTATGATCCGTGGTATGGAGATATCACATTGTATCTTCAAACCCAATGTTTCAGTCCCGAATTATCTCGTGACAACTGTCGTCGCATACGCCACCATGCAAAGTATTATCTGATCATCAGTGATACTTTGTACCATCATGGTATCGACTCTATTCTTCAACGTTGTCTGACTCATGACGAGGCTGAACACGTTCTGAATGACTGTCACACTAGGGCATGTGGCGGTCACCTCTCTGGGATGGCTACAACCCAGAAGATTTTGCGTGCAGGATATTATTGGCCGTCTATCTTCAAAGATTGCATTGAGGCCGTAAAAAAATGTCCTCCATGTCAACATTTTCATACGAAAAAGTTCACCCATCCCACCCCGTTACACCCGGTCATTGTCGTTGGCCCCTTCGCTAAATGGGGCATCCATTTCATGCATTGTAAGCCTACCTTAGCCGGGGGGCATAGCTACATCATTGTAGCTATGGACTACTTTACAAAGTGGGCCGATGCAATGCCTACATACACGAATGATGGCAAGACCGCTACACTCTTCATGTTTAATCATGTACTAGCGCGGTTTGGATTTCCTCAAGCAATAGTTACTGACCATGGTTTCCACTTTATGAACCATATGGTTGACAAGTTGAGCGATAGATTGGGTTTTCACCATGAAAACTCAACACCGTACTACCCACAGTCGAACGGACAGGTGGAGGCCATTAACAAGGTCTTGAAAACTATGGTCCAACGTATGGTGGGTACGCACAAGGCCAATTGGCATAACATGCTCTTCTCCGCACTTTGGGCTTATCAAACCTCTGTTAAAACCACCACTAGATTTACTCCCTTCCAACTAGTGTATGGATTGGAGGCGGTCCTTCCTATTGAGTGTGAGATTCCGTCCCTCAAACTGGCCATCGAACTTCTCCCAAACACTACTGCCGAGGAAGAATGCTTCCTCTACCTAGATAAGCTCGACAAGACTCCCCGAGATGCCTCTCTTTCCAATGAGGCTCATAAGAAACTCATCAAAGCGCAATACGACAAGTTGGTAGAACCTCGCACCTACAACAAGGGATATTTGGTCCTCACATATGACCAAAAACATGATAAGCAGGGGGTAGGAAAGTTTGAGTCCATGTGGCATGGACCTTACATAGTGAAACGCGCAGTAGAACCTCGCACCTATAGTGAGGGAGATTTGGTCCTCACATATGACCAAAAACATGATAAGCTAGGGGCAGGAAAGTTTGAGTCCATGTGGCACGGACCTTACATAGTGAAACGCGTCTTAGAGAAGGGAGCTTATGAGCTTGAAGACTACGATGAGATATCTTTAGGTGAGCCCTGAAATGGGCTCTACCTAAAGAGTTACTATGCCTGAATCTTTCATGCATAAGTACTTTTGTATATACTGTACATGGCGTGTGTGTGTTTTTTGCGTGGTGCGACGCTTTGATTTGTTACGTGTTTAGATCTTGTTTCATTTCTTATACCATGTTCTCTCTGTGTGTGAAGATGGCAACATGCTACGGATACGCGGACGGCACCAGCCGACATACCCGTAACCTTGCTTCAGTAACCTGGGTACTCTATTCACCTACTGGTGAGCTCATCAACTCAGGGGGAATGTGTTTAGGTTTCGTGACCAACAATGCTACAGAATATCAAGCAGTCATTGGAACTCTAACTGACGCTATTTCTTTGGGTATGGACTATGTTGTCATCCACTTGGATTCTCAACTAGTGGTTTCTCATCTTAACCGAGTCTACGCCATCTGCGATCCCACCTTACTCCATCTCTATAGACGATTCCGTCTTCTGGAAAGGTCCTTTCAGTCCATTCAGTACCTGCACATTCCATGAGATGTTAACATAGTTGTTGACTTTATGGCCAACTTCATCTTAGATTGGTACATTGCACACACATAAGCATATTTATGAATTGTTAAAAGTAGACATAACATGTAAATAAATCATTTTATAAGAAAACACATAAACAAGATCACACCATTCATCCATTTAAAACACATAATGTATAAATTGCTGGAATGTCTCTATATATATATCATCATAAAAAAGTAGTGCTGGTACAAAATCTGGAGCACGACGGCTTTCAGTGAATCTCTACAAAATATGAAGCCTTGTAGCTTTCAGTTAGTACAAAAATATGAGGCCTCTAAGATCTCAGTACATGATAACAACAACAGGCCTAGCGCCTAGCACGTACACCCCTATCTCTAACAGCTCTAGCCTACTGAGTGTGGAAACAGTCAATTGCTCTCCCGACCATGCGAAGCAGTGCGTTGAAGCACGCAGATGCTCCAACCGTATACACCTGCATGGGCTGCGGTAACTCATCTACCATCGGCTCTAGGACGTCTAACGTCAACCCAATTAGGTTCACATATACTTCGTCCATCTCTGCGATGGAAGCATGTACGGCTAGAGCCATGACTTCTCCCTCTCCTCTCTCTCTCTCCTCGCAAGAAGAGAGACTCCTACCAGTCGAATGGGGCCCACATCTGCACACACATGTTAACTCGTCAAGACTATAACAAAAAAATCATAAAAATACAAAACTAAACATACAAGGGCTATTGTTCTTACCTATGTCTCCCCATACTTAACCCTCAGGTAGTACCAGGTCTGGGTCATCTCTGTAGTCTGTACCACTGTATGGGTAATCCTCTACCATAAGCAACTGGCCCTCTAGCCAGCTAAAGAACTCAATACCATATGAGATGACGGAGCCCCCACCATGTCGGGCCATCACCTCTGTCCATCTAGCCATGTGAGGATCCCTGTCATCCAATGGTACCTATGGGCGCAAGAGAGGAACTCGCTCCAATAAAAACGAGATCACTATCGACCCATAGCTGAACTATTTGAGCTCTCCCTGCCGAAACTTGGTCAGTTGAGCTCAAATGTTCGCGAGGAGTCCCTCACACCAGTTGAAGATCTTCGAAGACATACAGTCCTCCGCATATAGCATCTGAGACCGAGTATCCAAGTGAGGATCCTGACTCCCTTCTATCCTCGTAATGGTGAAAAGAATGGCACGCAACAGACGCTCTCATACATATTGTATGGGAATATTCCCAGTAGAAGCATGAGCATGAGGAGTGCAGTGTTGTAGGATCAGGTCCTCCACAGTTTGATCACTTCCCCGTGATCTAGTAAGGAGCACATTGTCCCCTCTCCGAGACAATCCAGTCAGAAGTGTTGGACACACCGAGCACACTGAGAGGGGGGGGTGAACAGTGTGTATAGCTTTTTATTACTTTTTCAACTTTAACAATCATCAACTGCTTCTTCAACCATCATTCATTAATGTATTACCACATTATCATTATATCATCAGCATTATTAACAATTACAGCTCATCATCACCTATCATCATATCATCATCACATAGGAAGCATAGCAAAACACAGTACACAAGATTTTTACGTGGAAACCCAAGTCCTGGGGGAAAAACCACGGAAGCCTTTATAATAATTTACCAGCAACAACTGGAAGGAGGCAACAACCCCCTTTGTTACAAAGACTTCAATTCTCCAGCTACAACTGGAAGGAGGCTACATCCCCCTGGTTTACAGGCTACAACCTGAAGGAAGCCTTAGCTCCCTAGATTTCCTTGCCCCGTCCTGCCACCCTGATATGAAGATAGATACTGAACTATTGAACCACAAACTGCACTGAGCGGACCTGCTATCCAACACTTGTACCACACTGCACAATCTAAACCACACTGCACAACCTGTACCACACTGCAAAACCACTTTCACTTCTCATCAATTGTCCACTAACCATTAACTGACCACTGCTCATCACAACTATGTCACACTGTTTATCATCCTGTACAATCAATATGTGCAATCTAGCTGTACCAATCAATCTGTCCGATCTAGCTGTACCAATGAATCTATCCGATCTAGCTGTACCAATCAATCTATGTGCATAAATCAATCTGTTGTTCAGATTATTCAAATCAATAAATCTGAGTTCAACCAACTGTGTACCAGATCACCTGGGTCAAACCAACTGCTCATACAACTCAGCCAATCTAAGTTAGAGCAACTGCACATAAGGCAACCTGTGCCAAACCTGTACCAAGCTGCTTATGTACCTGTTAAGAAGATGACACCAATCCTCTGTTTCTGTAGCTCACTTTAGTCTTCGTAGCAACAAAACTCCATTCCTGTAGTTAACTTCAATTCCTGTAATGTCCTTCGATTGTGGTACCCCTTCAAAAGCTATCTTCAAATAATGTCACAAACAATTCTGGAGCTACAACATTGCCCTCAAACGCTCTCTTCATCTGCACATGATATACAAATTGCTTCTTTGCATATGTTTACTTAATTCTTCATGCTCTCAAACCCTTTCAAATCATACAGGTATTTCACATTCTCAAAATTTCTCCAAAACAGAGCATCATATCGTAAATTAAATCATGTTGTTGCCACAATTCTTAGACTTTCTTTCATCAGCCCATAATGTATAGTGTCTCCATCATTCCTGTAACACTACTTCCTGTAGTTCCTATGACACTACTTCCTGTAGTTTACCACTTTTGTTCACAAAGATTTTCACATGATATCCAGTATTTCTGTCACATGGTTCTTTACATTTGCACTCAAGACATTAAGTCTCTTCTCATAAATTCTTTTCACACTTACTCTTTTCAGATCATTTCAAGACAAAAATTCATACTACTTTTTCAAAACTTCTTGATACAAATATTTATACTGATACACTGTATATCGAAGTTGCCTTGTTCTGCAACCATGTGATCTTACCTTGATATGGATTCGTCTTGACTTGGAGTATCAGTGATTTGCACACCAACCTTTCATATTGTATAGAGACCCTTCTGCAATTTGCACACATGCACTCAAACCCTGATCTTTACTTATTCGTTTTGCCTAGTGCTTCTCCAGATCATTGCACCAATCGACATTTACTCAGCTCTCATGTTCTTTTATTCCTCAACAATTCGTGAACCCAGATCATTAAGACATCAAGTTATCTTCGATTGACTTCATCTTGTGTCTCCTCTTCGTGCCTCAGAGCTTACTACTCTTCACCTCACAACTTCACACAATTTGTAAAACAAAATTACAAGCTCTTACTTGAATCACTGTGGTCACCGAAATTCTGCTTCAGTCACGAGTTTCTGAGCTTGTGTCCTGCTCCACTGTGGCTTATTCTGAGTTGGTTCAAAAAGGCTGGAACTTTAGGATGTCTCTGAGTTTGATCTTCCTTCATGTATGCCTTTTTGTCCTTACATATAATTGTGACTTCAACATGATAAACATTGAGGCATTGACTCTGCCTAAATCAAACTTTCATCACCTTCAAACTACTGCTGCAAACACATATGGATGCCTTCATGTGGTTAGGTCTTCATCACCGTGGTAGCCTTTTATTTATGCTGCTAAAAACCAGAATTACAACTGTGGGAAACCCGAAATTTAGTGCTGGACAGTTTCACTGTCCTGAGAGATGTGCTGTAGCAGCACGAATGAACTTTTGTTGTGACCCGTAAGTACTGAGGTAGCCTCAGTCTACATTCACCCGAAATTAGAAATAATGCTCTGCTGTAGAATTTCTTGCTCTCATTTGCAGCTACCTCAGTAAATAACCCGAATTTCAGAGACAAATCTTCAACAAAATGCACACCTGATTTTTACTATGGCTGCCCCTCAGACCCATGAAATTCAGAGCTCTTCCTCCACACAAATTCCACATAAAGAAATATACCAGAGTATGAAGTCAACCTTCCCTTAGCAAGTGATGTAAGACTCAGGAAAGTTAAATTCTGCCTCTACACTGTGTGCCCTTCCTACCTTGACCGAAAAATCTCAGAGCTTCATCTCCACCCGAAAATTACACACCTACGAAATAGAGGATTGGCTCTATTTATATGCACCTTTCCATAATTTTGGGGGCCGACCTGATAAATTTATTTTATATTTTATCATTGATTGGGCCGACTTGTTTGCCATGTCATCATAATTTAAAAAAATGATTTTATAATAAACTTTAATTTTAATTTCTTTAATGAGCCGACTTGTCAAAATGACTTTATATATTTTATTTTCACTTATATATTTGATTTACCAACACCTTTGAGGTTGTTTTACATATTTTAAGGGCTTTGGACTTAGGGCTGTCAATGCCACTTCATCACAGCTGTTTCATATATCAAATTATGACCACCAAAGTATTCAACAAGCTTGATTCCAACGAGTTCATCATCAAGGACCAAGCTAATGATTTCAAGTCTTGAGGAGGTGCCACATCACCATCTTGAAGGGCTTCACAACCATCAACATGTTAAGGATAAGTATAAGGGCTTCATAACCAAATTTATGGGCATATGACCAATTTGTGGGCTGTAGGAGGGCTACACAATCATGCACGACCTTCATCATACATTTAAGTGCTTTCACATGAGGGAATCTTCAATTTATATTAGGAATTCTCAACAAGTCTTTGATAACCAAGGGTATCAATGACCCCAAGGAGAAGGGTTCCAAGTGCTTTATCATCATGAGCCAAGGACACCATCATAAGTGCAAGGCCCCACAATTACAAGGGTATCATTATGGGTTTATGGACAATATGAGGGCCCAAGGCTTTAAGGGCTTCATTATTTTGACCAAGGGATTCTTCATTCATATGTCAAGTGCAAGGACAACAAGGACCTTAAGGACTTCACACAAACATCAAAACCAAGTTAAGCTTTACTTAAGGTGTGATTTATTAATGGGATTCATTACCACAAATGTGTGGGCTATTGATCTTTTAAAGAACCATTAAGTGTGGGTCCAAGATCCAACTTAGGAGTACTCAACCAAGTTAATGGGTAGCCAGGGCTTTTGGCATTGTCCCAAGGCCTCCAAGGGCTTCAAGCTTGGGCTTGGACAAAGTCAAAAGGTCTCCTCTGACACAGACAACCACAAACCAAATAATAACCCTCGGGGCTCCACAAGGGGAACCAGGACTCCACTGTTGGCATCAATGACCAGGCACTGTTGGCATCAATGAAAACTTAATCAACAAGAAGGTAGATGTCCTCGACATCCATAGTAAGTATGTGCTCGCTGATCACAAAATACTGTTGAGCCGCATCCCAACATCTAAGCATATGCGTCAATAGGGGGATTTGGGCTCTCATGCCTTGGATCTCGAAGAACTTGAGGATACCACAGTTCCTTAGCGCTGTCACACATAATGGATAGTTTGCAATTTTCATATCATCTACCTCATGCTCCCATTCATGCCACTCCAAAACCATTTTGGCTGCTTGTAACCTGCCAAAAGGAGAGTTTAAACATTGTTAATACTCACTTCAACCACTGAAAGTTCTTTTTTTGGGCATGGTTTTGTTTTGGGGTTCCACGTTTCCGTCGTCGCACCCCGTTATTTCTAATAGTGCGATGTCGTCGCAGTCCACCTTTGCAGGATTTGCAACGACCCAGGTTCGTCTCAGTTCCCGTAAGGGCCACCTGCGACGACCCGAGGACGCAATAGCCCTCCACAAATCCACTCAAAACCCAAAAAAATGAACAAAAATAAAAAATGTAAACCACTACAATTATGCTTGATGAAGTTAAGAGTTACTTGCTCCAGACGGTGGGTGAAATGGTTGCTCGTAGCTCCCGGAATCGACAAGTGAAGTTTTGGCTCCAAATGGTGCTTCTCCTTCCAAATTTGGCAAATGAAACTGCAGCAGTAAACCTAGGACACAAGATCCATATTTGAATAAAAGATATATTATTGAATTGATAAGATGATTAATGTATCACAAGAGCTCGCCTTTTATAAGGTTTGAGCATGCTTAAGGAAGGGTTACATCCCTTCAATTAACTAATTAATAATTTACTGCTTAATTTAATACATCATTTAATATTCATAGCATTGCCACTCCCTTTTAAGGAGCTTTTTCCTCAAAGCAATGGTAATGAGGGATGTAGCTGTCGAAATTGTTTTGATTCCCATGTTGCGTCTTCTTTGGGAATATTTTTCCATTTTATGAGGTACTCTTTAATGACTCGCGTTCTTAATCTCTTCTCTCTAGTAGCAATGATAGATTCTGGCTCGAATATGATTCTTCCTTCTTCATCTAACAAGGGAAGTATTGTTTGTGCCTTCTGGTGTTGACCTATCATCTTTTTCAAGCATGAAACATAAAAAAAATTATGGATGCAACTTGTAGTTGGCAATTCCAACGCATATGCCACCTGACTAATCTTCTTATTGATTTGATATGGGCCATAAAAATGTGGAGCCAATTTATTCTTTCCACCTTGTTTAAGTGATAATTGCTTATAGGGTTGTAGTCTTACAAATACCCAATCTCCAACTTCAAATTCTCATTCTGTTTGGTGTCGATCTTCTTGTTGTCTCATTCTATTCCTGGAAGTATTCAGATTCTCTTTAAGTACTTGGACAACCTTTTGGTTTTCTTCTAAATGGTCATTTACTGATGCGACCCTTGCTTGGTTGGTAATGAAATCCTTCCATTTTGGGGGTTCATATCCATATAGGGCTTGAAATGGTGTCATTCTTGCAGATGTATGATAAGTAGAATTATACCACCATTCCGCAAGATGTAGCCATTGGAACCATTTATTTTGCTTATCAGTTACAAAGCAATGGAGGTAGGTTTCTAAGCATTTATTGATGACTTATGTCTGTCCATCTGTTTGGGGATGATAAACTAAGCTCATGTTAAGAGACATCCCAATTTGCTTGCAAAACTCTCTCCAAAAGTTCCCTTTAAATTTGGCATCCCTATCACTTACTATAATCTTGGGAAAACCATGTAACTTGTAGACATTTTTACAGAAAGCTTCGGCTGTTTATTTTTCTGAATCAGTTTTCTTCACTCCAAAAAAATGTGCATATTTGGTTAGCCTATCTACCACAACTAGTATTTTGTCTTTTCCATCTGATATGGGTAGATCTTCAATGAAATCCATTGAAATTTCCTTCCATTTCTGATTTGGGATATGTAACGGATGGAGTAACCCCAGACTTGAGATAATCTCAGTTTTATTCCTATGACAAATGTCACAATCTGCAACATACTTGTGAATGTCGGCATACATACCCTTCCAAAAGAATGACTGCCTTGCATTATAGTAGGTTTTAAAAAATCCTACATGACTAGCGGCTGGGCAATCATGTGACTCTTTAAGCACCTTGGTCTTAAAACTGGAGTTGGAACTTAAGTAAATACGTCCTTTGTACCATAAGAGGTCATTCTTCCATTCAAACTTCGGATACTAATTTATGTTGTTAATTATGGAGCAAACCTCTGAATTCTTGGCATATTTCTTGTGAATTTCGTCCAAAAATTCTGGGATCACCATGGATACGGCGTAGACTTGTACCTCTTCATCTTTCCTTGATAGAGCATTAGCTACTACATTGTCCTTCCCCTTTTTATGTAGGATCTCCATATCGAAGGTAGATATTTTCTCGATCCACTTTTGTTGTTCAGTTGTTAATGTCTTATGCTGTAATAAGTGTTGTAGACTATTATGATCTGTTCGGATTAGGAATTTAGGTATTCTCTTTTGTTCAACTTACTGCTTTCAAAAGAGATTGGATGACCTTCTTGCATTAGCACAGCTCCTATCCCAAACCCTGAAGCATCACATTCGATTACGAATGGTTTTGCAAAATCAGGTGTTGCTAAAACGGGAGTTGAAGACATAATTTGTTTCAACGTTTCAAAGCATCTTCTTGCTTCATCAACCCATTGAAAAGAATTTCGTTTTAGGAGATTTGTTAGCGGAGCAGTGACGTGTGCATAGTTCCTGATGAACCTTCGATAGTAACATGTTAGTCCCAAAAATCCTCGCAATTTTGAAACATTATTTGGTTCGGGCCACTCCTTCATTGCCTAGATCTTCCTTGGGTCCACCTTAAATCCTTCCTTTGAGATTATATGACCGAGATACTCCACTTCTTGCTTCCCAAATGTGCATTTTGACTTTTTTGCATAGAACTGGTTTTCCTTCAGAAGAGATAGAACCTCTTCCAGATGCGTCAAATGTTCCTTCCATGTCTTGCTATATATAAGGATGTCATCGAAGAATACTAACACAAATTTCCTTAGGTATGGCTGAAATAGTTCATTCATAGTTGCTTGGAATGTGGCAGGGGCATTAGTTAACCCAAAAGGCATTACTTTGAATTCATAATGTCCTTCATGAGTTTGGAAAGCAGCTTTGCGATATCTTCTAATCTGACCCTGATTTGATTGTACCTTGACCTTAAATCGAGTTTTGAGAAATATTTGGCGTCATGAAGTTCATCTAGCATATCATCGATGAAAGGGATTGGAAACTTGTTCTTAATCGTTATTTTGTTTAATCCTCTATAATCTATACATAATCTAAACGATCCATCCTTCTTCTGTACTAGCACGACTGGAGCTGCATAAGGGCTTCTACTCTTGGTGATGACACCACAATTCAGTAGGTCTTGAAACAACCTTTCTATTTCCGTTTTGTGGTGGTGGGGATACCTATATGGTTTAACCTTGACAGGATTTGATCCAGGTTTAATCTCGATTATGTGTTCTATACTCCTTTTTGGTGGTAGCTGCATGGGTAAGTCTTGAAATATGTGTTCATGTTTCTGGAGTAATTTTTGGATTTCCTTTTTGAACTCATTTGGTTCCTCCTCTTTTCCTTCCAGTTGATGGCATTGGATTACGTATGTTGATGCTCCTTTTCGAATGAGTTTTTCCATATGCTGAGATGAAACTACTTGTGTGTCTGGTGGTTGAAAACCATATAGCTTAAAATTTTTCCCTTGCCATTTAAACTTGATGAAATGTTTTTGGTGATTGGCAGAATATGTTCCCAATGTTTGTAACCATTAGACTCCCAAAACGATGTCTACTCCTCCCAACGGTAAGGTGTAGAGTTTTGATTCCTATTCGATGTCTTTTATTTGAAGTCTCACCTTGTGGCACTTCCCAACTTTTTCGATCTTCTTGCCATCTGAAACCATCACCTTCATGTCTGGAACTGGATGTACGAACAACTTGAGTTTTCTTGCAACTCTTTTATCAATAAAGTTGTGAGTGCTTCCGGTGTCTACTAGCATTGTAACATTCTCATTTTTTATATGCCCTTTTAACTTGAGAGTTTGTGGTTGACTAATGTCATGGCTGCTAGGGATATTTTGGGGGTCTCGTCGTTTCCGGATGCCATATTTGCAGTTGCCTCCTCTGCATCTTCTAGCTCTTCTTCTGATTCACTATTCTCCTTTGCTTCACAAGTATATAATTTCTTTGAGTTGTCCTCGGGGCGACACCTATGTTTAGGATTCCATTTGTCTCCACATCGTCGACATTTTCCTTCCCTCATTCGTTGATTCTTGAGGCTCTTCCTATCGTCCCTTCTAGGTGGAGGGATGTATTTGTTTGTATCGTCCTCTGGAGTCAACTGGATGTTTCTTTGTGAGTATGAATTCCCTTTATTTGATTGGAAACTGTCAAATTTGGCCTCAGTTGCTTTTGCTTTATGTCTTTCCACCTCGATGTTTGGTATGTCATGCATCCTTAGTTCCCTCTGTATATATGGTTTAAGGCCTCCAAGATAAGTTTCCAGCCATTGCTTATTTGATAATCCAAACACTTATGTGGCAAGCGATTCCCATTGATGTGTGAACTCCTCGACGCTTCCTTTTTGTTGCAACTTGGTAAGCTTTGAAAATAATTCATCCTCATCGATTCCTTGGAACCTTTTTAGGAAATCGTTTTTGAACACCTTCCAAGTATACGATAGCTTGTCTCCTTTCCACGACATGTACCAATTGTATGCGTTCCCTTCCAGGTGCATTGACGCATATTTTACTTTTTCTTCGTCCGTAGTAATATTGTATATGTGAAAGTATTCTTCGGCTTTATTTAACCATGCGACACATTGGTCGTCACTTCCGTTGAACTTCAGCAACTCAATTTTTGCTCTTGGTGGGCATATTATAAAGGGTGGATTGTCTTTTACTTTGTCATGTGTTGATGACTCCAAATTGCAGAATGATCTCGTCGACATATCCGGGCCACCTCGTTCTTTATTCACATCTAGCATGTCTATGATGGTATTCAACTTGTCTTCTAGTGTTTCCTGTTTCTCTTTCATGTCTTCTAATTTGGTGTCTAGCCTTCTCTCTAACACTAACACAACTTCCTCCTTGAGTTCCTTTTTTAGCTTTGCATTGCTAACTTTAATTTCTTCTTTTAAATCTTCGTTATTCTGGGTGATTCGCTCATTGAAATCCTTCTCTAATTTTTCAATTTGGTCTCGTAATTCGGCCATGGTTCTTGATTGGGTGTGGGGAGGTGAATATTTGGGAGCAATCTTGGAGTAAGGATAAGAGTTAGGGTTAGGGATAAAATAATAATACAATAGGTATTATTAAATTATAATAATAATTTATTATATATTACAAATAATAATACAACAATTACTATTTAAATTATAATAATAATTTATTATGTATTAAAATATATATAATAATAATTTTTTTTTAATTTTTAATTTTTTATATTAACGTTTTTTTTGTTTGGCAGGACGTTGGAGATGGAGCGGACGGTGATGGCTGGGCAAGGCGTTTGAATTGGAGCAGAAGGGTGAGGGTTGGGGCGAGGTGTTTGAATTGGAGCAGAGGGGTGATGGCTGGGAGAAGCAGAATGGTGGGGAATAGAAAAGAGGGACGGAAGGGAGGGAGTCGACGCAAGAAGCGATGAAGCTTGGGTGTGGGCGTGAGGATATGGGAGCAAGCAGTAGTGTAGTCGAAGAGGGTGCATGAGAAGAGGGAGGCTGGAAGGTGGTGGGATGATGGAAAACACACAGCGGAGGATAGAGGATGTTGGGAGATCGCAGGGAGTGAGAGGAAGTGCAGTGAACAGAAGAGAGCTAGAAGGGCGCAGAGGAGTGGTGTGGGATTGGAGCAGCTGATAGATGATGGATGAGGGTGGCTGGATGGATTTGCAGCGGATGACAGAGAGTAGGGGCCGTGGAATGGATGAGTGAGATGAGGATAGATGATGATCCTAGCCGGAGTGTGGAGTGCAGAATCTGATTCCGAACGCGGCTTTGATACCAAATGCAGCAGTAAACCTAGGACACAAGATCCATATTTGAATAAAAGATATATTATTGAATTGATAAGATGATTAATGTATTACAAGAGCTCGCCTTTTATAAGGTTTGAGCATGCTTAAGGAAGGGTTACGTCCCTTCAATTAACTAATTAATAATTTACTGCTTAATTTAATACATCATTTAATGTTCATAGTAGAAACAATGGTGACTCTATTTGACCCATTTTTCTATTTATAGATTAAAGGAATATTCTTTTTTTCAAATATTTGATGCCTTTAGATCATTTTCTATAGTTTAAATCATTTTTTATTGCATTTGAACGCTTGGTTGACCATTTGACCTAGTTTTCAAGTGTACATGATTCATTAAGTGTCTTTTTACACAGCTTTCACGTTGGAACAATCATCTCAGGTATGAACACTCCTTGTGTATTTTGTCATTATCTTTTCATTCATTAGATTGTAATTATTTAATGATAATGAGCTTAGTATTTGTTCTTTCTCGTGCTCTTGAAACTATGAGAATATGTTACTGAGTTACGATTTATCATTTTTTCGGGCTCGTTAAACTCCTACAGAAAATGAACCCCCCTCAGAGTCTATCTTTAAGCTCTTTTCAGGCTCTCGAAATACGAAAAGATTGCCAAGCTAACTTGTCGCGTTCATGCTTGTTAAAGAATTTGAATGGCCATCTTCCTGGTGATAGTTTACCCCTTTTTCGGACCAGGGGGCATTACTTATGAAAAATGTATACTCCAGCCAATCATGACTGGAAGAGTCCTCTCCCGCGTTGTTTTACCCTTTTTCGGGCGATGAGGCTAACTATACGAAAAAAGGATTGTTGGAGTCTTCTTTAGTTCTTTTTAGACTCTCTAAACATGAAATGACGACTGAGTTTACCTTCTATGGACTCGTTAAACTTTTACATTGAAGGGCCCACCATGGGACAAAATTTTCCTATCCCAGGTTTGGAAAATATTTGGGATTGGACTCATCTATGAGATGAGCTATACCGAGCATCTGGTTACCCTCATCAAGCTCGTAAAAAACACATGAGGCACTCATCGTTCATGATGGGGAAAAAGGAAAGTTTTTATGTTACACCCTTTATCAGTGGCAGTACCTAGTCATTTCTTGAACATGGCACTCATTTGCATTTGCATACTGCACTCGAGTTTCACCTATTTACCGAGTCTTGTTACTCCTTTGAGTCGTTCAAAGAACGCTTCCATCATCAGTTGCATTAGGAGTTGGTACCATAACTCGTCAAGTCAATACTGCCAAGGCATGCCATGCCCATGTTCAAGAATACTCTCACTACTCATTATCTGCAGTCAGTACACCTTCCATCATGTCGGTCTACTCCGAGTCAGTCTTACATGTCACTGTACCATCCGATCTGCTCTACACATCCTTTGTCGTGTTTCGTGTCGATGATGGGGGATTCATCCTTGTCGACTTCAACACATCATCCGAGGATTGAATCTAGAAACCAACCAAGTACCTTGGCCCTGCATGCCTCAATGGTAGGTTACCTCACTTTCAACATGAGTTTATATCATTGACTCTTGATTGAAAGATTTCATCTTGCATTCGACTTCAACTCATTTGTTCATGCTTGATGATATGTACTGTGATGCCTTGGGGATCATTGACATTAATGGTGATTTCCCTCGTACTTGTTAACAGTATACATCAATGACCGGTAATCAAGTGGTTTCTACCATGTTCGACGTCAAGACATTTGTAATCACATGGATAGATTCGTATCATTGCGGGTTTAGCTTGAAGACCCTGGGGAGTCATGTTTTACTCAGGTTGCGATGGATTTTGTATTGAGTCATGTTACACTGATCCACTTTTGTATTGGCTGTGGCTGTGTTACCATCTCATCATGGATCTAGGCTTGTGTCTAGTAGACATGATTGTGTTCAGTTGGTCATTACTACCATGTATCTACATTGTATTGGTCGGCATCCATGTTGTACATCATATGAGATTGTGTACTCAAAGTCAGTTGTACTGCAGTAGCGTCCTTCTTCCGAAAAGCCATTGTCATTCCTTCTGTCAAAGCATTTCTCCTGTCCAATTTTTCAACAGCTTCATGCTTTGGGGGGCATTCTGTTACACCTAAAATCCTACCATTATGACATTCAATGTATACATCCCTAAAGTATCATTGTCTAAGTCATTAACTTGGAAGAGATGCCATTGCATTCATGCTAGGTTTTGAGACGTCGTCGCATGTTGCACTCATGCAACCTGCGACGTCGCATCTTGCTCTCTTGCAAGGTGTGACGATGTCAGTTAATAGGAAAAAATAACTTCTTTGAGTCCCTAACTTGGATCCTTATCCCTGACCTCTTGGGAGAGTTGGCACTCGGTTCCTAACCTCTTGGGAGGATCCCCTATCTCTCTCCTACCATATCTCAACCTATCCTATCCATACCCTATCCACTTAGTCCTATATAAGTGAAGCTCTACCCCTCTCCAAAGAGAGGAAGTCTATAGTGCCTACATGCTGGTGAAATCATCATTGAGAGACTCACACTTCTTTGGGAGGATATGGCATTGGCTTGGACAGAGAAGGATTGCTATGTTAAGCCTCAGTTGTAATCATTCTTCTATGTACTTTCCCTATATTTACAGTAATATAAATGCTTTCCACCAATATTGTTGTGTTGATAGTATTTTGTAGTTTACCTGCTTAATTGTTTACTTAGATATATTATTGTATAGATTCTCTTTACTTGTTTGCATTGTTTTGTGTATCTTGACAGGTCTTGCAGCTGAGATCTGACGACTGCAGGACGTGGAGCAACATCCAGGAGAAATGACTACAAGTTCAAGGTAATACATCTAGTGACTTGATCCTTAATTAGATTTATGAAAGTGGTTTACAGTCTGTACTATTTGTTCTAGACTCACATTGAGCTAGAGAGATCCGGCTTGCGTCTGCTCGAGTGGACTGTCTGTCAAACAGAACTCCATTTAAAAAAAACTTCCCCTCCTTCGGAAAGGTCTTACTCTTAAATTTTCATTATAATCCCATTATTTAATTATAAAAACCTTAAAGATTTCATTTTATTCCCTTCCCTTTAATTTTCCCATATCTTATTTCCCTATCCTTTATATGTCCCTTTCCTCCCTTTTTCTAACCACCCCTTTATCATTGCTCCATTTTTTCATTTTCCCCAAATATCCCATTTTACCCCAAGAAATAATTAAAAAAGATGTAGTCTAAATATTCTACGTTTTCAACATTTTTTGAGTATATTAACTATGGAAATGGCATAATTTGGGTGTCATGGGGTATTTGAGGGTGCTGAATCCATTTATGGATTCAAAAACACAATTTGAACATTTACAAATTTGGATTTTAACAAAAACAAATGACTGGATTCGACTAAAACCCACCCAAAAATCCAAAACATAAAATAAATAGACTAATCCATTAATTTTTTTTCCAGATCCAATAGCATCCATTGTTTCCATTAATGAAAAATGGGCATCCTATGAGTTTCCTTGATGTTAAAATCTATCCAACGAAATGCACTTGTCCTCCTTCTTTTAAGTCTTAACGCCCAATTGTCATAATAAGAAGTTAATTTAAAAAAAAAACTATCGTGACCAAGCTCACCATATCATTAAAGGAGTATTGATGCTTGTTTAAAAATGTAAAAGGGGAAAATCAAGGTCGACCAAGCGACAATTAGGGTTTTAGTCTCAAACAAAGAATTTGAGGATGGATGTGATGAACAATGAACAAACCACTCGGGCGCAAGCTACCTGGCAGCCGAGACAGAGAAAATTCAGTTCTCAGTAAAGATATGGTTGGCGTAATAATTAAAAAAAAGTCTGGCAACGCAAACCTGGGCTTGAGAGTTACACTTTAGGAAACCATAGCTCATTTTATAGGAAGTGATGGGCGACAGAGGCAGGTAGGGGAGGGATTCCAGTACCTGGACAACCCATGTGTCTCAACCCCCCACGCCACCTAGCGACCTCAGCAGGTGTCAGTTGATGGCTGTGATGGAAATGCCACTTGTCATGGTGGTTGGGCACTTTAATGGTCACTTTTTTGTGCGCTTTTCCACGGTCCTATCGACCTTCTCCTATGATGTGTTCTTATTCCCGTGTCATTTTGCTTAGGGCTGGTGTGTGGTTGCTCAACTGCCCCAGAACCTATTCGTTGGTCTGTCTGCGCTGGTCCCTGGTTGCCATGGTTGTTCCCTCGTTGCAGATGGAAGGTGGAGTTTCCTGGTTCATGAGTGGTTTACTAGTTCTCTTGTGGTGGTGTTTTGGTTATTGAATCATGGAGTGTTTGGCCATGGCCGCGACGCACCAATGGTTGGTGATTCCTTTTGCATTGCACCCCGTGGGAGGTTTAATTCGGTTTGGTGGTGGAGATGGGAGTCTCATGCTCCAGTGGGTTCGGTGGTGGAGATGGTGGCTTTGTGCCCCAGTAAGTTCGGTGGCTTCGTGCTCCAGCCGGTTCGGTGGCTTCATGGAGCTGGTTTATGGTGATGTGCTAGAGTTGAAGTGGCGTTTGTGCATGGCGGTGTCTTCGTGGGTTGCAGTGGCATTCGTGATCCAGTGGGTTCGTGGTGGAGATGGAAGTTTCGTGCTCCGGCGGATTTAGTGGCTTCGTGCTCCAGTGGGTTTGGTGGCTTCCTACTGCAATGGGTCTGTTTGCTTCGTGCTCCAATGGGTTCGATGGCATGGTGGTGGCTTTGTGGTTGGCTCACTGGTAGGAATTTTACTACCAGCTATATCTGCGACTGTGTTTTTCAACACTTTCAACCTGCTAGGAATTGTGGGGACCGTTTTTGGTATTCTTGTGTGGTTTATGTTGCATTTCTGTTGTTGTTTTCTATACTGGTCACTGCATTTCTTGGAACCGTGTTATAATGGTTTTGGTTTATGTGGGTTTTGGTGCATTTCTTAGAATTGTGTTATAATGGTTTCGGTGCGTTTATCTCCACGGTTGCAGTAGGGTTTTGCTGCATTTCTCATAACATAATTGTTGAACTGTTGAATGATGGTTTTGTTGCATTTCTCAGAACATAATTGTTCTTTGAGGGTTTCGGTGCGTTTCTCAGAATTGTTTTTTGAGTGTTTTGGTGAATTTATTAGAACATAACTGTTCTTTGAGGGTTTTGGTGCATTTCTCAGAACTGTTTTTGAGGGTTTTGGTGCATTTCTCATGATTGTTGCATAATGTAAGTTTCAATTGTGGAAAATAAATTCATAGGTTTCAGGGTTGTATCCAAATGCTACGTTTTGTTCTAATTCAATGTTATGCATTCATGCCAAAATTGTTGTTGAAATGTCTATTTATGGCATATTATAGAGTTCTGTGTTATGCATTCATGGCAAAATTGTTGTTCAAATGTCTATTTATGGCACATTACAGAGTTATGTGTTATGCATTCATGGAAACATTGTGGATGGAATGTCTATTTATGGCACATTACAGAGTTCTGTTGAAATTGCATTTTGCATGAAACTTTTAAGGGTTGAATAATTGATAATAGTATTCATAGTCTATCCTTATAATTGAATGTTTTATATTTTTTGCATGAGACAAGCAAATTCCAGTAATAACTAATAACCTATAACCGGTATATTAAACCCCTTATTACAATTCTGCAAACAGTATGGAACACTATGACCTAGGATTGTATCCAAAATGGCCATGTTACAAACAACAAATTCAATCATTACAAAATCCACATCGCAATGTGTTCACAAAAAAAATTATGACACCCCTATGCTTGATGTCCTCCAAGATCTTCACTTCCCAATCTTGTTGAGTTTCCTGCTTGAGCCAAGTTGGTTGGCCTACCTAACAATGGCTGATTAGGTTGTGACTAATTGCCTCCATATGATATCCAATTTGCTTCTTGTATCCATGGAGGAATTGAGTAGCCATAGTGCACACTTGTGCTATTAAGCCCTGCATTAAGTGGATCCCCCCGATAATCATACATACGATTGACACCTGCACTGGTAGGAATATGTAAAGTGGGCATGCACACTTGTTGATAGCGGGGGACTTGGATGTTTAGGAGGTCTTGGAAACATGGCATATTATTTGCAATATGTTCCAATGTGTTTGGCATCATCCTGATTTCCTCCACTATGTTTGCATCAATTTCAACCCTTTTTGCCATCCCTTGTAACTTCTTTTTGAAGCAATTGTTGAGCCTTTCTCAATTCCTTTTCCTGCCTTGCCAACTGTTTTTGATGGTCCTTTTCTTGTATTACTTTATCTCTTTCAAGCCTTTCCTGTGCTCGAAGTTTTGTTGCAGCAATCCTTGCAGCCTTCTTTTCTTTGTCCGAATCCTTATTTTTCTGTTTTAAATCCTGGATTTCAAGTTTCTTCTGTTCAGACTCAACTAATAGTTTTATATAGTCTTATGAGGTGAGTAACTGTGAACTTCGACATAGGCAAAGATTGTCTATTGTTCCTTGCCTTCTTTTTGCTGACACTCTCTCTATTGGTAGCTTTAGGAACCGACCAAGAAACTGGCCCTTCGTTGACACTTGTTGCTCCTTGCTTGACACTTGCCTTTCAACATTTGGGTCAATATTCTAGACATCTAATTGAACCATATTGTCTTATTCAGCTGGAACCTCATTATGTACAGTATCTTCTTCCAGAGTTTCCATTGTCCACAAAATAATGAACAATTTCATCATCCAATTCTGTTGGTTGTGAAGGCATGTTCATGCTTTCTTCATTGGTTCTTGAGACATTATGTTTGTCCAAATTCATCATGGCTTATGCCAGCCATGATGGTGGGGTTTCCTGGCTTGGCAAAGTCAATTCTCCATTGTTGCTTCCTGGAGCATGATCACCTACAACTGCATTCATATCAACGTTGTCATTTCCAATTACATTCTCATTGACATTTGCATGATCAATAGAGTCATTAAGAATATCACATGCAGAATTTGCAGGTGTTTGAGTTGGTCTAACAACATCCATGTTACTGTCAATTGGTTCATTGTTATATCGTGTTTCACTTACATGTTCATCATCATCACCACAAAAGGGTCCTCCTTGAGAGACATATATCATATTATCAGCAACAACAATGTCTTCCTCTACTTACACATCTTCTTGGCCATCAACATGTGCTTGGACATCCCCTTCTTCTTGACCATCCACATCAAATTCCTGGCTACAACTAGTATCATGCATGAGAGCAACAAAATTCAGTGGCCATATTCCAATCCTCTTAAACCCAGCCTTGATATTTGAAGGTGTGAGAGCCCTTTTAAAGGCTTTACTTGCAATCTCGGCTAGCTCAAACCTTTTTACCTCCACCCCTGGATTCTTTTCCATCCATGAAGCTCGCTCACCCCTGGAATAGTTCTTGAAAGGACCAAACACACTGAAATCTAGGGGTTGCAATCTGTGAGTGGTATGAACATGCGGTGTTAACAGGTTGATGCCCAAATTGTTAGTCTCCTCAATTGTTTGAAAACAATGTGGCTTCCATGTCCATCTAAAACCAACAGGTGTCTATTTATAGTTGAGACACCACCTGGTATAGATGCAACAAAGTGAGTAAGCCAATTCAAAAAGAGTTCTTTAGTCATCCATGCATGGGGATGTGTAGCCATTCATGCACCTGGTTCACAATTTTGTATATAGTTTTTGAGTTGAGTTTTACCTTTAAATAGATAAAATCCAGGGATTGAAGCATCAATTGCATTGACACAACATATAATAGTGATCCACTCCCTGCTCCTAGGAAAAATCTTTGGCACATTACGACTCCATCTCTTGGAAATTACCTGCATGCCACAATTCCTTCCTTCCTGTAAACCTGTTTCATCACAGTTCCATATATGGTATGGAGCATAAGAATGTTTCTCGTATGCACTGGAAAGAGTGGCATAGAACTTAGACAGAATTGCAGGGCATAGATTTAAAGCCTTGTCTCTATCTAGGCCCTCGTCTATACGTAACATAAGGTATGGATGAAATTTTTTAAACCCAAACCACCATGAATTACCGGGAAACCCATCTTTGAAGGGGTTTGGCCTCCCCTGACAGATTTGAGCTACTATGGATTTTAGCTGTATCAGCTCTAGCCCATGTCCCATTTGGGCCATCTCCTTACACCACTGAACCACCTCGGCCTCCTCCTCTTCACTCATAACTGTAAGAGGCCCTCTACGCTTTGTATGTGTGAGCCCATTTATCCAATAATCTACTAATGAGGTAGAAACCCCATGTTTTTTTGCAGCTGCGAGAATGGAATATCCATTAAACTCTATATACTCAATCGCAGATAACATGTCTTGTTTTGTCCAGCCTCTTATTGCACTGATCTTCTTGGTTGAACTTGCACCTTGAACTGTGGTTGACAGTGGCTCTATAGTTGGTGGTGGGACAACATTGTCATCGACTACCGCATGGCCATTCTCAACTACATTGTTGGGAGCATTGTTTGCATTTCCATGATCCAACCTCTCCTCATTTGATGAGGTGCATCGTAGTTGGGCATCCCTGCTCAGTTTCCTACTTGTTCTCCTTGTATGGGAAACATAGTTGACTCTTGCCATGGTTGCAACTACCTGCAGATTTATGAGGCAAGTTGATTATATAAGGGAAGCTGATTATACTTGAAAACTGGAAGTTGAAACTTGGAAAATATAAGTTGAAAAATTGAAGTTGATTATAATAGAAATAGAAATAACAATAATATTATGCAATTACTTGATTATATTGTGCACACACTCTCTGATGGTATGTCTCCAAAGTAGTTTGAATGTCTGAAATGCAACTTCACTAAGGGTTTGAGGTTCTTTTATAGTTATTTGTTGTTGAATTCGATTGGTAACAAGGGTGGACATGGATTGCAATCTCTCAAATTTGAATGTGTGTTATGGATTGATTTGGATGTGACCCAATGGCTAGGAATTTGGCATGGTCGATCCTTGTGCTTTCATCTGTTTAATGGGTGCATTTAATGGGTAGGTGTCATTTATTGAATACAGTGGGTTGAATTGTTGAACTACCATGCAGTAATGGCTGACATTCAATGACCTTTTGTTGCACAGGTATGAATGTGCCATGGGATATTTACCACCCGTATATTATGTGATGGCTCCAATAGAGTTCCGTGGGGGCTGATTTGATGGGTACCTTGCACTGGTGGCAAATACCATAAAGGATATTTTGTAGTTCATCTGCTTTTGTATGTTCAAGTAGATATGTAGGTAGTTGGGACAAGATGTTTTGTACTCTTTTGAACATAAATACTATTTATGGACTGTTGTTGGCCCAATCAATATATGGGCAGTTTTTGGACATAATTTAAAATATTTATGCACTTAATAGGAAGTATTTGTGTTAAATATTTGAGTGTATTTATGTCATGTTTTGGTGGCTATGTGGGACCAGTACTATGACAACTATTGGTCCCTTTTCAACAATAGACACCTCTACCCTAGCACCAACTCACATGCAAAAGGAGAGCAGCATCGACTGGTAGTCATCGGGAAGCGACAACGCTTTTTTTTTATGAAAGGTTGATTATCATTGATCTTGGGCAATTTCAACCACATAGACATGCACAACATCCCGAGAATTAAAAGCGCCATGACAAAAGGCAACCAAATATTGTTGCTCAGGAATGATAGCGATGTCGGGCAAGTAATAATAAAATACACTTTGTTTGATACACATTTTGGGTGAGTGGCAGAAATCTTCAAGTCAATAGATGTCTTTGGGATAAGCTAGAGTCTAAGTGTTGTTAGTGAAAGTCACTCCTCCACCTAAACTTACTCCTACCTAAGCTACAAATGAATCTAATTATTCTAAAAGAAAATCCTACAAATCTAAGAGTCAAATAATTAAACACAATATAAATATAAAATCAAACCTCACAGCATTTGACAGCAGCAAACGCTGACAGATTTTGAAAGGAGAAAAAATAGCATACAAACCCAACGAATGGATGAGATCGACGGGTAGGGGATGGTCGCAAAACTGTAACGCCTTAAAGCGTCTGGCAAGGATATTATGGTAACTCAAAGAGGTAACAGCTAGCCGGATGACAACCAATGCATCATGCTGCACATTCAGCACATAACTAACGGGTGTAAGAATCCAATGGTCGAATGTGACAGAGTAGAAAAAAATGAAATGCTCCAGTGGTAGTCAGTGAGCAGTACCGGCCAAGAGAAGAGGTGTGGGAATGTCAGGATGCTCCACATGCAGATCTGTAGGATGAGGACAAATCATTGAGAGCCATGGAACTGGCAGGTAACGTTACTAATGCGCTGGGAAAAATCCACGATGGAGGAGGCGAAATTCAGAACCCTAGCAAACCTAAACCTATCACACAATGGTTCTGTCGCGATTTCGCTCCCACAAACACAAGGTAGAGCCAACAGAACAATGGAAAAAGCATTGGCATTAACTATAGTGATTATGGCACAACTTCTTTTCACTGGGCACTTGAAGGTTTCCTCTCGGTCTGCTGTTTTCCTTCGTGCGAAGGTTGAAAGAATCTATGAAATCAAACAATGGGTTGATCTTCAAAAGGATCCGATGTAAAGATGTAAAGTAACCTTCAATCCATGGCTTAGAATTTGGGATGGACTATTATCTATGATTTTCTTAGATTGAAGAAGAATGGGACAAGTGTAATGTACAGATTGAATTTATGGTAATTGTTCAAAATTTCAAATAAACAATTATAAAAAATAACTGGCATGGATAACTCATAACTCATGAATGGATAATAAGTAGTGACAGACAACTAATTTAACTAAAAAAGTAATAAACAACAGGTAATTACAATTAAACATGAAGAACGAGTAACATATAACCTGTTCATGACACTTAGGCAGTGGCAGTACTAGTTCTATATACCAAAAGTCATGGTGCTCAAGTCGTAATATGAAGGCATGGTGCTCAGTTCCACCTTCGGAAAGGACAGAGATATCTTGGACATTTACATGTGTGCGTAAACCAGATGAGGCCACCTTTGAACGAAGAATGTAATCCTGTTTATGGTCTCCATGAGTCTTCGTTGTTACTTTGAAAGCATAGGCCTTGCTAGGTTCCGAGTGAAGGATATAGTAGTTGCCTGACTTCATTTTTGAAGCGAAGTGGTCCTGATATATTGGAGGGAATACAAAGAGACCGCTTGCATAAAGAGGTTCTCCTCTTTGAATTCCTCGTGTTGGGCTTGTGGTTGAACGTACAGATTCTTTGAGAAAACAAATAAGAATACATTTGGATTGAGCACGACGAGAGATCATAAAATCTCTAATAGCCTTTGTATCTGTCGTAGTCTTTTCCATTTCATTTGAAATTACTTAGAAGGCATAATTGAAAAAATTATATAGAGTTTGGCACAATCTAATGAAGTGACTTGTTTCGATCATAAGGCTTCCACGATGAGATCAGTTTCACCAGAATCATATTAATAGAGGTTGTCTAGCATTTCGAATAAGAATGAAAGGTTCAACTGAGAATGTCACAAGATGCGAATAACTACTTCGTCGCAACCCTTTGTCTTCCAAAATATTATATTATGTTCCTGAGGGTGAGCGTGCGGCTCACCCTCATTCAGACACATAGGCATAAAAACTTATTGCCAAGAGGAGCTGCTGAATGACTTGAGAATTTCACCAACGTTCAATGTCTCAGATCTGTACAATTTGAAGAGACGTGCGACCTTTCAGCTCTCAATAGTTACTCGAGTTATTTGCCTCCCTCATGGAAACTGAGTGTTTCAGCTACCTCTCAGGCGCCTATAAAAGTGAAGCAAGGTATGCAGCTTAGGCACATCGAAGAAGGGAGCAAGTATTGCTACTTGCCATAGTTTTTTTAATGCCCTCTCATACTTAGTTGGCCAAGAGCCTAATAGGTAGTGAAGGGAGCAGGTATTGCTACTTGCGATAGTTTTTTTAGTGCCCTCTCATACTTAGTTGGCCAAGAGACTAATAGGTAGTGATGGCACATAAGACTACACACATGCCTATCCACTAGGGTGAAGGCACAAAGTGTCCTTTTCTCGGAGGTATGCTCTATTTTCTTGTATGTTTTTGTTTTTTTTGTGTATATTTCTTGAAAGACTAACATTTTTATGCATGCAGAGCGTGAATCATTCATGCAGTATAGGTTTTACTTGGGGTGAATTATTAATATTGAGAGTCGTGTAGGGTCACATAAACCTTGTGATCTCAGGGGTTAAACCACTCCCGACCATTGTATTGACAACTATCATTTTCATTTATTACACAAACTCTTCTAGGCATACTTTGTTGGAAAATCGTCATTGAGAGCTGATGGCGTATCTAACTGTGCCGGCTCTATCAGTCACCCTGTCAGTAATTTTGTGTCAGTGTGCAGAGTTTGCAATGTCAAGTCTGTCAATAAATTTGCATCCAATCCGACGCACGTCAAGTTTATATTAATGTAATTGCGTTAGTAGTTTGCATGTCAAGAATTCTTAGGTAAGAATTAATTACAGTGTTTAATGCAATCCCGTAGCTTCCAGGTGAAGCGTACTTAAGTCGGTTGTTAGGAAACTCTATAAGTAGAAGCTCATAGTTGAAACTCTGAGAGAGATGTGAAAGAGAGAAATTGTGTAGAGCAAGAGTGAAAGAAAGTGGTCGAAGAGCCCAAGCTCTGTAAATGTAAAAGATCAAAGTAGAAACTCATTTCCGTGTATTGAGGAGTTGCACAGTTTACTGTGGTAATATATATGTCTTTAGTTTTATGTTTCATTCTCAAGAATGTTCAATATTTCTTTGCACACATCTTCTCCATATTTACTTGTGTGAATGTTGCTTACATTTACGCACAGTAAAATAAATCAAGATTACCAAATAGTTCACCGTAGTGAAAGTTCTAATTTAACAAGGAGTAAATTCACGTAAGTTGTTTTAGTTGTTTTGCCTTAGAAAATATATTCCATGATAAAGTTTGTTTAAGTGATCCACCTGCGAAGTAAAAAGTTGAAATCTGCGCAATTAACCGCCGCACAGTTAATCGTCGCGCAGTTAATCTGCGAAGTTAATTCCTAGTGAAGCAAGTGTTCCGTGAAGTAAAATTTGGGGGTTCTCTATTGTATGATCGACGAAGTTCGAAGCGAAGAAAAAGAAGATATTCATCTACTGCGCAGTTAAATATTATTTACGGAAAGAAGGAATTATATTTATAAGGGAAGAGCGATTAAGAATGTCTTCCACTTCGGGTAATTTGCAAAATCCAATATTTTCTGGTAAAAATTATGAATATTGGTCTCTAACTATGAAAGCTTTGTTTAGAGGTCAAGATGTATGGGAAATAGTCCAGCATGGCTATGCAGAACCAGCAAATCTAGCAGCATACAAAAATCTCACACAAGTTGAGAAGGATGTCTTGGGGTAACACAGGAAGAAAGATGGAAAGGTGATGTTCCACATACATCAAGCAACACATGAATCCATACTCCCAAGAGTAGCAGCAGCGCAGTAAGCTAAGGAAGCATGGGATGCGCTAAAAACTTCATTATCAAGGTTTGAACAAGATAAATACTGTGAAACTACAAATTCTTAGAAGAGATTTTGAATCTCTATCAATGAAAAATACAGAGTTAGTAGAATCATTCTATACTCGTGTTATTAGTCTAGTTAATTAAATAAATTCTCATGGAGAAAATTGAAGCGAATAAATATTCGCTCATACGATTATTAACCAAAAGACTTGGTAAACTAGATAAGCCATAATAATTGGAATATAATATTAATGATAGAATAGATAAAAGATGGTTGGTTACAATGATGGCCCTGCCTTAAATATAGCTTGGGCATTTTGATGTTGAGGAGACACCTCCTTTCATAAACTATCTTTAGTTAATCTAACTATTAATTATTTAATTATTATCTTATTTTATGTTTGTAGCATTGCCACTCTCTTAGAGAGGCTTTGTCCTCAAATCCTTATAATGTTTCTGCATCATTTTTTGTGGTGTCGTAGCTAACGAAACATGTCGATACGAACTGGTAAGAGCCGAGCATAACTTATGGTATGTGGATGGATCAATCCATCCCAAATTGATTTGTTGTTAACTGCTAGGATTCCCTACTGATCTGTTATCAGGAGATTTGATCACATTAGTACAACTATCTTTCGACATTTCCCATTTTTTTGAATATCAGTTTTTATGGTTGGGGTGTCAATAGGGAATTTTCACAATGTCATTTTCTTTTACGATTTTTTTTTTGAGCGTTGATCTGAGTTAGAAGCTGTTTTTTTGTCTCTTGAGGTTTTAAGGTTTCGTCTTGTACTTTTTCCAACTTGTTCTCTAACTGCATGTCATCATTTTGAAACTTCTTAACTAGATCTACTTGTGACTTCCTGGCATCTTCTGACTTCTTAAGTTGTTCTTTAAGATCCTCGTTATGACTTCTGATGCGGCTATTTTCTTCCTGCTTCTCTAGAAATTTCCCTTCAATGTCGTCCGTAGATTGTTCTATCTTCCGACTATTTTTCAACTTCTTAATTTTTGTGACTAGTATATTGTTATGATTTCTTAGTCTGAAATTTTTTTCAGCATTGTTGGATAATGCTTTATTATTCTTTGCGATCTCTGATTTGTGTGTCTTTTTAGAGTCATCATTTTGTATTTGAAGAAATTGTATCTGTTGTCGACATTGGCCAACCTCTGATTCTTGACTTTCTAATTTATGTCGTATCTGCATTATTTCTTCATCCTTGTCGCTAACGATTTTGTTCAAGCGTATTATTTCTGCTTTGTAATAATTTCTTTCTTTCTTTATATCTTGATTTTTCAATCTCTGATTGAAATCGTTTTCATTTTTTAATTCCTCAATTTGCGTAGATAATCTCTTAATACGAATTTTTAGATAATGATTCTCTTGTTCTATTAATCTCTTAGACATATCCCGCTTCGTCATGTCAAATGCTTTGTCCAATGCTTCTTTTAGTCCGGACTGCAATTCTGCTTTAAAATTCGCCATAATTCTTGGCTTCAACGATAACTTGGTCTTCCTTGATGATAATGGTCTCTATTTTGACGATGATTAGTCTTCGTTGACCTGACTTCTTTGACGATAGTGCGTATCGACTTCTTGATAATCCTTCCTTGACTTTGACTTCTTCAATAATAAATGATTGTCCTTGACTTTGATTTCTTCTTTGACTTGGACTTCTTTTGACTTTGACTTCTTTTTCTACTTTAATGAGCCTTCTTTTGAATTCGACTTCTTCGACAGTTACTGGTCATCTTTTGACTTGATTCTTCGAAAATAAATGGTCTTCGACTTTTTTGATGATAGAGGGTCTTTGACTTTTTGACAAGTGTTTCTTTGACTTTGACTTCTCTGATGATAGATAGCCTCGACTTATTTTGATGAGTGAGTCTTCTTTGACTTCTTCAATTTGGTCTTCTACTTCTTTTGACAAGGAGTCTTCCTTGATTCTTCTTATTTTCTTTTTTTTTTGTAATCATCAGAAAATCTTGACTTCTTGTGTTCTTTCTTATTAGGTTAAATACATTTTTCTTTTCTTTTTTTAAATAATTTTATTTCAATAATAATTATTATTTATTTTTGAATAATAATAATAATTAATTATTATTATTAATGTTTTATATAAACTATATATATAGTTTTTTTCAAAAATTAAAATATTTAAACAAATATAATCATATATTATAATGTTTAATATATATTTTTTTAAATTAGGGTTTGGTGGAGTGAAAGGGGTGGAACGCGGTAGAGGGAAGAGTGGGTAAGGTCTTGACGTGGGGTGTGGGCGATGAGGAGTGCGTAGGGGTGAATGGAAAGGGGGAAGGCACAGGGAAGATGCACAGGGAGGTCGTGGAGGGATCAGCGATGGAGTGGTGGGGCGTGTAGGCTGGATGGAGGGAAGGCGTAGCAGAGTTGAGTGCAGGGATGACAAGAAGAGCGCAGAGGAGAGGCTAGGGAGTGCAGCGTTGGGAGGAGTTTGAATGATGGACGGTGGCAGCTGAGGGAAGGTTTTGAGTGGATGAGGCAGGCGTGGAGGATGGTGTGTAGTGGAGGAAGGCGGGAGTGGAGATGGGGGTTTATGGAGTGGCAAGGAGATTGCAAGTGTGGCGGTGTGGAGATGGGTGAGAGGGAGCGTGAGGGAGTAGAAGAGAAGAGGGGACGCGTGGAGGGAGAGCTGACAGTGGGAGGTGAAGTGTGGCGGAGAGGTGAGGTGCAGAGGGTGAGGTGCATTGGAGTGAACGGGGGGGTTTAGGGAGTAGGCGGGGAAAGGAGCGTGATCAGGTGGGGAGTGGGAGAAGTGCGAGGGGTTTAGGGAGAAAGCAGGGAGAGGAGCGCTGATGGACAGTGGAGGGGTGTGTGTGCAGATGGCAGGGAATGCAGGGAAGGGTGAAGCGTGGATGCTGGAGGACGCAGGTGATGGAGCAGTGGGAGGAAGGAGTCGAGACCAACAGATGGTGGGTGGATGCAGCGAAAACTTTTTTTTTTTTTCAAAAAATTCAGAATGTTGGATCAAAGATCTTTTTAAATCAGAGAAACTCTGAATACTAAGACAAGGTCTGCAAATTTTATCCAAAGGCCGAATCAAGAGCCGAGTTTTGATACCAAATGAAGTGAATAAATATTCCCTCATACGATTATTCACCAAAAGACTTGGTAAACCAGATAAGCCATAATAATTGGAATATAATATTAATGATAGAATAGATAAAATATGGTTGGTTACAATGATGGCACTGCCCTAAATATAGCTTGGTCATTTTGATGTTGAGGAGACACCTCCTTTCATAACCTATCTTTATTTAACCTAACTATTAATTATTTAATTATTATCTTATTTTATGTTCGTAGCAAAAATCTAGGTGATCAAAGAGTTGTTTAAAAAGTTCTTAGAGTTCTTCCAAATAAATTTGAACCTTTAGTTGTGACCCTGAAGGAAAACAAAGACCTGTCCACATTTGCTATTGATGAGTTGAAAGCCTCATTACCCAATCATGAACATAGAATCAGTGGTTCAGATACATCACTGGAAAGTGCATTCGCAGCACAGTCATCCATAAGTCGTGGAAGAGGCAGAGGAAGATCAAACTCTAGAGGTATAAGACAAAGTTCTTTCAGAGGAGGTCGTAGCAGAATCCCAATGCATGTTGCTGGTAGAGGCTAGAATCATACCCCCAATCAGTCAAGTGGACAAAGGTATGATAAAACAAAAATTCAATGTCATTACTATAAGAAGTATGGACACTTCGCATATGAACGTATGAAGAAGCAGTATCACCAACGAAAGTAAGGTGCAGCTCAGTCAAGCAACAACAACACTTCGAATAGCTCACTATTCTTAGCATGCGCATCTCCATTGGCATCCAATGCTATTCAAGAAATTCCAAATGACATATGGTATTTAGACTCCGGCTGTAGCAATCATATGACTGGTAATTTAAATCTATTTTCTGGTCTAGATAAATCAGTTCAAATTGATGTCACACTTGGAAACAATATTCAAGTTATTGTTTTGGGTAAGGGTACTGTTGATATTCTAACCAAACAGGGGGGGCATAAATTTATGCCTGATGTTTATTATGTTCAAGGCTTGAAGCATAATTTGATGAGCATTGGACAACTGATGGAAAAAGGTTACAGAGTTCATATGATAGGAAAGCATCGTGTGATTAAAGACATATATCCAAGCAATTAGTTAATTGTCGAAGTGCAGATGACAAGCAATTGCTTGTTTCCTTCAAGGATAACACCAATCATAAAAGGAAAAACAACTCAAGTTGTTAATTCAAGTCAAAATAAAAATTATGGATCTGCGTTCAAAGCAGAAAGCAAAGAAGCAGACATTCACTGCAACAAAGAAGAAAAAGACAGCGCAATGCAAGCTGTGTTTCAAACAGAAATAAAGGATGAATCTTGGTTATGGCATTTCAAATTTGGACATCTAAATTTTGGTGGGATGAACCTACTGCACATGAAGGACATGGTGAAAGGATTACCATTGATTGAAAATCCAGAGAGAATTTGTGAAGGTTGTATTTTTGGAAAACAACATAGAGAGACTTTTCCAGTCGGAAAGTCATACAGAGCTTGCACTCCACTTGAATTTGTGCACTCAGATATTTGTGGACCGATGCAAACACTGTCCATGGGAAGATGCACTTATCTTCTCACATTTATTGATGATTTCACAAGAAAAACTTGGTTTTATTTTCTAAAACACAAATCTAATGTGATTAGTTGTTTTTAGCAGTTCAAGGCACTTGTGGAGAAACAGAGTGGTTACAACATCAAGATCTTAAGAACAGATAGAGGTGGTGAGTATGTTTAAAATGATTTCTTAAATTCTTGCAAAAAGTATGGCATACAGAAGTAATCCGTTGCATGGTATACACCGCAGCAGAATGGTATCGCAGAGAGGAAAAACATAACCCGATGGCGCGCAGTCTGTTGGCAACCATGCATCTGTCAAATGAATACTGGGCTGAAGCAGTGGAAATTGTTGTGTACATCATGAATTGATGTCTGACGAAGAGCGTGAAGAACAAAGTTCCGTAGGAAGCATGGAAATGTATACAACATAGTGTTTCGCATTTAAAATTTTTTGGTTGTGTTGCATACACACATGTTCCAGATGAGTTAAGAAGGAAATTAGACAATATTAAAGGACATAAATGCATTTTTATTGGGTATTTTGAAGATACAAAAGCATACAAGTTGTATGATCCTGTTGCAAGAAAAGTTATTATCAGTTGCAATGTTTAGTTTGTCGAAAATGAAGCATGGGATGGAACTGTAGAGAAGAATGTGAAAATCGTGTCACATGTTGAACATGATGACATCTCAAAAGATGTGGTTGAGACTCCGCATGCGAATTAAAACTTCATAGCTCTGCTTACTCGCAATATTGTGCAGCATGTACCAGCACAAGTAACTCTGACACAAGGTGCAGTTCAAGCTACTCCGACAAACACCAAGTGTGCAGCAAAATCCATCAAGTAGTTCCCGCAGTTCGACACCAACAACTCCGCTAAGGACAAGAAGTTTGCGTGAGATATATGAGACTGGTACACCCAATTCATTCTCAGTTTTTGCATTATTTTCTCAAGTTAATGATCCTCTAACATTTGAAGAATCTGTTGAAGATAGAGTTTGGGCATAAGCCATGGATGAATAAATAGAATGCATTGAGAAGAATCAAACATGGGAACTAGTTGATGTTCCCAAGGACAAGGATGTGATAAGCGTACAATGGATTTATAAGACCAAGAAAGATGTTGATGGAAATGTGTAGAAGCACAAGGCAAGATTGGTAGCAAGAGGATTTACACAGCATCCTGGCATAGACTTCAATGAAACTTTTGCACCTATAGCTCGAATGGACACTATTAGGACAATTTTGGCCATCACAGCACATAAGACATGGCCTGTTTATGAAATGGATGTTAAGTCTACATTTTTAAATGCCTATTTGGAGGAAGAAGTATATGTGGAGCGACCACAAGGCTATGAAGTTCCAAGACAAGGACCTAGAGTATACAGACTGAAAAAGGCATTTTATGGTTTGAAGTAAGCTCCTAGAGCTTGGTACAGTCGCATTGACTCATACCTCATTTATAATGGATTTCACAGAAGTGAATGTGAGCCAATGCTGTACACAAAAATCGACCAGCAAGGTAATAAGCTAATTGTCTGCTTGTATGTAGATGATTTAATATTTACTGGTGATTTTGGCATAGAAGAGTTTAGAATAGTCATGGAAAGTGAATTCGAAATGACTAATTTGGGGCTTATGAAGTATTTTCTGGGCATTGAAGTCAAATAGACTGAAAGGGGTATTTTTATATCTCAAACAAAGTATGCAAGTGATGTCTTGAACATATTTAAGATGTTAAATTGTAAGACAGCTCCAACACCAGTGATAACAGGTTTGAAATTGAGCAAGGATGATGATGGATCCAATGTAGATCCTACGCTGTTTAAAAGGCTTGTTGGTAGCCTTATGTATCTTATAGAAATAAGGCCAGATATCATGTATGGAGTCAGCTTAATCTCAAGATTCATGGAGTCACCCAAAGAATCCCATTGGCATGCAGAAAAAAGAATTCTGAGGTATGTAAGTGGAACAAAAGACTTTGGTATTTTGTATTCCACCTCAGAAAATTTCAAACTCATTGGATACACTGACAGGGATATGGAGGCATCATGGATGATAGAAAAATCACATCTGGGAATACATTTCATGTAGGAACAGGTGTTGTATCATGGGCTTCAAAGAAACAACCCATAGTAACTTTTTCTTCAGCAGAAGCAGAGTATGTTGTAGCTACAAGCGCTGCATGTCAAGCCATTTGGATGCGAAGGATGTTAAGTGATTTGTCGCAGAACCAGCAAGAACCCACAATCATTTACTGCGACAACAATTCAGCTATCGCACTGACAAAGAATCACGTGTTCCACAAGAGAACCAAGAACATCGACACAAGGTGTCATTTTATCAGAGAATTGATAAACAACAAAGAAATATGTTTAGAATTTTGCAAGTCTGAAGATCAGCTAGCAGACATATTTACAAAACCATTGCAAAGGAACCATTCCAATTTCTGCAAAGTTGTTTGGGAGTGACAAGTTCTGCGCAGTGAACTTCATCATGCACAGAGCATGTTTCAGCTCTGAAATATTTTGTAATATTTTATTTTTGTTTAATGATCCCCATCCTCTCATGATTAAGGGGGAGTGTTGGAAAATCATAATTAAGAGCTGATGGCGTATCTAACTGCGCCGGCTCTGTCAGTCACCCTGTCAGTCGTTTTGTGTCAGTGCGAAGAGTCTGCAATGTCAGTCTGTCAGTAAGTTCGCATCCAATCTGGCACACGTCAAGTTTGTATTAATGTAACCGCGTTAGTAGTTTGCATGTCAAGAATTCTTAGGTAAGAATTAATTACAATGTTTAATGCAATCTTGTAGCTTCCAGGTGAAGCGATATTAAGTCGGTTGTTAGGAAACTCTATAAGTAGAAGCTCATAGTTGAAACTCTGAGAGAGATGTGAAAGAGAGAAATTGTGCAGAGCAAGAGTGAATGTAAAAGATCAAAGTAGAAACTCATTTCCATGTATTGAGGAGTTGCGCAGGTTACTGTGGTAATATATATAAGTCTTTAGTTTTATGTTTCATTTTCAAGAATGTTCAATATTTATTTGCGCACATCTTCTCCATATTTACTTGTGTGAATGTTGCTTACATTTACGCACAGTAAAATAAATCAAGATTACCAAATAGTTCACCGTAGTGAAAGTTCTAATTTAACAAGGAGTAAATTTGCTTAAGTTGTTTTAGTTGTTTTTCCTTAGAAACTATATTTCATGATAAAGTTTGTTTAAGTGATCCACGAAGTATTTGAGAAGTCCGCGAAGTAGAGTATTGCGAATTTAATTGCACATCATTGCGAAGCTCAATTGCATGGTAAAAATTTGAAATATGCGCAGTTAACTGTCGCATAGTTAACCGTTGCGCAGTTACTCGCCGCGCAGTTAATCTGTGAAGTTAATTCCTAGTGAAGCAAGTGTTCCACGAAGTAAAATTTGGGGGTTCTCTATTGTATGATTGGTGAAGTCCGAAGCGAAGAAAAAGAATATATTCATGTAATGCGCAATTAAATCTTATTTACTACACAATGTGCTTTTCCCTTGATACTTGCGTCCGTTGCTTCGTTTTTTCTGTCTCTAGTCTCTGTTTAGTTTACATACTGTAATTGACAAGGACTGTAAATATCTTTAACTTTCTACCGTAACTTATTTTTCAAGCAGTAACCTTCTGAATTTTGTTTGTCTTTCTAATACCAACATATCTAATTTTCTATTTTATCACAACTCAAGAAAGGAATAATGACAATCTAACTTTATAGAATATTCACATGTGCAGATCATCTATAGAGGCAAACAATATTAAGCACAACACTGACATTTCTTGTTAATGCAACTAATATTTACATTTTTTTGGAATATAGATATCATGAACAATTTGTTCACCAGAACATTCATGTGTTGATTTTATAGTTGTGGCTAACTCTTTTTTTGCTTCTTTGTATATTAATTTCAGTTTTACTACACAATTGTTCCATCCTCTTTTACATTACCGCACAATCATTTTATTTATCAGTATAGTTTTTTCCTCTTATTGTTTCAGATAATTTCATTTATGTATATATATGCATGCTACTAATGTTTGCAGGAAATAACCACTTAGAGGGCTCTAAAGTGTACTTGGGTTCCCATCCCCTCCTTCCCCTTTCTTAGCCTTCCAAGGGAGTCTTCCCATGCTTCTACCCATGTCAACCTGAGCATCAACAACAACTATGCATTTCCATTCTTAAACTTCTCATTAGTTCCATTGGTTCATGACTAACTCTGTGTCCATTTGATTTGGTTTCCTCATTTCCTATGTTGATATTCTATCATCTGGCCTCATCATCTAGACCATATGGAGGGTCTTTGTCCCCCATTCTATCCCTGCAACACTGTATTGAATTGTAATTGTGTTGATTTGGATTATAACTTGCATTCATGTTACTTATTATTTTGCAATGTGTTCAAATAAATGATTATTATTTAACCTAATATTTCAATCAACATTAAATAAAATTTCATAACACACATCAATTCTATGATTTTTAATCATTAACCTTGTTAATGAATCTTATTGGATCTCTTTTATTGTCAAACTATCCCTTTTTAATTTCTTAAGCTTCGCCTTTCAAAAACTTCACGAGTAACTGTAACTAAAACAATTGGCTATGGCTCTGCCTTACTTCTTCCTCAAATCGTCATGATTCTCTACTAAATCAATGAATTTTTTCCATACTGAGAGAAAAATATGTTTTATACATATTACTGATGTGGCACTTGCTAGCATGGCACCCCGATGACATGTCATGTCACATGGATGCCTATGTGGCAGTGAGGGTCCTACATGTCCATCACTAGACCTTTCCATGTCATTTGGACCACCAAATTTCCCTACCAATTCTGGATATGGTTGAAAGCAAATTTACCCCACGAACAACATGGATTAAATAATGTTATACATGTCCATAGATCGCTCCCATTCATACATTCTACCTTATCCAAAATTTAAATGGCATTCCTTCCCTGTGAATGGTGTGGATTCATCCTTACATCATCCCACGCTAAATGTCCATCCTTCACACAAACTAAATTGATTGACATGTAGTGAAGAAGGGTCCTTTCCCCACAAACAACATGGATTAAATAATGTTATACATGTCCATAGATCGCTACCATTTGTACATTCTACCTTATCCAAAAGTTAAATGGCATTCCTTCCCTGTGAATGGTGTGGATTATCCTTACATCATCCAACGCTAAATGTCCATCATTCACACAAAGTAAATTGATCGACATGTAACGAAGAAGGGTACTTTGTCCATGAACAACATGGATTAAGTAATGTTATACATGTCCATAGATTTCTATCATTCGTACATTCTACCTTATCCAAAAGTTAGAATATTCCCTCAAGAATATTCTTGGTTGTCACCTATGGACATAATCTTCCACTTGAATATATTTTGATGATGCAACCTACCATGTAGCTTGATATGAACCAAGGGGGGTCATATATGTGTTTAAATGTATATAATATGACCCAAGGGGGGCATATATGAGGTTAAATGTATATGCAATGGGTTTGGCCTAATGAAGGGGCCTCATGTATGTATATCCTCTTATTTAAGGATTTATTGTGTAACTCATTTGTCTTATCTATATTGGAGTTGTACTTCACATTACATTCATGTACATGGTGTGTACGCTTGTCCTGTATGATAATTCTAAGGGTTGGGTTCATAACATTTGGTATCAAATCCCGGATGCTACCAAAATGAGTCATCTTGGAATTCTTTCTATATATATATATATATATATATATATATATACATATATATATAATGGGAAATATCAGACAACAAAACTTAGGGATTCCATAAAGGACATAGAGAAATATCTGTGGTATGATTTTCAGGTCCTGATCCATTTCAGTTTTTGATTTATACCTTGTGGAAGTTAGGGTTCATGACTAGTCCAAAAACTAGTATCAAATAGGTGTTCTGGGTAAAACCGTTATATATGATCTTGAGAGATCCAAATTGAGCGAGATTATTGCATTTGAAAGAATATGTATTATGTCATTTTGGTAGTAACCTAAGAGTGAGATACAAAAAAATGGACATGCTATAGGTTGTACACTTTTGCTCTCCTAGAAAGCACAAAAAAGACAAGTTTTGAGAAAATCACCATAACTCTCTCTTGGAACATCAAAATTGGGTGAGACCTATGCCATTGCAAAGAAGACATGTCATGATTATACAAGACAAAATTTCAAACTCAAAGTGGCCGAAACTGTGGAGCTACCTCAGTTGGAAGGTCGGCTAGAAAAGCAATCTCCAAATCAAGGTTTTAAAAAGGTATGTTGTTTTGAAATTAGAATGAATTTTGACTGGAAGGTATGAGTAGGTGATTAAAAAGGCATTGGAAAGAGGAAACATACGATAATATGTTGGAAAAATCATATTATCAAATTTTGATAATATTTTCAATATGTTGAAGTTGGAATTTGAAAGTTTTATTTGGAACTTAGTCAAGAAAAATGGAAATAACATTTTTAGCGGAGATGAAAATAAGGATGAAATCAAGCCCATGGAATGGTTTAGGATAATAAAGGAAAATTATTTGATTCCTTTTAGAGCAGGTTATTGTATTATGGGTAAAACTTCTATTTGGTGGAATAGTATTGATAGAAATACTAGACAAAATACCACATGGGAAGAATTTGAAGAACTCTTGTAAAAAATATGCATCAAGGACTCAAAAATAGAAGAGATGAATAAAACTCAATGTGAACTGAAGAAAATAAAGGAGGAACTATAGAGAGAAGTGAAGATTTGTCCAAGATATAATCCTTAACAAATCATTCATTACATAGGTTGATGAATTGAATAAATAAAAGAATGGGAAAATGATGAGTTGGAGGAAGAATCGAAAACGAAGGATGAAGAAATATGCACATTGAGAAATCATAATAAAAAACTATTGGATGAGGTCAAAATATTGAAAGAAGAAAAGAAACATGGTCAAAATCAAGAAAAAACAAGAATCTTGGATGAAGAGACTACCAAAATACTTGAAGAGGAAATTTGCAAGAAGGTTGAAGAAGCTTTAAATATAAATGATGTGAAAGAATAATTGCAATCCAGAATTGGAGAAGGATTTCTAATTATTTAAGGATTTATTATGTAACTCATCTCTCTTATCTATATTGGAGTTGTGCTCCACGTTTACATTTATGTACATGGTGTGTACTCTTGTCTCTTTTGATTCTTAAGGATTTGGTTCATAACATAGCTTGAACTTGACATCAGAACCACCAATTATAATGCTCAATGTGTCCTTGTGCATACTTGGAATCCTACCGAGCCACCTATTCCAAGTCACCACTATTGATCTTATGCTTATACTGAGAGGGGGGGGTGAATCAGTATAAGATACTTTTTCTCAGTTTAAACATTCATCACTTATTCAATAACTTCAAAACAATAAATACATATAAAATAAAATCACAATGCACATAGATTAAAGTGGAAACCCTTTAGGGAAAAAAACCACAAAATATTATCTTCATAAATTCATGTGGGAACCAACCTACTATTACAATTTTTGTAGGCACAAACCTACTAGAGACACCAATCCCCTCAAATGAGCACCAAATAAAAAATATGTAGGAACCAATCTACTAGAGACACCAATCTCCTTAATTGAGTACCAACTCGGTAATATGTAGGCACCAACATACTGGAGACACCAATCTCCTCAACCTAGGACCAAATCAGTAATATGTAGGTGCCAACTTACTAAAGAATCAGGGACAAGAATACTGACATAATCACCTCAAAGGAAACTTCATAATCAACTTCAATCTGCTACACAATCAGCCTCATGTCATCTCCATAATATGCCTTCGATCTTCTTCATAATCTTCCTTTGTTCTGCTTAATAATATTCTTATGTTCTGCTTCATAATCTTCCTTCGATCTGGTTCATAATCTACCTCTGATATTCTTCATAATCTGCCTATGATCTACTTCATACTATAAAAAACTCTTACTTCTAGAGGGAATATATCCAAAAATATAGTGAACTAATATTTGAAACTTGTATACCAAGTACTTCAATATCTCTACTTTATATCCTCCAAGGTTCAATGTCTGAAACATTCTAGAACACAATATATAGAGAAAATTCCAACTTGACCTATTTGAAGTTGATTTCAGGATCATTCAAAAACCCTAACTTCCTAAGGTCATATCAAAAAAATATAGTGAACCAAAATCTAAAACGTGTACCAAAGGTCCTCCAATATCTCTACTTCATATCCTCAAAGGGTCACGGTCTGAAGCTTCCTAGAACAAATGTTATAGCAAAAATTCCAAACTGACCCTCTTAAAGCTGATTTCAGGATCATTTAGAAACCCTAACTTCCGAAGGCCATATATATGAAAATATAGAGAACCAACATTTGAAAATTGCACCACAGGTTTTTCAAGATGTATACTTCATCTCCTCTTATGGACACTATCCGAGTCTTCCTAGAATAAAAATTATAACAAAAATTCCAAATGGATCTATTTAAATATGATGCCAAGATAATTCATAAACCCTATCTTCCCAAAGCCATATCTACGAAAATATAGAAAACCGACATCTAATTATTTAACCACATGTACTTCAAGATATTTAATTCACCTCCTCCAAGTTTCATGGTTTGAAGCATCCTATAACATAAGTTATAGCGAAAGTTTCACACTGACATGTTTGAATATGATTTTAGGATCATTTAGAATCCCTAACTTTGCAAGGCCATATCTCCAAAAATATAGCGATCCAACATTTGAAACTTTAACCAAATGTACTTTAGAATATCCTCTCCATATCCTACAAGTGGCATGGTATGAAACATCCCCCCAAAAGGTTTATAGCTAAAATTCCAATATGACCTAAAAATATCCTCCTTTGGAATGATGTTCAATCTTTGCTCATCCTCTTCAAATGTTGCAACCCTTACTCTCAGTGTGCCTATCCTTTGAGATCTCCATGTCTTGGATCAGTGAGTGAAAAAATGAGGAATTTATCCTCTTATTTATAGTATTCTTGGGTTCTCTTAGGGGATACTTCTTCTTTTAGGGATGACCTCTTTTCAAGAAGCCATAAGGGAATTTTTCCCCTTCATTCATCTTTCTTTCTTTACAAGGTGGGAACTTACCTTATCTTCAATGTCTTCACATCCAATCATCTCCTCCCTTTTCCAAGGTGTCCTCCTTTGCTTGCAAAGTGATCTTATTGTGTATTTTCTTCATATTCCTTTGGTTTTATTTCCTCGGCAAGTGGGAAAGTGGGGTGTACATAAATATATTCACTTGGGAATCATCATTATCTGTCTCTAAAGTGGGGGCATACCAAAATATTCAACAATATTCATTGTGTTCATGGAATTCTATAGTCTCACCTTGCCTTTGACATCAATGACAACAATATTTCCAACAACCACACTGTCAACCCTACTTACTTGCGGTGTTTTTTTATTATAATCCATAAATGGTTTACGAACCGATGATAAGTGATATCCAATAACGATAAGTGGTTCTTCAATCACCCTAAATGGTTTTTTAATTTTTGGTGAGTGGTTTTTCGACATCGGGTGATGGCTTTTTGATGGTCGATAAATGGTTTTTTGATAATTGTAAACTATTTTCCGATGGTCAGTAAATGGTTTTCCAGTAATAGGTGGTTTTTTAACAATGGATTGTCCTTCACGCATGTGGATCCTTTTCTGCATGAATGATCCCGATCTAGTCTCGTATGGCCCCAAATTCAATCTCATCCATTTGTGTTGTAGGGCATTGGATTAAATCCCAAATACTTTACCTTGCATGAATGGACAAGATCATGAACTAGGACTTCCATGATCTAATATCGACTGCTTGTGGGGAGTCCTCCAATTTTACACCTTGATAACTTCTTTTTCTGTGAATAGTGAGGATCTTTCCGCTCCAAGTTGCTCATTAAATATGAGCCATTGGGAATTCTACCCCCTTCGATATCCTCTGATCTTCTCCTTTTGTGTGAATTTCCCAGATATTCCTTTGAAACTTTCTTGATTTAATCATGACCATTCACAATAGACCTCAATTTGCATGCATCCACCTCATTTCCACTCTGTTAACAATATAGAACTTAGACCCTGCCACATGTGCATGCTTGGCCCTGCTAGCATTTCCAACTACGCACCCTATTCTGATGCGGTTGGTCCATGTCACATTTTCCTTTGTCCACTTGTATCTTCCATGTCACACCCCTTGTCTACATGGAACCTTCATGTGAGCTCTTCCACATGGCACTGGTGGGGCACATCACTAATTTTCCAATTTGTTTTTTAAATTTTAATTTGTCTAACTCTCTCTCTATATATATGGTGGGTTCTCGATAGGTTTCTCTGAGTAAGTACATCTAGCACTTCCACCAATGGATGGCTACCAATGCTTCGACTTGGCACTTTTCTATGACAAGTGGCTTCCATTGAGTCACACATGACAACTCCACGACCAAAAATTTCACTTCCATTAATTTCTTGGTGACATTCCTGTTAAATATACAACATCAGGAGATATTCTTCAAACCAATCTTGTGCAACCAAGATTGATCCTCCCATATAGAGGTGAGCAATTTTATTTTCTTCCATGTAAAGGTTATTCCTCCCGTATAGAGGTACTTCATCAAAGTAATGATGTTGTAAATTTTTTTGGACAAGACTCCGGACTTGTGTGTCAAGTCATGATTATCATGTGAACCTTCTGTATAAAGGTATCCATGAGATGGACCTTTCATATAGAGGTGTACCTTTCATATAAAGGTCATGATTTACTTGTTAAGAGCATTTATTGTTGTGTGATGTATTATTAACCATGATCACTAGTTGCTATTAAGTCTCCTTTAGAGATTTATCACCTCTAAAGTGAATTACTTTAGCATATGATCATTTGGTATCAAATAATATAATATGATCACAACATCCGATAATTCTTCTTAGTATAATGTAATGTGATGGATAATTAAAGTTAGCACATATTGACAATGCAATAAGAGATAAAGAAATAAAATATAAAGCATAGAGATCGAGAGAATTCGAAATTGGCCACGCAGACACTTCAACTAATTAAAGAGAACTCGAATTGTTAAAGATTCAATTAAGTATCAATGTATGCCTCAATCAATGCTTTAGTTAAAGCATCATTTAAAGATATGCCTCAGTTAACTAAAGAACTCACAGTGGTCACTTCAAGTAAATCAATCAACATTATTTCAGTTAACTAAGTGTTAAATAAGAAGGACTAGTTAACTAAAATATGACACTTAAATAAATCAAGGAGAATTAGTTAAAGAGAGTTAACTAAGTGACAACAAAGAACATCTAGTTAACTAAGTGTTATTGCAAGACGACACTTATGTTAAACTAAAATAAAACACATGAGTTGTATGTTGACACTTAAGTTAGCCACCTAACTAAGTGGGAAAGCTTTCAGTTAAGAGGCAAGTTCATCCTAAGTGACAATTCAGTGAGATAAAGCACTGCATGCGAAGTGGGGCGCACTCCTGCATGCAAGATTGATACACCCAGTTTGAGGACGAGTTCATCCTGAAGTTAGAAGAAGCCGATGCATGAGAATAATGTATAAATATTTTATACGGGATTGATGAATCCAATGTGAAGCGAATTCTCTTCTCCATTAAAGGCAAGGCACTTCTCTTTGTGTTCATGATATTATTATAGAAGGCAAGGTTCTTCTTCGATTGATCTCTCTTTTCTATTGCTTCTGCATCTTCACCAAGAGTGTTTGGTGGTCTATTATCTTCCGAAAGCAATCTTCTATGTTGTAAAAGAAATCATTATTTGCTATCCATTATATTACACTGAGAAGAATTGTTGAGGTTTTTGTTCTCGTAGTTTTGAGGATTTTCCCCAGGGTATATCTTGTGTTATGGATGTATGAATTTCATGTGATTGAATTGTCCCATTGCTTCAAGTTTCATCATCTAAACTAATTAAATATCAAATCTCAACCAAATACTAACATGTTATTAGAGCTCAGGGCATGAAGGAGCTCAGTTTTTCATTCCATATAGAGCATACGTAGATCTTGAGAAGTTGAGCACAAGATTTGAAGACTATGGCATCAATCTATGTATGACCGGAATACCGTCTTGAGGGAACCTCAAAATTCAACACTTGGAAGGATGGGATTCTCAACATCCTAGAGGAACATGACTTGGATGGCTACATATCCAGTACGTTGGAGGATCCTACATCTAATGCAGGGCACATCATATTCAAGAAGAATCAAGCTAAGGCCAAACATATCATCTATGATTCGGTAAAAGATAACTTGATGCCTGTGATCACACCACTGAAGACTGCAAAAGAATATTATGATACATTTACTAATTTATATGAGAATAAGGCCCCAACTCAAAAGAGGGCATTGAAGGACAAGTTATGAAACCTCAAGATGGATAAGGACAAGACAATGGCCTCCTTCTTCACTAAGATATCTCAGGTAAGAGATCAACTTATTAACATTGGAGTTGTAGTGGATGAAGATGATCTCATCCAAACCATTGTTGATGGTCTCCCATCTTCATGGGAGACATTCTTGACTGCTATCAATGGACGAGAAGTGAAACCTAGGTTTGGAATATTATGGCATTAATTTATCCAATAGTAAGGGCGAATCGAGAGCAAAGCTATGTGCACTAAAGAAGAAAATATTTCCCTCACGACAATAATGAAGAAAGGAAAGAAACCTTTCTTCCAAAAGAAGTTCTCTCATCCAACGAAGAAGGAGTTCAACAAAGGCTTTGACAAGTCAAATGCTAGATGCTAAAATTACAACAAGAAAGGCCATTTCTCAAGAGGAAAGGAAAGTTTCATGCTTTTACCGCCATAGAAGACAAAAAGATTGCATCCAAAGAAAAGGAGACAAAAAGGGAGTATTACCTTATCTCATCCATTTCGGGAACCATCATCACAAGTGCAGACACATGGTTAATTGATAGTGGCACATCCAAATATATGACTGGTTACAAGAGTTCCATTGCTAACCTAAAGGAGAAAATGTTCACATGCATGGTAGAGTTGGGGGACAACTCAACATATTAAATCCAAGGAGTTGGATCCACCTCATTCCAGCTAAGCACCAGTGATATCCTACATGTGGAGGACATTCTATATGTTTCAGTCTTAAAGAAGAACCCCCTTTCAGTTTTGGATCTTGAAGAAAAAGGCTTCCAAGTTATCTTCATGGATAACAAAACACTTTTATGGTTGAAGAACAAAAGCCTAGATTTTGTTGCTGTGATTGGAGTTAGAGAGGGAGGACTCTAGAAGGTACACATGAAGTACATTCAAGCTATGATTCACCACACTATCATTCCATGCGAGCTATGGAACTGAAGGCTTGGACACCTACACTACAAAGCGCTACTAGGACTTCAAAAGATGGTAAAAGGTATGCCCTTATTTGATTTTGAGCATGATAGTGTATGCCAAGGTTGTGCACTTGGGAAGAATATTAAGAAATTTTTTTCCAGCAGTACTACTATATCTAAAGGAATTTTATATTTAATACATTCTAATGTATGTGGTCCCATGTCATACCCCTGCTTGAGAGGATTCTTATATTAGGTATTGTTCATAGATGATTTTTCTAGGAAGTCATGGATTTATTCATGAAGGCTAAAAGTGAAACTCTTATCAAATTTAAAGAGTTTAAAGTCCTAGTTAAAAATCAGAAAGAAAAGCACATCCATGCATTAAGGTATGATAATGGAGGTGAATTTGATTCACATGCATTTAATTATCTTTGTAGTGATGTAGGAATATGTAGACAGTTAACAGTACCATACAACCCTCAACGAAATGGGGTTTCTGAAAGAAAGAATAGAACCATATGTGAGGCTGCAAAAGCCATGATGCATGATCAATATATGTATACCTCTTTATGGGAAAAAGCCTCATGTACAACTGTGTACATCCAAAATAGAAGCCCGCGTGCCATTCTAGATGAGAAGACACAAGAAGAAGTGCTTATCGGTGAGAATCCAGACATCTCACACTTGAGGATATTTGGGAGCCCAGTATACATTAACGTACCGAAGTAAAAGAGAACAAAGATGGAGCCTTCTAGAAAGAAAGGCACCTTTGTGGGTTATATCGAGTCATCCAAAGCATACCAAATATATGTACCTAGTGAGAGACACATTGAAGTCAGCTGAGATGTTACCTTCCATGAGGAAGTTGGTTTCAAAATATAAAAAGAGATTCAATGTGATTCAGAGATGAAGATCCTGAGTCTGATTCTACCCCTTTAGGGTTTGAGAGGGAGAAACCGGAAGATGCCTTAGATTCACTAGATACTGAAGAAATAGTAGAATTCATTAAGAGGTCACCTGATGAACCTCCTGATGAAAGAAGGTCTTCTTGGTGCCGAGACATCCTACAAAATGCAGAGAAACATGGAGCACCAGCAGGATCATCCAGAGAACGCAAGCAACCTGACAAATATTCAGGGTATGTTGCATTGATGAGTCACATCAATGATTCAGAACCATCCTCATATGAAGAAGCTACAAAGCAACAAGTCTGGAAATATGCAATGAAGAAGAGTACAACTCTATAATGAAGAATGATGTTTGGGAGGTTGTTGCCAACCCTGATAGGAAGTCCATTGTGACTTCTAGATGGATTTACAAGATAAATCATGCTGCGGATGGTAGCATTGAGAAGCATGAAGCCAGATTCGTTGCCAAAGGTTTCTCTCTGAAAGAAGGCATCGATTATGATGAGAAATTTTCCCCTGTGGAAAGGTACACCACAATATGATCAATGATTGCACTTGCATTTGTTCTAGGATGTAAAATTAACCAGATGGATGTGAAGACAACCTTCCTCAATGGTGAGGTTGAGGAAGAGGTTTATATTCAGCAGCCTAAAGGATTTTTGGTGCATGGGAAGGAGTCCCATGTTTGCAAGCTAAAGAAAGTTCTATATGGGATTAATCAAGCCCCCAGGGCTTGGTACTCCAAAATTTATAGATAGCTTCAGAAATTGGGTTTCTATAAGAGTGAAGCTCATCCAAATTTGTACTTCAAAGTAGTGAAGAATCAACTGTTGATATTGGTTGTGTATGTTGATGATTTGTTTCTCACTGGAGAGGAACATCTGATTGCTTGGTGCAAGAGGGATCTCACCTCAGAGTTCGAGTTGAAAGACTTAGGTCTGATGCACTAATTTCTGTTGGAGTATTAAAACCCATCCATATCCATTTCATACTTAGGATAAAATAATTAGTCATTTTTTGATTAATTCCTAGGTGTAGACTAGGTAGTTGGACAATATTTATCTTTTGTGTGGACCATAAGACATCCTAAGTCAATAAGGTGCACTTTTGCAGATCATGGATAAGATTTCATAACATTCTGTGATATTTTATTCCATTCTTGGATTAGAATGGTGCTATCCTCCTTTTTACTATTTTTGGTGAAAAGGTAAAAGCTAGTTGACTTGGCTTTAGCAGTTTTTTCCTAGCGCGGAGCTCAAGGCCAAGGCCTTGCTAGTGGATGCTCGAATTTTATGTAAAAAAGAAAGTATTAGATATTTTGTTATCCATGTGTTACTAAGCCATGGGACATTGAAAATGATGTAAATATTAATATTGCAATAAAAATACCAAAAACTCGGTTATGGAGGCAACTAATAAGGGGGGGCATGTGTATCCACTAAGGAGAGGTGAGTGGGTTGTGGGATTGGACCATAGGCTTCCAAATGTCATCTTTAGAATCCATTTGACCTTACTTGTTGACATTTAATTCTATTGTAAGCAAGTGGTTGAAGAAAATTGTTCATGAGGTCGATGGAGTGTGGGAAACCCCAAAATTTCGGATGGCAGGGTATGGGGCTCTATTTTCCTTGATCCACAAGTCAGTCTGCCTCCTATGAATTTGTTTCCCTCATCCACATTGAATTATTGACTAGAAATAGGGATTTTTCATGCAGGACCGAACCCAACAATGAAAAAAGAAAAGGAAAAATCATGATTCTGAGAAAACCCCGATTTGTAGTGTCAAACTCGCCCCGATATTCATGTGGGAATTTCAATAAAATAGGGTATCCATCGGCCTGAAACTTAGGGATAATTCACAGAGTGTGAGATGCTCGGAAACTCATGAGAAAACCATAAGTTGATAGTCGAGAACCCAGTTGTGGTACAATCTCACTTTGGCCATAGAAATTGAGAAAACCCAAGTGGGAATGACAAAGAAGAAATAGGACAGAAGGTGGATTTTCTTGGTAAACCTAGTGAAGGCTAGAGTCTCAAGGAATCAATAGCTTGGACCTTTCTATGCCCACCCTAAAGAGAACTGGAGGGAAGGGGAACTTGAGGGACTGTTGAACAGAGAAGGGGACCTTCCTTGTGTTGGGGTGTGGCAGGTATTGTGGGTGCCAAGGATGTCTGAGTGAGAATTGAGAGGCCTGTAGCTCTGGGTTTGAGCTCACTGGATTAGCATCCTCCTCCATTATTCCTTAAATGCTTGACAAACCCAACTGTGTGTTGGATTAGCATGTTTGCTGTGTGAATCCATGGCTATGAGTGAGCCTGTTTAGTTCCTCCTTAGTGGATACACATCCCAGCTCGGGGGTGGTCTCTCAGCTAAAAGAATATAGGCCGGACAGAGACCTATGGTTGGGTGGAATGTTTCTCTCACATAGCCAGTTGCTTGGACAGTTTCAAATTATAAGATAAGTGCTCTTTATGGTCCTAAATGATGCTACTTCCTATGTTGTGTTTATTTGTTATTTCAAGTCAATATGAATTAAATGATCACATGAAGTTAATCAATAGGAAGTATGTGTATAATCATGAACATGAGGATGGTTCATTTGTTGTTTTTTTCATCATTTTGCTTGTGTTAATATATTGTTAGTATTGCATGTTGTAGATGCATTAACCAGATTTAATTCCACTGTGTATGTTTACTATGCATTGCACACCTCCTTAGAGGGTTTGTATTTCATCATATGGGCTTGGGGAATGAATTAGACACCCCCTGTTGTATTCATGCCTCCTCTGTGGGTCATATGAAGGGAGGGGCCATGACAGGGTGATACCAGGGCTCTTAACAGGGGGGTAAAGAGGCATTGATGGGATTTGGGGTAGAATTTTGGTTGGAAGAGTGGAAAGATCAAAGTTCCTAGATGTTGCATAGGATTACACCATTGCATAGAGCTCTCTGAGAGATTTCCAACGGTACCAACTTTTCCAAAAATGGACTCAGGATGAGGAAGTTATCAACCTGAGAATTTGGTAGTAACAGGGGTATGGCCGACTTCTGACTTTCCGAACCCGCAGTGCGGAATGAGGAAGTCGGAGTTGTATTTTCTTCGACCCCGTGTACTTTGGTGTTTCAACCTTTCGAGGGGCCATGACAGGGGGTGATACCAAGGCTCTTGACAGGGGGGTAAAGAGGCATTGATGGAGTTTGGGGTAGCATTTTGGTTGGAAGAGTGGAAAGATCAGAGTTCCCAGATGTGGTAGAGGATTACATTGTTTCATAGAGCTCTCCGAGAGATATCCAATAGTATCAAGTTTTCCAAAAATGGACTCAGGATGAGGAAGTTATCAACCTGAGAAGTTGGTAGTAACAGGGGTCTGGCCGACTTCCGATTTTCTGAACCCGCAGTGCGGAATGAGGAAGTCGGAGTTGTATTTTCTTTGACGTCGTGTACTTTGGTGTTTCGACCTTCCGAATTCCGCACCGTGCAATGTGGAAGTCAGAGGCGTGTTTTTCTCGACACCGTGTATTTGGTGTCTCGACTTTCCTACTCCCGCACTGCAGAATGCGGAAGTCGGAGGCGTATTTTCTTCGACATTGTGATTTCGGAGTTCCGACTTCCGACTTCCACAAGCCGGATTGTGGGATGCGGAAGTCGAAGGAGTAATTTTCCCAGAGCATAAAATTTGGTGTTTTGACTTTTCGATTCCCGCATCGCGGATTGTAGAGTGCAGAAGTTAAAGGCATATGTATTCAAAATGGTGAATTTGGTGTTTCAACTTTCCGACTCCTGCATCACGGATTGCGGAGTGCGGAAGTCGGAGGCGTAAATCTTTGAAGTTGTATATTGGGTGTTCCGAATTTCCAACTCTCGCATCACAGATTGAAAAGTGAGGAAGTCGGAGGCGCATTTCTTCGACACTGTGTATTGAGCTTTCTGTCCTTCTGAATTCCGACTTGCAGATCATAGATTGCGGAATTGCGGACCGAAAACATTATGGCTGTGTAAAAGGGTAGAGTTGCGGAAAAGTTTGGAAATTTTTTTTTATCAGGTTGCTCCCCCATCACTCTAAAGGGCACTGAGGGGATTGGGGACGTGACATTAACAATAATAGCCTACTACAAATTAGATCTAATTTTGTATGACAATTTAGGTAGTGCAAAAGACTATCTCTGTATTTAAATAAGAAATAAAGGAGAAATACAAAAGAGGTGCAGTCAAACTAACAAAGCAATCGGTCTATGAGCATAAAGTGTTCCAGATTCTGTAGCTTATAATTACATGTCTTCATTTTGACCCTCCAAACTATGCCCACTTTAACCCCTCTGCTTTCTTCTAAGAGGAAGATCATGCACTACTCTGTTTCATTCTCTTTCTTATAGATACAAAATACATCGAATTTGGATCTCAGATCCTAAAGTATTGGATCGAGTTTTACCTTAAGGATTTACAAACATATTACATTGATATGTTCAAATTATATCACTGAAAGTATAAAATATGATTTTGATTTAAGATCCAAAATTCTAGGGATACTTTGACTTAAGCTTATGCTTTCCCTTTGATCCAAATCTAAATAAGGATTCATTGTTAACCAACACAAGGAAACATAGCTGAAAATTTTACTTTGTTGTTACCATATCTAGAAACCCTGTAGAAGGTTGAAATCTATCAAAAAGTGTGAAAAAGCTAGCTACAGGAAATTAGAAAATATGAATATTTTTTAATGACGGGCGTTGTTGAATGTTCAGGTTCCTTGTAGCAACCTTGAAACTATCATTAACACTTGTGTTGCTTTTCAAAGACTTCTTCAGTTTCACTAATCCCGATATCATACAAACCAAATAAAAAAGAGCTTTAATTGTTTCTTGAACAAGTGATCAATTCCATCCCTTGTTGATAACACATTTTCATCAAATTTATATTTTACTACCTTTTCTTCCATAAAGCCACCTTCAGAGAAATTTAGTGCGTTCCAGATTTTCCCTTCTTTGAGATGAAATTAGACTTTGCTCCATACTTTCTACTAACAACATCATAGAGAGTTTCTGTCAAGTATATTCCAGAACTCTTCCTTGCTCTGTTCTATGACAACATAGAGGCATTGTTAGGATCCATTATCCCATAAAATTTCTCCGTGATTTTAGTGGATTCAACCTTTTGTCCCTCATAAAAAAACTTCTTTAGAATGCCCATGACAATTAGAAGAAAATTTGTTAATAATTGAAAGATACCAGAGAGAGCACCATGCTAGAATAAAATCACTATGTCCAACTATACTCATAGGGATGTTTCCTAAAAACATGTCAAGATATAAGAGATTCAACAGGAGCAACATGAACTCGTTGAATCAACAAATTGACAAAGTAACTATCGCCCATGATAGCAACAAAATGTAGAATTGTGCCTACTAATTTCCTGAGTAGCAATAGCCTACTAAATTGTGTTTTATGTCTCTATTTTGAATTACATCCATATAAATCTACATTGCACTAGTGAAATTAATGTATCAGACGGAAACACCTCCTCCTGCATGCTTGATGCAAGTGGGATCAGTATAACATAGACACTATGTGGCTAGTATTTTCATCTTATTTTAAGCACGTACATATTTATTCCCTAGTGGAATTTCCCCTCAATGCACTCAACCATTGATGGATTTGATGCTTGGGCACTTGAATTCCGTGCATTTGATGCTCGACATATCTAGGATATACATCCCACATGCACAAAGTATATACTATTTTTGTGTTTATATGTAGTGGTATATGGTACAGCTGTCGACGCGTAATGCATGGATCATGACTCATGATTTCTCTTGTGGTTGTTTGCCTCTACACATTGGTGCATTTGACACTTGCCTTGACAGTTGGTGGTAGGACTCGATTGTAACTCTTGACACTTCATCGTGATATGACTTGGATATTGGGTTCAGAGTTCTCTACACATGGTTGCATTTGACACTTGCTTTGACACTTGCCTTGATATGACTTGGAGATTGGGTTCACAGTTCTCTACACATGGGTGCATTTGACACTTGCCTTGACAGTTGGTATATGACTTTGTATGACTTGGAGATTGGGTTCAGAGTTCTCTACACATGGTTGCATTTGACACTTGCTTTGACACTTGACTTGATATGACTTGGAGATTGGGTTCAGAGTTCTCTACACATGGGTGCATTTGACACTTGCTTTGACACTTGCCTTGATATGACTTGGAGATTGGGTTCAGAGTTCTCTACACATGGGTGCATTTGACACTTGCTTTGACACTTGCCTTGAAAGTTGGTGTATGACTTGGAGATTGGATTCAGAGTTCTTTACACATGGTTGCATTTGACACTTGCTTTGACAGTTGCCTTGATATGACTTGGAGATTGGGTTTAGAGTTCTCTACACATGGGTGCATTTGACACTTGCCTTGACAGTTGGTGTATGACTTGGATATTGGGTTCAGAGTTCTCTACACATGGGTGCATTTGACATGTGCCTTGATAGTTGGTGTATGACTTGGAGATTGGGTTCAGAGTTCTCTACACATGGGTGCATTTGACACTTGCCTTGACAGTTGGTTTCCATGTGTATTCGACACTTGCCTTGACATGGGTGCATTTGACACTTGCCTTGACAGTTGGTGGTAGGACTCGATTATAACTCTTTGGTGTATGACTTGGAGATTGGGTTCAGAGTTCTCTACACATGGGTGCATTTGACACTTGCCTTGACATGGGTGCATTTGACACTTGCCTTGACAGTTGGTGGTAGGAATCGATTGTAACTCTTGACACTTGATCATGATATGACTTGGAGATTGGGTTCATAGTTGGATCTTGGTGCATTTGACACTTGCCTTGACAGTTGGTGGTAGGACTCAATTGTAGCTCTTGACACTTGATCATGATATGACTTGGAGATTGGGTTCAGAGTTGGATCTTGGTGCATTTGACACTTGCCTTGACAGTTGGTGGTAGGACTCAATTGTAACTCTTTATACTTGATCATGATATGACTTGGAGATTGGGTTCAGAGTTGGATCTTGGAATAAGACACCTGATATTTTAATTTTGGTTTTGAATTCAAAGAGAGCATAATTTTGGTTTTGAATAAAACCAACAAAAGTAATTTATCGCTTTCAAATGCAAACAAAGAGAGCATAGGCCAAAGATAAACATACAACACACATTGGCTAAAATGGAAGTTTGAGATTTTGGTTTTGAATAAAACCAACCAGAGCAATTTATCACTTTCAAATGCAAACAAAGAGAGCATAGGCTAAAGATAAACATACAACACACATTGACTAAAATGGAAGTTTGAGGCAATTAGAGACTTACACAAAATGATGCAGGGATTTAAAGCTCTTGGCGAAATTTGCATGAAGGATGACAGGCTATAAAGATTGGCATAATTTTTGCAAAAGTTCAAAAATTTTGACATGTAGATTTTGGTGCTAACAACACCCCTTCAGATTAAGCAGGGGATTGTTGGAACCTAATCCATAAAGGTTAGCTGAAGAAGAAGAGTCATATCGAAAGTCCAAGAGACATCTTGGAATGTGAATCCAAGAGTCAGACGTCATTGTATTTATACATGTATATTCTTAATGAAATTTATGCTTTCACGCCAATTCTGCTTGTATTTGTTTAGTATTTGCCTCTGCCCATTCAGGCATCCCAACATTAGTAAACATGTTTAAATTAAATAATCTCATTACATTTGTTTAATTCTAATTAATATGCATATGCTATTGATAGCATGTAATGATATTGATGGGCCAATTAATGCTTATCAAACAAATAAAGATGGGATTCATGGTCAACTATCAAATAATAAACATATTAGAGATATTTTATTGATTAATAATATTTAGAATTTAAAAAACTGGGTTGAGTTATGTGTTATACCTGCCTTGTTGCTCGGGGGGGGGGGGGGGCTGATTTTTCAAATCCTTAGATAGGTAGGTGATTTAGTATTATTTTATGATTAGGCCTTCTTAGAACCTTCTCAAGGGGGAAGGAAGGTGATGGAATGAGGTGGATTTAAAGCTAAGTTTGGATTATGAGACGAGGGTTCATTTTTTTTGGATAGTGCAATGGGAGTGAAAGGGGAAAACACTTGGAGGGGAAAGAGAAGAGTGGAAGGGGAAAAATCTCATGAACTTGAATTGGACATTGGGAATTGTAAGAGAGGTTGTTATTGTGGCTATTGGAGTTGCGAGCACAGAGGGCTAGAGTAACACCATATGTTTCTTATAACTAGTAGCTTAGCTATTAGTTGGATGGGAGGATTAATCACAGTTTGGGCATGGTTCAACACTACCTTGACTAGAGATTACTTTTACTTTCCTGGACTAAGGACTCGTTTATTGCTATAAGATTGCTAAATCAACCAATTTGTAGATAATCTACTATTCCTACCTTGTTTATGTCATTTCTCTTAAAAATTGCATTAATTGATGTGATGATATACTAATAGGAGTTGATATAGAAATTTTACCTAGTATGCTAGAACTTAAGGGATTGTTCACTCAAATGATTATATGCAGAACTTGTGTTACAATTAGAAAGAGGTAGGCAAACCTTACCGCACAAGTAAATATGGAGTCATTTAAATATCTATAGAAACCTGTTGGAATTTTAGCAATAATAGCTCTCATTTAAGAATGTTTGCTTAATTTTTAGAAATTTTATGAGGCATTCATTTAAATGGGTATACTCATGAAAGCACTCGTTCTTAATGGAAACTCCTCCATATTATATGGAGAAGAAATATATTTGGGAACTTCACGTATAAAAATATAGTATTAAAGATCGAGTCACCTAGTTGGTGTTTAGTTGGGTAAATATAATATTTTTTAATAGCTAAATTTCATTATTTCAATTACATTTTTCTAACAATATTTCATGTATCACATTTATAAAACCATTTTTTTCTTATAAAAAAAAGGAATGGTGGCTTGTCATATCTTTTCTACACTGAGAGGGTGGGTAGTGGGGGTGAGGAGATATGAGTGTGTGCATGCACACACTGCCCTGATATTCATGTCTCTTCACCCGGATATGAGTATATGTGTGCATCCCCAAATCCAACCACCTTCACTAGATGATCACCAAATACATTTGTGATGAAATAACTAGCTACCTAGTAGATACAAAGTCTTATATTTTTACCTTACCTTATGCATGCTAAACTAATATATGATTTTTTAAATTTTTGTATACTATAGCATCTCTCATATTTTCTAATAACTTTTTACAAAATAGACATGAAACACAACTCGAAAGAAAACAAAACATAACATAAAGTTGTTATTGTTGTTGTTGTTATTCAATTGGTATATAAAACTCACTTTATACATCAATTGTATTAGATCAATGTAATAATGTCTATTTTTTCAATAGGAAATGTAATGTCTGTCCAATTAGTGAAGGCAATCTAAGTACTCAAGTACTCTTCTTCAAAATCTTTATTACCAATTTTGAAATTTTAAATGTTAATTGTAATTAAATATTGTATGGTGACTTAAATTTAAACCCTCCAGACGCTGTCTAAAACTTCGAAGAAACTAAAAATCCGGTAATTTGTGTTGATTAAATAGTTTTTCTGAATATCTAGATGAATTCAGCACCCCGGGAAACCCCAAGACATCCAAATTATGCAGAATTAATACTGTTATTTAAAATTCTAAAAATTCTATCAGAAATTCAGACAAATTCGTGTCTGAAAAACGATTTTCCCGGGGGAAATGGTAGAGGTTTTGGACAACTCGCAAAAGGAACCAGAGGAGACACTTCAAAGCCAATAAATGCGATTTCATGGTGATTTTGACTACAATTTATTTTTCACCAATAGGTGGTACAATGGACTTTTCTTTGTATATGGAGGGCGATCGTGTGCTTTTAATTAGAGATTAAGGATGGGCGGCTCTGATGAAAGATCAGGACATATTCTTTCGTCGAACACATGATCTAATGGCCCGAATTTAGGGTTTGCTAAAAGGTTACCCAAAGGTTCGATCGGATTAACAATAATCAGCGGTTTCTTTTGTTTAATCGAAAGGCGGTTTCTTTTGTTTATTCGAAAGGTTGAGCCTGCCACGCAGGAGTCAGTTGGTTAAATGAAGCGTTGAATCGTTAATGGCCATCGATCCCCATTCGTTTATGAATCGCCGCTGATCCCCACCAGAAATATTGTCGAGAGAAAGCGAATCCCCCTGATCAACAAAGGCTGCATGCCAGCAACAAGCACCTAGAAGATGGCCGAACCCTGACCGATTACAATATTAAAATCGAGCGGTGGGACATATAACTCCGCAACAGTGTCTGTGTATGCTTCAGATTTCACAGCCAGATATATCATAGTCCAGGTAAGATATTTGAATTTTCTATTACTATCATGGTAAGATATGAGAGGATTTAAAGAATAGAGTTGTGCAGAATTCATATGGTCCAGGGGAACAAGCTGTGGCGCTGAAGATTTCCGGAGATCATTGTAGGTTTTATGATTGCAAATTTCTGGGGTATCACGACACCGTGTTAGATGATAGTGGGAAGCGTTACTTTCGTAATTGTTTCATTGAAGGTGCCATCGATTTCATATGCGGCAATGGAAAATCAGTTATTGCAGCTGGGAGTGTGCATGATGGTTTCGATCACCGTCGTTTTCGAGTGGGATTCTTCAACAAGGGATTTGTGCCAGGCCTGTGCTTTGGTTCAGACACTTTTGGGGGAGATAGCCCAAGATTTCAAGACAGACTTGACATTTCAGTGTCAGGCGTGGCAGCACTGCAAAAAGCGGCAGAAGCCAATCTTGAGGACACCAATATGTGTGCCATATTTGAGGACACCGATCTGTGTGCCATCCACGCCAAGAGGGTTACAATAGTGCCCAAGGATATCCAGATTGATCGCCACATCCGTGGAGAGAGGGAGTGAGTTTTTAATCATAAAAAATTATGATTATGCAGAGCCAGTGCATTTACCTGTCCGTGTCAATGGTGCGTTTTCACACCACCATCTGCTTCTTTAAAAAAAATTCCCTCTACTTCTCCCTTTTATCATGCTTTTGAATTGTTGATTTACATCTGCTTTTGTATTGTTGATTCACAACAATCTCCCTTTTATCATGCTTAATACATTCTGACTAATGCACAACTCAAAGATATGTTAAACTAGACTGCCTGCCACAGGTTATTCAATAGCAGTGGCTGATGATTTTATTCAATTGATCTCATTGTCTCGCTATCGTAAAACTCTGTTTTGTCCCATTTGTCATTACATTTTCAATCTGTATATCATATTTCTCAAGGGATTCGCATGTGGAGCTGAGGAAATGGCAAGATAATTGCAGAGTGCATATATCGTCACTTTGTATTAAGGAGAGTTGCCTGTAGATTGTATTATATGCATGAAGATATCTGAAATTAATTTGTTTTTAAAAGTATCTTTTAAATTATATACATTTAAAAAAATATTGTAAATATAATTTTTTGAATTTTAAACTCAAGAAGATTTCAATATCACATATTTAAACCATAATTAAACTATGATTGCATTCTCACATTATAATTAGCTCATAATTATATTTAAATAATAATAATAATAATAATAATAATTATGCTAATCATTAATGTTAATAATTATTATTACTTATTATTAACATTTTATAAGATTATTTTAAAATAACATTAATGTTATAGTTATTAAAATTTAATGTAATATTAATCATTTTATTAACATTCTAAAATAAAATATAAAACAAAATAATAATAATTGTTTAATATTATGGTTTTGGTATTTTATAAGATTATTTTGAAATAACATTAATGTTATAGTTATTAAAATTTAATGTAATATTAATAATTTTATTAACATTCTAAAATACAATATAAAACAAAACATAAAACAAAACAATAATAATGGTTTAATATTATGGTTTTGGTATTTTATAAGATTATTTTGAAATAACATTAATGTTATAGTTATTAAAATTTAATGTAATATTAATCATTTTATTAACATTCTATAATAAAATATAAAACAAAACAATAATAATTTTTTAATATTATGGTTTTGGTTTTGTATAATTTTTATAGTTTTATATATATATATATATATATATATATGATTAGCGTGTTTTATATTTTATATTTTATATTTATGTAAATATATACTTATGTTAAAGTTTTGAGAACTATATATAATAAAAATATTTAAAGATATATCAAATAATATAATATAATTATTTTTAAGTTAAAGTAATTTTTAAATTATTGCAAATTCTTAATAACAATGTAAAATATTAATTTCAAATTATATTTAATAATAATTTTAAATTATATACATTAAAAAAATATTGTAAATATAATTTTAAGATTCCAATATCACATATTTAAACCATAATTAAATTATAATTGTATGCTCAAATCATAATTAAACCATTATTATATTTATCATAATAATATTATTATTATTAATGTAAATAATTATTATTAACATTTTATGAGACTATTTTGTAGTAATATTAATGTTTAACATTATTAAAATTTAATGTAATATTAACCATTTTACTAATATTATAAATTAAAATATAAAACAAAATAATAATAATATTTTAATATTATTTTTTTTACAGTTTTTAATTTTTAATTAATGTAAAAGTTTTAACAATTAATAGAAAGTTTGATAGCTATATATAATAATAATAATAAACATATGTACTTTTGGTTTGCTCACAAACTTTGTTGGAAAATTGGTAATGGGTCAGAGGTAGCTATTGGCGTAGACCCGATTCTTGGGTTAAAAGAGTCATATACATTATCGACTGGACTTTCTGCTTTTCTGAGAAGAGCTGGATTGATTACTATTAACAATATTGTAAAAAATGACAGTGTTGGTTATTGGTTCAATGCTGCTGATATAAAATTGCCACTGGCTTTGAGTGAAGAATGGGAATCATACATACATGGTTTGAATGTTGTAGGTATCCGGATTACTGCTGAGGATGATGTTGTGGTTTGGTCCGGAAATGAAGCAATTGGGATTATTACAGCTAAGTTGGCATATGATTGTATGATCAGAAGATGTTGCATCTTTCATAATCATTGGTGGTGTAGGAAGATCTGGCATTGGAATTTACCTTTGAAGATGAAATGTTTCTGTTGGTTCCTTTTAATGGATTGTTTGAAGACTTGGGACAATTTATTGAAGTGATTGGTTGGGTTGGGCCCAATTGTTGTATCTTATGCAAGTCGAATATGGAAACTGCCACACATCTATTTATTGACTGTTCCTTTGCAGTAAATATCTGGGAAAAATTCTATCACTTGTTTGGTATTGGCTATGAATGGAAGGGTCCTTCGTTGGACGCGTGTCTGAAGGAGTGGATTTCGAATTGCAAACTATATGTCACTTTGCCTATTTTTATTTGCTGGGCCATGTGGTATGTGAGAAACAGAGTCACTTTTGAAGACTTTTCACCAGATGTGCAGGGAACTTTCAACACTATACTTTCTCACTTTTTGCAATATCAGAATGATGATGCTGTTTCTGTCCAGAGGAATATTGGTGATTTCAAGTTTAATTTCCTGGAACCTGTTCTATTTTTTGACGGTGCTGCTAACTTTGGAAATTGTTGTGCCGGTGGAGTGATCATTTTAAACCATAATCATCAGCAGGGAAAATTTTAGGGGCGAATTATAGCCCATGGTCGAAATTATAGGGGTCACCAAGAAACCCTGGGCGAATTTTCAATATTAAATCGTTTTTTTGAAATTTAATAAATTAGCCCACATTTTATGAATGGCCACAATGTGAAAAATCGGATAGCCCACCCAGCAAGAGAGGGAAAATCCGATTTAGCCCAGTGAAAGATGGAGGAAATGGTCGGTTCGCCCCCGTCATTCCCGTAATGGAGTCCAAAGGTAGTTGGTTCGCCAGTAAATTTTCATTCATGGAGGCGTGAGCAACTCCTTCGCCCATGGTTTTCATTCATAGAGGGGATTGCTAGTTTGTTCGCCCCGATTTATGGACCATAGGGAATTTTCGCTGGTTATTTCACCCTGGATTCGAGGTTTTCGGTTGAATTCGGTCCCCAAAGATTATCAGAACAACGATGACACGGTGAAAGTTTTGAACAATTATCTTGGTATGCTTTTGTTCTGTCTACATTCTTTTGTTTCAAGTCTTCAAACTCGATCCAATTTATCCAGTTTCCTGAAGTGGATTATAAATATTTTCTGCCTTTTAACAGGAATTGGATGTGATGCAAAGGTTTCATTAGACATTCATGTCCTTAGAGAAGAAAGCCCTGAAAAGTTTTATAACCACATGTAATGCTTGTTTAAACTTTAAAGTGTATAAGAAAATGGTTTGATGGATGTTAACATTTTATGTTGTCAAAACCATGCAAGTTACTTGTGATTTCCAGGTGTTTGCATTAAGGAATTATGCCAAATATTCAAGTAGCACTGTCAAAAGGATTTAGAGATTTATCCGCTTTGTTATTAGTTAATTACAGCCTTGACGTCCATTTTATATGAAGGCGAATGAAAATGGTTTTCTATAGTCGTTGAATTGAGCATGACTTAGGATGCATGGCTATTGGAGAATGAAATTTATATCTTAGAATGTTAATTTAGATGTTAAATGCCAACAACTTTCCTCGGGTCAGGTTTTGTAAGTTCTTGTTATTTTTCTGCTTCTATTGAGTCAATGACCTCTAAAAAACTCTGCCACTAAATGTTGATCTAGAGCAGGGCATCTGAAAGTAAACAAATGCTCATGTTATTGGTGTTCAAAATCTCTTGTTCAATAATGGCACATTTTTATATGCTTCTTATGCACTATGGTGCCATTTGAGAATTGGGGATTTGTTTCTTTTTGTGGTCATATTTAATTGTTTATTATATTGATTGTTCAATGTTGAGTCTACCAGAGGCACATTTACTGGTGTTGATTAACATTTTGTTCTTATGTCATCTTGGCAAGTATAGCTTGCGAGTTGAGTCTTCTCCAAATGGTCGTAGATTTTGACTCCCTTTATAGAAATATCAATAGTAGCCTTTCCTCATGCATGTTTTGTAAAAGACTGCTTGGAATTGGTGGTATCATACAATGTTAATGCATGACTTCAAAAGAGATAATGATGGCATGTTTTATGCTTTGGTGGTTTATTGCAAGATAAGAGATTGTTTGTGTTATTGAGTGATTTGGGTATTCTTCCAGGTTGTCAGTCATATAACTCCCATAATTTTACATTACTGCTTTTCTTAGGTAAATGATTTATTCTGCTTGTGATTGCCATTGTTGCAAATTGTGAATGAATATGGGTTAATCAATGTTTTGCATTTGTATTATTCTGCAGTTTCCGAATAAACTTTTGTATGCAAAAGAAGGTGCCAAGGACATTATGGATAGAACATGTGTCGATTTTCCTTGGCAAATTCGACTAGAAGTGGATGGTGTGGATATTGAAGTTCCCGAGGTGGGTGCTAAGACATCTACAACTTATCTATCTGAAACCATGTACATATATAGTTTTGATTTTAAGTATATTGTGTAACATTGTAGGATGTAGAAGGTGTCCTTGTAACGAACATTGGGAGCTACATGTGAGGCGTAGATTTGTGGCAGAATGAAGAGGACCGTGAGGATGACTTTGATCCACAGGTCATGCATGATAAGGTGCTTGAAGTTGTTTGTATTTGTGGAACGTGGAATCTTGGAAAGCTCCAGGTGATGTTTCAATGTTTTACAAATCAAATATGATATTTTCTGCAGGTCTTAACCCCTTCTTTTCTCCATGTTACATGGGTACAATTCCAAAGATAACGTCTTGAATACTCCAAGTGATGTTTCAATTTTAGACTGGTCAAACATAGGTAGAGGTGTTATTATTAATATGCTAGCTAAATTCCACGTGTAGATGTAATGCTTTTTTTAAAAACTGAAATGGTTATATTTTGTATTAAAAAGTTTCTATGGCCGCACCGTACATCATAATAAGTATAACACAAACAAAAAGGGGCTTTCCATAAGCTAGTCTTTCATAAGTTGTCCAAAATTCAAAATTGTTTCCTATAGTTTGAACTGTTCTAACTTTCAGAAAGATATAGCTTAAAGATGTACTGATATAGAATCTAGATCCTAAGAAACTTGCCTAGTATCAAAACTAACTTACAAAACATAGCTAAACCTTGAATCAGAAACAGACATGCTCACTATGGGCTTCTTACTTGACATTAGCTGGTAACTAGAGATCTTAGTCCACATGTTCCATTTCCAAATCCCCTAGAGCTCGCTGAATTGTTTCTTCATCTTTTGCAATAACTGGGGCAGACCTAATTGACATCCTTGGATAAGAAACCACAGACTGGGAACTACTAGATAGGCCCAGGACCAATAGGTAAAGCATGTCACATTTAGCTTCTAGCTTCTCAATTTTCCTTTTATGTTGGGTCACAATATCTAATAATTCTGCTGAGAAACTACTTTTATTTGCCTTGGAGATTAAATTTCATATCATGAATGGGGTGCAGGTCACATTGATTATTGAAATGTCTTGAAATTCTGCTCACCCAATTTTGTTTAAAGAAGAGATTATGTTGAAGGACACAAGAAACCATGACAAGACGGATCAAAAGGCATGAATTTTGCTTGGAAAAGATGGATCTGAAAAAAAATGCCCTGTAGTGCCAGTTGAGCAGCTTATTCTAAAATTTGGAAGCAACAAAAAGTTATTAGGGGCCACTCAAGTCATCCAAGTTTCAGACAATGCACTCCATGAATGGATAAAACCTAATAGTTCCTAAAATGTTTACTAGCACAAAATATTGTTTTTGGGGTTTCCTTGAGCGATGGCATTTTAGAGAAACTGATGAGATTTTGTTAGCTTATTATTGAGGAAGTTTTGATACAAGAACTGGATGCAGAGAATCTCCTGAAGAAGCCAAAACCAACAGAGGGATAGTTCATTGAAAAACAACTTGTCTTGGCTTTCCTTGTGAGCAATACTGCCTTGAGTAATTTGACAATATTCAACAAGAAGGTTTGTTTTGAGGACCGTCTTATTTGTTAGGTTTTACTGGTTTGATCTTTGAACCTTGAATTTCTCATATTTGAGTTTCTTAACTTTTACCTTTATATTAATGTTGCTGCTCAAAGGTAAATTTAAAAGTTGTGACACTTGGCTTTTTAATCAGGATTTCATTTTCACAAAGAGACATAAGTTATCTTCCAGCGTTTCCAAAGTGGGGTGAGCTTGGTGAAGAATGATAAAAATTTATTACAGGGATTATTCTACAGAGATATCAAGGATGTTGATGTCTCTGACGTGGATGATTAAAAGATGAATTCTGTGTAAAACTTCTACATATTTATACTTCTGACTAAGGTATGGAGGAATTGTTGAACTTGTTGCAATGTCTCCTTTCACTTGATGGGAAAATCATCAGGAAAGCTTATCTTATATTGATTTGACTGTAGAAGAAGTGTTGGGACATTATTATGAGTGTGGTCGTGCCTTTTGGAGGAATTTGAAGCTTGTTAATGCTCAGATAGAAGCAAAGGATTGGATGGTTGTAGACTTGAAACGTTTTGCTATGAAGGTGAAGATCCTTCACATGAACTTGGTTTGTGTTGTTAAGGAAAGTTCCAACAAGGTGCTTATGAATTTTGACTCATAGGAAGTAGGAGATTCTACAATATAACTTGGGGATATCCTCATCAATTTGCAGGACATGCTTGGAGCTTGCAGCTCTAGATGAATCTATATTACATGATAGAACTTTGTGTTATGTCAGATCAATTCTACAAGTATCTTGGAAAGAAGAGGTAGAAATGGTGATTTTTGGCACACTAAATTTCAGGACTCTTTAGTGGCATTGGATGATGTACGGTGTGATTGTGTTGAAAGGTGGCTTCCGTTCAACATTGCAGAATTTTCTGGGAATAATTGTGTACAAAAATTGCAACTGGAGGCAGTTCTAGCCCTTGCAGAACGAAAGCAAGGACACTCTGTATGTGGTTGTAAATGTTCTATATGCTTTTGACAACTTTTTGGCAATGTGTTCTGGATAATTCCATTCCTCTGATGCTCTTGTCTGGGTAACCACGTTTTGATGAGAAGTGCACTTATTGCTCTCTTGAATCACACCAAGGAACTGATGTGGATGATTGTTGGAATTTGGCAGGTCTTGATGGGAATCATGATTGCAAAAAGAAAAATCATACATGTATGGAGATCTGTTCTTTATTTGACAAATCATCCATGCAACATTCTTGTTGCTTGAAGGTTGGACATGAAGGTCTTCATAGGTGTAAGTCACCTCAACATATGTGTAAGATGACATGTTCTCTTCCAAGCTGCAAAAATCTTTGTGTTAGAAAATTAAGCCTAGGGATCATGAGAAACATGCTTGTCATGAGAGATATTGTCAAATTAGGCTTATCATGATCACCCCTCCCCATTTTTAATAAAATTTTATTAGGCAAAAGAGTCGCATGGTTTGCCAAATTGTCTGCGTTTTTGTTCTCAGATTGAAGCGTATGGAAGAAATGAATTGTATCCATTCTGTTGGCAATGCTTTGAGTGCATTTGATCATCCTTCATAGTTTGGGTTATTTAGGGAGGGTCCAATTCACCATATGCCTGATAAGGATAGTTGTGTTACTTACTACAGTAAGGACTATGATCCCTCATTCGGTTTCCAACTGGATTCTGTTCCACATTGCTAAGGCCAATTTTCCAAGTGAAATTTAATTCTTCATTTCCCCAAGTGAAATTTAATTCTTAATTTCCTCCAAGGTCGATGAGGAACCCCCTGCACCTGCCTCCTTTTAAACCTAGTGAGCTATTACAAAATATATCTCTGTGTCTAAATTTAATTAATGGTTTTCAGTGATCTCAATTGCTAAAGGAACTAGTCTTACTGTGTCTAGTTCTAATGGGTATCAGTGATCTCAATTTGCTGAAGTAATTTGTCTTACAATGTCTATGCTTATTTCTGTCACAATTATTTATTTAAATATTTTTGAACCCCATTTCAAGACAAGAACCATTATTTCTAGCAGACTGCTTTGAAATTCTTTCTAGATAATTTTAACCCCAGTTAATATACCATCTATGCTTTTTGCACTCATCTTTTATGAAGTTATTATTCTGGTTGATCTTATTGAGCAGGTTTTGTCCTTGACTGATTTCCAACTATTTGATATATATGGGAATCTTGGTTTGGATTTTTTGCCATTGACTGTCTTCCTACAATTTAATATGTATGGGTTTTGAAGTTTGGATTTGGCATTTCAGCTGTCACTATCATTGCATGAAAGCATTTTCTTGGATTTTCCATTTCAGTTGTTTGAAAGGAAATACCTTTTTCAGTGGCAACATCAATACATTGGAAGTAATAAAATATTATTTATGGTCCCAGTTAATGTTCTATTATATACTTATTTTTATAACGTTGGCAAGTTTTGAAGGATGCAAGGAAAAAGTTATGTGATGAGATTTCTTTTTGTGTAAAAGACAGGGATATTTCTCTTGCAAAGGAAGCCCCAAGAGTTAGCTCAATCGGTCGAGCACCCGTAGTTAGGCCTCCCAGCATGTGAGGTCGCGGGATCCATTCTCCTCGACACTCTTGGGGTTAGGTACGCAAAATGTGCCGAGGGTGTGAAGGCCCCTTCGGGTGGGCCCGCCAGCTATTATTCCGTGGACGTAGCGATGCCGGCCGGTGGGACCGGTACGTGAACCACACTGAAAAAAAAATAAATAAATAAAAAAATAAATAAAATAAAAAAAAAATTAATTTCTCTTGCAAAGGTAATTACAAAGTTAAGGTTGTCAGTAGTTCTCATATCTAGTTAACTTGTTCCTTTAATATTTTTAGATATTTTTGTCTTATATTTGTCTTATGTATTTCCATGAATTAATGTCTTAGTTGCATGAATTAACTCCAGTAAGTGCAATGATCTCTCTTATAATGGAGTCTACCTTCCTTGTGTGGCCTTCAGAAATTGAGTTTAACGTTAAATGCATGTCATCAAGTTTTGAGACATACTTACACCCGTTGAATTTGGTTTTGTATTTTAGGTGTTTAGTTGTTGAGGCAATTTGTGGAAGTGAATTTCAACGAGGATGCATCACTTGAGTTGCATTTAAACTTGCAACTACATTGTTCAAACAACTAATGTCGGTAAAATTATGATTTTTCTTAGGTTCCTTGGTGTAAAACCTGTTGAACAAGTTTCCCGAAAGGATACATTTTATCAATAGATAAACTAAGTGATGCAACCAAACAGTTATATCAAAGTATAGAAAAAAACTTAAGTTTTTGGAGGCATACTACTGATTCCTAGAGGACAGTAAGTATTTTGCACTGAAGTGTCACTTGCACTTTTGAGGAGTTCTTCTCTTGTGTTTTTGGTGGCTCCTCCTTAATGATGGTATATGTTGGCCCCAAATGTCCTCAACCATGGTTTCTAGACACTAGAGAACTGTTTGCTTGAAAGTCTCCTTGTTATGCCAAGAATATTAGTGTTATCCAGGCACTTGATTGTTTTCAGTAGTTCAGAAAGATGAAAAACTTTTGCTAGAAGCTCATCCCTATGCCTAAAGCTCATCCTTTTCTCGGACAAGTATTTCAAGATGATGCACAGTTTCAAGAATATGTTCATATGAGATTCCTCTATAGGCTCTTCTCTCCGGAGTGTTGATTTTTAATTATGGGATGTGCTACTCCATGAAATTGTTCATCCATCCTTGGGTATTAAAAGGATAAGTTGGGTGGCAATATGATTTTGCATGAGTGGAATATTCTACCTATTCTCTATGGAATCTTCCACTTTAGGGAGTTCTTCTCTTTTTTTTTTGGTGGCTCCTCCTTAATGATGGTATATGTTGGCCCCAAATGTCCTCAACCATGGTTTCTAGACACTAGAGAGCTGTTTGCTTGAAATTCTCCTCATTATGCCAAGAATGGAAGTGTTATCCAGGCACTTGATTGTTTTCAGTAGTTCAGAGAGATGAAAACCTTTTGCTAGAAGCTCATCCCTATGCCTAAAGCTCATCCTTTTCTCGGACAAGGATTTCATGTTGATGCACAGTTTCAAGAGTTTGATCATGTGAGATTCCTTTACATGGTCTTCTCTATGGATTGTTGATTTTTAATTCTTGGTTGTGCTTATCCATGAAACTGTTCATCCATCCTTGGGTATTAAAAGGATCATTTGGGTGGAAATATGCTTTTGCATGAGTGGAATATTCTACCTATGCTCTATTTTTGGCCCTTTCCTCTCTAACTAGATGGAGGAATGGTTCCTTCATCTTTGATTGCATGGCAAAAATGAAATAGCAATAACAAAGTAGAAATGAAAGGTGGTGAGCTGAAGCTGCTCCCATGAATATGAAGGGGTTGGTGCATTGTTGTTAGGAGGGAATTCCAATTCTATTGTACTGTCAATCTGCTGGAGAAAATATATCCTAAATCCCCACACACATTGGGTATGAATTAGACAAAGTTGAATTTAAGAAAGGTAGGAAGAGTCATAAAGATCGTTGGTCTGTGTGACCTTAAGAATTGAGAAGGGCCATCTCATTTCCTAGTAGATATCAAGTCCAAAGTAGTCTTCCAACTGGGTTGTTCTATGGGGTTGTGGTCCCCAAACATCATGGTCTTTTCTGATTTTCCAGAGATCACCTTGTTCTCTTACTAGACTGCTAGTTTGTTAGTAGATTCTTATATTGGAATGAACTTGTAATCTTCAAGGTTTTCAAGGGCCATCTTGATCCATGTGATTTTCTAGTTGTTTCGCACGATGTGTTTTAGTTTTTCCCATTGTTGTGAGATTAATGACTAATCTAGAACCCCCTATGAAAATAACTCTTTTCAAGCCAATTTTCAAGCAGTCATTCATACCCCATATTAGAGCATCCGATTATTTGAAGTTACATGGGTAATCAATATCCTGGATTTTCTACTTGATTTTTAGTTTTAAGTCTGAGGAAACCCCTTAATGATTTCATAAAGCCTATCTCAAGTTCTGAAACTTTTTTAGTAGGTTCAAAGAGAAATCCGCAAGAAAAAATCTGGCCTTCATCTTGACCACCATCCTCTCTAATGTTTGATATTTTCCTTACCTTTATTTTGTCTATCCAACTGTAGGTTATCTCAGCACAAGGATGTGTGCCTCTTGAGCTTGGTACATGAAAATTTTACTCTCTTGGGGTTTTCAAATCCTTCCAGGTCAAATAATTTCTCTATTTCACTAATCTAGTGAATCCAAGCCTCTGGATTCAAATTCTTGAATAAGTAGATGGGTCCACTCTTCAAACTCTTCATTGTTTTTATCAACGTTTCTTCTACATTTTGAGCTTCTTTTTTAGGAACCTATTCTTCATCTGTGTCACTTCTCTCATAACTCTCATCATATATTTCTGCAGTAAATCCCCTTCTCTAGAAAGCTTTCATGGGCATCCAGACTGACATATATCATTCTTAAAGCTTCTGCAATATATCCATTTGCATCTTGATTGTGGTTTTTGGGTGCTCTTATTCTTTGACCTCTTCACACAAACAATCCTCCTCTTTGTGCCATACTGTAGCTCACACTATAGTATCATCTGCAACTGCTTTTGCAAAATTCTACATCCTCAACCAACCAAACAAGGCACCGACATTGAAATCAATCTTAACACAAAACTCCACTGTGTAGTATGTAGGAATCAACATTGGTGTGATACTTCTTGGTTCAAGGATAGAAGAATACCCTAAAACAAAGCACACAAAGAAGCATTGAACCCAAATTTTAAGTACAACGGCTCAACTAGAAATAATTAACTAACATGAAGAATAAAATAATACAACAAAATATCATTCATTGCACAATCTAAGACAAGCCAATCTAATAAATTTGAAGCATGTTTGACACAACCCAATATCACTGCCCAATATAGACAAGCTAATAGTAGTTTCAATAGTTGTATTCAAGTGCAATATAGATTCATTACATAAGCCACTATTATTTCTATAAGTTACACTTGGTCATAAGATGCCAACTTCGTGAAGGAAGCTTGAGAAGTTTATGAATCAAGCAAGATTATTGTCTCTATAATAGACATGGATAAACAACTTCCAATGAGCAAAATCTTTCCCTCTTAAACACATAGGCGCATACAGTATGGTAAAGCAAGTGAATTCAAAGATTAACCATAGAGATAAATAGATGATCCTAAATTCCTTCATACAATAAAAAAAAGTACATGGTCAAACACCAATACACATGAAACAAGCCTTTTCCAAGAGGGTGCTATCTCCAACTCATGAACAAAGAAGATGAAAGGACAACATGAAAAGGCCTCTCAAACAAGGATAGATCCACAAAATAAGGAGGGTGCTAGCTCCATGTCAACAAAAAGGTGAAGTGTCCTCATGAAAATCCTCCAAATGAGAGTAATAGATCCATGAAACAAGGCTCCCCATATTAAGCACTAGCTCCAGTTCATCAATAGGTGGTTCGGATCTCAAGGAAGGAGGTTGTCATGTCGCATGTGTGGCTGGAAATCCATGAAGAGGGTTGAATAATCCACAAAGTACTCTTCACAAGGGTGGCACAAGGCTCCAAGTTGAACCAATCCAAGAAATGAGGGTTGGAATCTAAATTGTGTGACCCACACAAGCTCCAAGAAGACGACACTAGGTTACATTTAGTTGAAAGAATGAGTCAACAAGATAAGAAGTCCATGAAATATGCCTTCCAAGGCAAGGCTCTACCCACAAGGTACTCTTCACAAGGGTCACACAAGGCTCCAAGTTGAACCAATCCAAGAAATGAGGGTTGGAATCTAAATTGTGTGACCCACACAAACTCCAAGAAGACGACACTAGGTTACATTTAGTTGAAAGAATGAGTCAACAAGATAAGAAGTCCATGAAATATGCCTTCCAAGGCAAGGCTCTACCCTAAGTCCATAAATGATGGAAAGTCTCTTAAACTACCACTATCCATTCCAATATGAATCTTGAAATCAATGGCTCTAATCTAAGAGATGTTGCAATTTTATAGGTAGTTTCTAAATTGAAATTTCTAAATATATTTGAATTCCTGGGCATGTTTCTCACTCATTGGGCGAATTATTCTCTTGCTTGGGTGTTTTTTTCCATTACTTGGGACATTTTTTCATTGCCTGAGTTGTTCTGTGATTACCTGAGATTTTTGCCTACATCACTGGGCTATTATCTTTTTGCCTCAGCAATTTTAACCATAACTGGGAAATTTTCTTTTGCTAGAGACGAGTTGATTGGTTGTTGGGGGAAATTGAAGTGACTAGGGTGTCTTTATCATCATTAGACAAATTTTGAAGTGCCTGGGGAAATTATTGAAGTGTCTGGGGAAAATATTGAAGTGCCGGAGGCATTTTTATTATCGTTGGGAGAATTTTGAAGTGCTTGGAGCAAATATTGAAGTCCCTGGGGATTTTTTATCATCATTGGGATAATTTTGAAGTACCTATAGCAAGTATTGAAGTGCTTGGGGAAATTTTATCATCAATGGGTGATTTAAGAAGTGCCTGGGGCGAATTTTTAAGTGGCTCGGGCAGATATTGAAGTGCCTGGGGCGAATTTTTAAGTGGCTCGGGCAGATATTGAAGTGCCTGGGGCAAATTTTTAGGTGGCTCGGGTAGATATTGAAGTGCTTGGGGCGTTTTTATCATCGTTGGGAGAATTTTGAAGTGTCAGGGAAAATATTGAAGTGCTTGGGGCATTTTTATCATCGTTGAGAGAATTTTGAAGTCCTTAAGGAAAGTATTGAAGTGCTTGGGGAGTTTTTATCATCAATGGGTGAATTTATAAGTGCCCAAGGTTGTTATTTATCAATATATGGATGCTTTAATAATGTTGGAGCATTTTAAAACAGTGATGGGTAAATTTATCACTTGATGGGGCCAATTTGTGTGGCTTGAGGCGTTTTTGTGATTGCTTGGATGATTATATAATTGTTGAGCATTTTTATCCCTTGCCTTGGTGATTTTAATCACCACTAGGTTCCTTTCAGGCCATTTATTTGTTATGAAATACATAGGAAACCAGCATTATAAGTGGAAATATTCAAAAACATTACATGGCCAATTGCCACTGCAAATTTTCCTAGTACATGGGTGATCCCTTCTCCTTGTATTTCCTATGGACATTGGGTGAGTGTGTTTTGTTGCGAGTGCCTTGCTGAGGAAAGGAATGTGGGAATAAATATTGGGAGGAAGGCAATTCTAGGAGTGGAAGGTCCTTAAAACAATTGGGGGAGGGAATACGCAAAGAGAACAAGAGTATTATACATGCCCAGTCAATATTTAAAACCCATCTGCGTGAAAGGATAAGAGTGTGGGATTGTCTACTTAATTGGTTGTTCACACGCAATTAGAGATTGAACAAAAACCCTAAATTTGAGTAGGGAAATAAATAACCTTTCTCTCCACTTATTGATGATTAAAGGGGGGCCACTTAGTGTAGCTACATATCTTTCCTCATGCGGATACATAATCACATTTATTTTTTTATTAGAGTTGGTTTGTTGGTATTTCGGCTTAACCCATCATTTTCAAGTTAAGATCATTGTTTCTTATATTCAAATTTGAGGATTACAAATTTTTAATCATTGAATGAGTTATTCACATAAGAGGTAGAGAACAAAGACTAAGAATAAGTTTTTTCTCACAAGTATCTATGTTGATAAGTTAAGTGGGATATAAGTCCCTCAATTACATATCAACACTATTCAATTTGATCCATGGTTGCTAGACTGGAAAGAGGCAACCATCTCAGATCTAGGGATTGGAAATGAGAACAAAATTGCTTTATATTTTGAAAATGTGTGTTGGACAAATGTGGAATTTTTAGGAGTGGTTTCTTTTACTTCTTATGGTTATAGCTACTTTTTGAATCTGCACAAAGCAACTAGTCACTCGAACCCCAGAAGGACAAGATAATCAAACTATGCCAGAGGCACCCACACAGTAGGTTACTCTAGAGTTACAAACCACCCCAGTTAATAAGATTGCCCCTGAATTGTGATATGCACCTCTAGAGTAGAGTAGAAGAGCCAACCCTCTATATTTTAAAAGGGTGAACACTTCTAGGATTTTATTTTATTATGCAGAATCCTTTATAATTTTTCAGTGCACAGAGGTTGGTCCCCTGTGTATCTTCTCCTCATGCTTCAAAAGGAAAAGAGGGGACATTATAAATTCTCTTCAACAACATTTTTTATGAACCCTGGGTTCCATATTTTCAAGTGTTGGAAAAGGTGTATCTTGATTCATAGAGCGATCACAAAAAGAATACTGAATGTCAAGAGAATGACTAAATAAGCCATTGATATCTGAAGTTTCTCTATCAGAGAAATGGGACCCCATATTTGGTAATGGCCCTAGAAATTTTGCAAGAACTCCTTCTGCCCTATATTTTTGGTCCTGGAACATGAATGGGGATAAATTTATCAATTCCAAAGCTGGAAGTACCATCATGTACATGTTGCGATCTAGGGTCATACCTAATGTCTGATAAAGATCCAGTAATGTTTTTCTAACTTCCAACCAGGTCTTGCTCTCTTTTTTTGAAATAGTTGTTTCTACATGTGTATGTAATGGACACCCTATTGTTTGGTTCAAAAACATGTTTACATTGTTTATTAGGGTTGATGTTGGATTTTATTTTTTTATTTATCTCTTTGTCATTACATGGTATTCCTTTCTTGTTTTCAGGTACTCAATCAAGATATTTTTTACAATACGTTTTTGTATTTTCCATATAATTTGAAGTTATTAGGAAAATATCTCTTGGGATTGAATGGTAGAAGAAAATCATTGCCTTTGTATGACTGTTAGTTTGTAGAGCACATTTATGTACTTTAATGATAGACTTAAATCATGTTTTGTGTGATCATCCCCATTTACTTACTCTCAAACTTTTATTATCTTATTGTTGATATCAATTTTCCTTTATTCCTCAAACAATTGATCAACTTAAAACTATACAACATTATGAAAAATGGATCAAAACTCAAAGTAAAGTTTTAAAAAAGTATCCAATGGTTTTAACTCGTTAATTATCTATAATCATTTTATGAAAAGGAAACCTTTATTCTCTATTTTTATTCCTTAATGGTTGAGTTCAATCATCTTTATGATATGTTGGAGAAATAGAGGATTGGGTAGAGTAGATAGCTAGTATTCCAAGAGAGAGACAATGTTTTCTAAAGACATCAATACAATACTTAATCACCATTGGGCATGGTTCAAAAAAGAAGTGAGAAACCAACATATTTCCACATACACACATGCACACATGCACACATGCACACATTGCAATACCTTAAATTTTTAGATTGATGCATATGTCCATCTTATATAGAACCAAGATTTAATAAGGTCCCTTGAAGTGAGGAAGATGAGTTCCACATAGATTGATTAGCATGCATAACAAAATCCCTCATTTATACCTTGTTTTTCTGACCATTTTATTATTTTATTATGATTTACCAACTATTTGAATGCTTAGCCAATGCTTTAGTTAGTCTCCTAGTTGGCTCCTCAATCAAACTCATAGTTCACCACCTGATTATCTCTTCTAGTTGAATGACAATGGTTGATTGATTATCTCCATAAGATATCGAAGTTTTATAAACCTACAAATAATTTTGTTCCAACACCCTCCTATCAACACAAATCTCTAGAGATTTAGGAGGTGAACTTACATCTACACCCCCTCCCCTTCCCCCCCATAATTACAACTTCCTAAATCCCAATTATAACACAAATTTTAAGAAATTTAGATTCAAAGAGGGCCTTCATATAGATCTCATAAGCTTGTTCATTTGTCTTGTGATAAACAATATTTACAACATTGTATTATATTAGTTGTTTCAAGTAGTGAGCATGAAGATTCGCATGATTCATTTTATTGTGTGCAACAATTTTTTTTTAAACATGTATCACACTTTGATTATCACAATACACCATAGGAAATTTCTTCATAGGAAATCCAAGTTCACCCATGAGATGTTGAATCCATACATATTTTTTTCTAGCATGTACTACACCACAATACTCTACTTTTGTGGTCAATAAAAAAAGCACCTTCTATTTTTTACAAGACTAGACAATGGGTCGGGAGCCAAGTCAATAAAATAACCAAATGTCATCTTGTTGTTATCGCCATATTTTGCCTAACCTAAATTGTTATAACTAACTAGTTGGTTCGCTTTCTCATATAATATCAATACTTTATAACAAGTTGTAAGTTCCTTTATATATAATGAACAATTATCTTTCTAGCTTCAAGGTGACTTTCTTGTAAATCCTTCATAAATTGAGAAACCACATTAATAACAAAGGAAATATTAGGTTGACTATGAATTCAATACATAATACTACTAACAAGTTGTCGATAGAGTGTATCATTGACTTTTGAAGAAGCACTCTCCCTAATTAGCTTCACTCTTGACTGATAAGGCGTAGCACACAATTTACAAACGCACTACCTCCTATAATTTAAAAAAAACAATCCCTTAGATCGATGCTAACAAGTAAACTGCTTATCTAGCTAAAAGAAAATGAAAGGAAGGCCGAGGTGGGTGAAATTATGTTTATAAGGTATTATATGGTGATCCATGCAAACTAGATGGTATAGGAATACTAGAATGTCTCTAATATATAGTATTTATTGAGTAGCATTTCCATTTCAGTAACACATAAGCACTACAAGAGAGACACAAAGTATAGAATTGAATGAAGATTCTCCAAGATTTTAGAATTTTATGAAAGATTCACCAAGACATTACAACGTTTTATCATTTAATGAAAGATTCGCCAAGATTTTTTAAGATTTTTTAATTTTATGAAAGATTCGCCAACATTTTACAAGGTTTTATAATTCAACGAAAGATTCGCCAAGATTTTACAAGATTTTATAATTTTATGAAAGATTCGCCAATATTTTACAGGATTACACAAATTTATGGAAAAAATCGCCAAAACATTATATATACATATTATATTCTTGATAAAATAGCCCTCAACATTTAATATGTATCATGGGGATTCGCCCAATTATTATATATATAAATCTAGGGGGGTTCTTAAAATCATCCTTGATCATCAGTTCTTACTTCATCTCAAATGTGGAAGAGGATCCAATATGAAGGCATAAGTTTTGGCCTTATGGTGTGTTGTCAGAGTTGCAAATATCTTTGGGCTGTTAAGTGTCAAAATCTTCAAGGATTCTCGTGTGACCATCAAATGGGCCAGAGGTGAATTTGACATTACTGTATTGGAGTTGGGCTGCTGGTGTAGAAGAATCAAGGATGAACTTCGGTCCTTCAGTTCCTTTTCATTGGAGCATATTTTTCATGAACATAATGATCAGGCAGATCGTCTATCAAAGCTGGCGCTGGAAGGTGAGGAGGATTTTGTGCTTTGGGAGGAATTTTGGGATAACAAGATGATTAATGCAGGCTCATATAACATCATGATTTGATGTTGTCATCTGTTGTCTTTTTTTTTGGTTTATTAGCAATTATATGCTGTTTATAAGTCTATTTCTGTAATCTGATGCTGAGTCATTGGGATGAACATGGAACTATCTGGTTCTGACAGTTTGGAGTTTGTATCTAGATATTTATAGTGATGTTTGTGATCTATGTTTGAGTTAGCACATGTCACTCCTCTGTTGAGATGCTTGTGGGACAATCAGATATGATTGATCTAATTATGTACTATTTGATTCAACCATTTTGAAAATCAATAGTATGCTTTTTTTCGCGGGAAAAAAAATAAACATATGTACAAAATATTAATAATCTTATATATAATAAATATATGTTTAACCCTATAATAATATGATTAGGATTTTTTATATTTTATATTTTTTTTATTTAGGCAAACCGTATATTTATGTTAAAGTTTTGAGAACCATATTTAATAAAAATATCTAAAAATATACCAAATAATATTTTATATAAATACAATATAATTCTTTTTAAATTAAAGTAAATTTTAAACCATTGCAAAGTTTCAATAGCATTGTAAAATAATAATTTCAAATTATATTGAATAATAATTTTAAATTATATACATTTAAAAAAATATTGTAAATATAATTTTTAAATAACATTAATGTTATAGTTATTAAAATTTAATGTAATACTAATTATTTTACTAACATTATTAATAGTTAATAATCAATAGTCATAACATGAATTAGACATATAGTCATAACATTAATTAGACATAACCATATTAATTACATAACGTTATATAATAATTAACATAAACCTCAAACATAATATAACTTTACCAAATGAATCTTAATGTTAACATTAAGATTTCGTAGACATCAAGCTCAATGTTACAATCTCACCTTAAGTATCATATAACGATCATTGCAATCCAACATGACCCTTGGGAATATTTCAATGTCATTAAAGCATAATTAAGAATTCGTTAATGAAACCATAATTACACCATAACATTACATAACCTTATACAAGAATTAACATCAACCTCAAACATAACATAATCTTACCAAATTATTGTTAATGTTAACATTAATATTAATATTGACATTATATTTCATAAACATCAGCGTGTACGTCTCAATCTGATGTAACAGATAACGATCATTGCATTCTAACATGACCCATGGGAATGTTCCAATGTGACATTGTATACTTTTACTAAGTATTGATTGTAGGCATTGTACGTAAGCATTCATAGTAATTGTAATTTAACAAAACACGTGAAAAATGTCACATTAACACATAACCCCAAACATCAAAATAAGATATAACCATTTAGGAATATAACAATTAAACCATGGTCGTAGTCAACAATGGTCAACAAAAGTCAACCATACTCAACCATGATTATCTATAGTCAACCATAGTGAGCCAAATTCAACCATGGTTAAACAAAGTCAATCATATTCAACCATGTTCATAGTCAACCATGGTAAACCAAAGTCATCCAAAAGTCAACCGAAGTCAACCATGGCTACCCATAGTCAACCATGATCAACATTGTTGATCATGGTTAATCATGAATAAATATAATAGACCATGGTTAATCATCATTGACCATGGTCAACCATGACTAAATAAAGTCAACCATGGTCAACCAAAGTTAACCATAGTTCACCATAGTAAACCAAAGTCAACCAAAAGTAAACCAAAGTCCACCATGGTCAACCAAAGTCGAATAATTACCATAATTAACCATACACAGCGATGAAGAACCACCATCAATAATAGTCACTCATGAATAAACATAGTCAACTATGGTTAATCATCATTGGCATGGTCAACTATGAATAACCATAATAAAAAATGGTAAAAAATAGTCAACCATAGTAAACCAAAGTCAACCATGGTCAACAAAACTCAACTTTGATTAATCATAGTCAGCCAAAGTCATTCATAGTCAACCATGGTGAACGATCATTACCAAAGTCAACCATAGTTAAACATGGTCAACCATAACCAACCATGGTAAACCAAAGTTAACCAAAGCCAACCATAGTCAACCAAAGTCAACGAAAGTAAACCATAGTCAACCATAGTCACCCATGGTCAACCAAAGCCAACTATAGTCAACCATAGTCAAACATAGTCAATCAAAGCTAACAAAAAGCCAACCATGGTCAACCATAGTAAACCAAAGCTAACCAAAAGTAAACCATGGCCAACCATAGTCTACCAAAGTCAACCATGGTCAACAAAACCCAACTGTGATTAACCATAGTCAACCATGGTGAACGATCATTACCAAAGTCAACCATAGTTAAACAAAGTAAACCATAGTCAATCAAAGCTAACAAAAATCCAACCATGTTCAACCTTAGTAAACCAAAGCTAACCAAAAGTAAACCAAGGCCAACCATAGTTAACCAAAACCAACCATGGTAAACCAAAGTCAACCATGTTCAACCATGGTCAACTAAAGTCAACAAAAAGTTAACCTGAAGTCAACCATGCTCAACAAAAGTCAACCATGCTCAACTAGAGTCAACCATGGTCAACCAAATTCAACCATGGTCTACCGTTGTCAAGCATGGACAAACATAGTAAGCCAAAAGTCAACCAAGGTCAAATAAAGTCAACCATATTCAAACATAATAAAAAAAGTCAACAAAAGTCAACCATGGCCAACGAAAAGTCGACCATCGTTAACAAAAAATTCAAACAAATTCAACCATGGTCAGCCATAGTCAGTCATGGACAATCGAATCCAACCATGGTCAACCATAGTCAGCCATGGACAATCGAAGCCAACCATGGTCAACCATGTTTAGCCATAGTCAACCAAAGTCAACCATACTCGACAAAAGTCAACCATCATCAAACAAAGTAAACGATGGCCAACCATGGTAAACCAAAGTCAACCAAGAGTACACCAAATTCAACCATGGTCAACCAAAGTCAACTTACTCAACCAAACTGAACCATGATCAACCTTAATCAACCAACAGTCAACCATGGTCAACCATAAGTTAATCTAAAGTCAACCATGGTTAACCATAGTTAATCATAGTCAACCATAGTCAACCATGGTCTACCGTGATCAACAGTGGTTATCCATTGTCAACCAAGAGTCAACCATGGTCAAACAAATTCAACCATGTTCAACCAAAGTCAACCAAACGTAAACCAGAGCCAACCATGGTTAGCCAAACTCAACCATGGTAAACCAAAAGTCAACCATGGTCAACAAAAAAGTCAACCAAAATCAACCATAGTCAACTAAAGTCAACCCAAATCAACCATGGTCAACCAAAATGAACCATGGTCAATCAAAGTCAACCATGGTCAACCAAAGTTTACCATAGTCAAGGATGGTCAATCACAGTCAACCAAAAGTCAACCATGGCCAACCGCGGTCAACCATGGTCAGTCAAAGTCGACCATGGTCAACCAAAGTCATGCAAAAGTTAACAATGGTCAACCATGCTCAAACAAAGTTAAGCATGGTCAACCAAAGTCAACTATGGTCAACCATAATCAACCAAAACTCAATCATGGTTAGACAAAGTCATCCATGTTCAACAGATGTCAACCAGGGTCAGGCAAAGTCAACCATGGTAAACCAGAGTGACGCAAAATTCAACAATGGTCAAACATTCTCAAACAAAGTCAAGCATGGTCAAGTATGGTAAACCAAATTCAACCATGGTCAACCAAACTCGACCAAAAGTCAACATGGTCAATCAAAGTAAACCATGGTGAACGAATGTCAACCATAGTCAACAAAGGTTAACTAAATAAATTCAACCCAAGTAAACCATGGTCTACCATTGTCAACTACACTCAACCATGGTAAACCATATTCAACTATGGTCAACAAATAGTCAACCATGGTCAACCAATAATCAACCAACGGTTAACCAATAGTCAAGCATAGTCAAGTAATGTCAACCATTGTCAACCAAACTCAACCATAATCAACCATGGTCAACTATTAATCAACCAATAGTCAACCAATGGTTAACCTATAGTCAACCATAATTAACTATGGTCAACGAATAGTTAACCATGGTCAACCAATTCTCAATCAATGGTAAACCAATGTCAACCATAGTCATCCCTGGCCAACCAATGGTCAACCATTGGTCAACTAATGTTAACCAATGGTTAATGAATTGTCAACCATTGTTTGACTATTGTCGACTATGGTTCACCAGTGGTCAACCAATGTTTGACCAATGGTCAACCAATTCCAACCAATCGGTTGACCATGATTGACTATTGGTTGACCATTGGTTAATAATAATAATAATATTAATTAATATGGATTGCTTATTATAATAATAAAAACTCAATAATCCTTACTATTATTATTTTAATTAATTAATTAATTTATTTTCTATTTTTTATAATATCAATTATTGTAATAATAAAAAATCAACAACCTTTCCTTGCACCTCGATGGTCAACTAGTAAGCCATATTAATCATTAATAATATGGCTTGTATACATTGATCATTCATAGTGAGTCATCAATGACTATGGTTAACCATAGTCGTCAACCATAGTCATCAACCAGTGTCAAGCATGGTTATCCATTGCTCATCATAGTCAACCATAGTCAACCATGAATAACCTTGGTCAACCAACTAGGGCCAACCATAGCCAACTGTGTTCAACCATAATCAACAATTGCCAACCATAATCACCATATTCAACCATGGTCGACCAACTAGGGTTATCCATAGTCAACCATGGTCAACCATTATTGACTATAGTCAACCATGAGCAACCATTATCAACCATGGTCAACCATGAATAACCATGGCCAAGTATAGTGAACTATGGTCAACCATGAAAAACCATGGCAAACCATGATTAACCATAGTGGGCCATGAACAACCGTGGCTAACCAACTTTGGTCAACCATAGTCAACCATATTCATTTAAGTTCAACCATAGTTAGCTAATAATAGTCAACAATGATCAACCAAAAGTTCACTCATAGTCAGCCATAGGGTTAACCATAGTTAAGCATGGCCATCCATCATTCACCATAGTTAACCATGAATAACTCTACTAAAAAATGGTTAGCCATAATCAACCATGGTCAACCATGAATATCCATGGTTAACCATAGCCAACCATGGTCCACCATGGTTAACTATGAAGACTGATAAGAAACCATGAACAACCATAGTCAATCGTGAATAACCATGGTTAACCAACCAGGGTTATCCAAAGTCAACCACGATCGATTATAATCAACCGTGGTCAAACATAGTCAAGCATGGTCAGTTATGGTCAACCATGAATATCCATGGTCAACCATGAATATCCATGGTCAACCAACTGGGGTCAATCATAGTTAATCATGGTAAACCATAATCACCCATTGTCAACCAACTAGGGTCAACCATGGTTGACCACATTTAACCATGGTAATCCTGCATGCTCATCCATGAATAACCATAATCATTCATAGTCAATCATCAACAACCATGGTTAACCATGCTCGTTGCTGACTGACTATGATTGATTATGGTTATTTAACCATAATCAATCATAGTTAGTCATGAACAACTACCATCAATCATAGTCAACCATTAATAACTACAGTAAACCATCATTGATGATAACCAATGATAGCCAACCAAATATGAACAACCATGTTCATCCATGAACAAGCATAGTCAAGCATGGTCAGTCATGAACATCCACGGTCAACCATAGTCAACCATTAATAGCTATAGTAAACCATCATTGATGATTGCCAACTAAAGTCAACCATTAACAATCATAGTCAACCATGTCAATCAATGTAAACCATGAATAATCTTAGTCAACCTCAACCATATCCAACCAAAGTCAACCATGGTTAATTATGGTCATCTATTTTATTAATTTTACTTAAATATTTTACATTAATTTACTTTACTCTACTTTCCTTAATTTACTTTTATTTACTTTAATTTACTTTAAAAGTTTAATAACTTACTCTACTCTAATTTCATTACAAATTTATATTTAAATTTACTTTAATTTAAAGAAATTTATATTCAAATTTACTTTAAATATTTTTATCTAACAATTTTATTTAATTATATTGTATTTATTTAATTTAATTTATATTTATATTAATTTAAGTTTACTCATTTTATAGTTATTTCTATATTTATATTTAACTAATTTCTTTAAATACTTTTAATATAAATTTATTTCTTGTAATTTATTGTTTTAAAAAGATATTTAAATTTCTTATATTTTAATATTACTAAATATTTTATTTCATAATAATATTAATAAATAATTTATTTCATAAAAATATTAATAAATATTAAAGAGTAATTGTCTTTTATCAAAGTTTTTATCATTAAATTAAATTATTGTTTTTAAATATTTTTAATATATATTTTCATTTTATAATAACAAATTCAAATAAGTAATTGATTTGAATTTAAATGATGTAAACAATCAAGTAAGCATTTTATTTAAATTTAATATACATTTAACAAATTTTGATTTATTTTAATTTCTTTCAATGAAATAATTATATTATTTATTTGATTTATTAAGTAATTATATTATTTATTTGATTTATTAAATAATTATATTATCAATTAAATAATTCTATTTATTTATTTTACTTGAATATCGACCACATATAAAAATGTTGTTGTTGATATTTTACTTTACTTATTTATTTAATTTAATTTAATTTAATTAATTAATTAATTTTGTTTACTTTACTTTACTTTTATTTATCTTTTTTACTTTATTTAATTTACTTTACTTTAATTTAATTTAATTTAATTTTATTTAATTTTATTTTTAATTTAATTTATTACCAAAATATCAATGTCAATATGGTAATCAAACACGCTATTGCCATCCTTTTTTCACATTACTTTATTTATTTTTTATTTAATTTACTTTAGTATATTTTAATATGTTTTATTTAATTTTATTAACTTAATATGCATTTCTTTTCATTTTTATTTCGAAATAACATTTTTATTAAAATTTTATTTCCGCTATTTTTTTCAAGCGGACTGTCTACTAGCAACAACAACATTTTTAAACGTGGTTGATATTCATCGATCGACTAATATCAACCACTTTTAAATGTGTGGTCATGGTTGATATACGCCCATCGACGAATATCAACCATATTTAAAAATATAGTTATTGCTAGTTCACTAGCAAATGATTGCAGACACTAGTTAAAACCATCCATACGTCCAAGTTCCAACATTATTTTTGGCCATAACTACCCAAAACAGCTATTGGGCAATATATAGACTTTGCAGCCACTCTCATTCAAAAATTCACCCATGCCAACAGCTGTGAGATGCAGCTCACTATTCGGGAAAATCGGATTGAATCTCCAATTGGCAGCTAGACCAATCAGTTATTCTCCCCAATTTAAAGAAAAAAGGCCGCTACAGTGTTGTAAGGGTAGCCCTGTCTCCCAATTCTTGAATTAGCAGCTGCGTAAAAGACAAATCAGTTACTCTTCCAAGTTTCTTGTTTACTACATGAGTCCGGGAAAGTCGCTGAATCGGCAGGTTTCATTCACAGGACAAATTGGAGGGATGGTACTGTTGTTTGGAGGGATCGTACTGTTGTTTGCATGAAGGAGAAGAATGAGCGAGTGAGTATTTATAAGGATAGACCAATAACAATCTCTACAAACACAAAACCACATACCAATCTTTATCCTATTTCAAATTCACATACCATGATCAAAACTGAAAAACCCTTCGTAAATGGTGAAACGATGAGCAAACGAAAGTTTCGCTGTGAAACCGTAATTTACAGCGGATCAATAGCCAAAGAGAGGTGCGTTTTACGTAAAGCATCTGCTCTGAAGTTAATATGGGACAAGGTAATAGCTTTCGGTCTCTGAGCAACAAGTGATGGTTACAGTGTGCTTTCGCTCTCTGATTGATTTTATCAATATCATGTGTGATGTTGATTTTTGACCGGAATATCTTTACAAGATTTCTCCATTGAATTTTTTAGATCCTTGTTAGTCTAGAATTTCTGGAATCATCGTTTTAGATCCTTGTTAGTCTAGAATTTCTTGAATCCTCGTCCTTTTATACCGTGTAGAATTTCTTGGGTCATAGTCGTTTAATACAGTGTAGTCATATCCAACTGAGAACTGAGACTTCAATGACAGCTTAGAATGCATGAGCGAGTGAGCGTGGCTACGACGAAGTTTACACTTCTCCAGTCCTTGGATGACTTTACCCTAAAAATTAGCCGACCTGAAGATCCTTACAAGATTTCTCCATTGAATTTTTTGGATCCTTTGTCCTTTCATTCGGATCCTAGTCGTTTAATGGAAATTCGATGACAGGCATCGCACATGGATGTAAAAGCGCCCTCTTAACCCGCTTCACTGTAGTGATGGCGGCTTTGCAGCGGACTTGGATGCAGCCATAGCCCAAGCATGGTCCCTCACACAATCCTGTACTGGCGGTTCCTCTTGTCTTTTCCAAGATAATCGCCCGCTTTTTTTCAACCAAAATTCTAAGAAAAGTCTTCGACCAATGGAAAACAGAAGACGACCACCCTAGTTGCACCGTCCATTAATTTCCTCATGACTACTTACTATGTACAGCAGGATAGCATTGGCATCAACTTTGTGATAGGGAACCTTCTGACCATACCAGTTTCTAAAATATAAACACATATTAAAATACCTAAAAACTCTATCAAATCAATAAAAATCATCCTATATGACATGACATGATTGAGTTGGTACACAATCGATTAAAATGATCAAACAAAAACCTTTTTCAACATTCTTTGCTCGACTGTCAAGCCTTAGTCGTTCCTTCCGTTCCTCCCATGAAGGAAAAGCCAAACGATGACAGAGAATCATGACGTATATTTATAATTATCACAGTAATTAGTTGCATTCCAGACGAGACAAAGCCTAATCTCGAACAGACTCTTCACTAGCGCAGAATTGGCAGTTCATGTCGTACAAAGAATTCTAGTTGGGCGAGGAACTCGGCTATCGACGTGTCATTTTCGTGAGTGTTCAGAGTTGGATGCAGATAGAAACTCAGTTGTCCATGTGTAATCAGCAAAGTCCTCCATGAACAACCCATAAATCTTCAACAAATGAAACATTTTCAACGTTCTAGCTCACCACGCAAACCTTTCTGATGAAGGAATATTAAACATCAAGATGAAAAGCATTAAATGTCGAAGGAGTCTAAAAGTTCGACGATTTCATCTCTATGATGAGTTTTTTGAATGCATAAATGGATTCAGTGCCCTTGAATACCCACGCACCCAGATTAACCAAGTTTAAACAATATGCTATGAAATCTGAAATTTTTTTATTGCATTCACCTAAAATGCAGTTGAGAACGAGTAAAATCATTAAAAGTTTAGGCTATACATTAAATGTCGCTTGGAACCCAATATATCCTATTAGATTTAAATAGATCATTTTGAAGATGTACAATTGGAATTGAAACAATTCAGATCCAATGGTATATATTGGACCCTGAGTGAAATGTAATGTTAGGTTTGGAACGACTCGTTTGTGGTAGCCATGGCAAGAGCTAGGGTTTTGATTTTTTTCCCATGTTTGGCTCTAGCTGATTGATGGAGTGTGTCATTTCTTGCTTTAGGTGGTTGGGTGCATTTATGGAGTCAAGTCTTAGTGCTTGTTGAGTTGGATTAGACACTTTAGTGGTCTTTTCATATTTTCCGGCATCGGTTTATCTTTGGTGTCTGTGACAAAGCTTTGGGTTGATGGGGCCCAATGTTGGAATTTGGCCCGAACTTCACACGTCAAACAATTTTTTAATGACGTTTTATGCTTTCAGATCCCCATCTTAAAATGTTTTGTGGAAATAAGGACCCTTCATTATTGCTTCTTCTTAAATATCAAACATTTCAACAGAAAAATAACTAGGCTAATGGAAACATATTCATTTCTTTAATATCAAATTAATTTGGGTAATATAAACATATTTCATTTTTTCAGTATCAATTACAACAATCTTGTTACAAACTCTTCATTTCTATTTGAGTAAACCAGCCTTTCGACGCAAAGAAATAATATTTTAAGGAGATTTGTAAGTTATGGTTGAAAACAATAATCCCGAGATGGAAAATTTGACATATTAATAAATTGGTCTTTATAAAATAAGATTGTTTTTTTTTATATTTAGATTGATGAAACAACTGTAAAAAATAATAATATTTATAGGTTCACATGGAAATCATGAGGCAGCTAGCTTCTCAAAGGATGTGAGGAACCTGCAACAATTAATTGATAAAATGTACAATATATGAGATCACAGAATATTTTTATTGATCGCAGGCCACTTCGAGGGGGCAACCTCCTTTGAGCAAGCTCAATACAAATAACTTCACAGTGCCTTCATTGGCCTCAACCTACACTTATACTAATTCTATGCCCAATACTATGGGTCAATACCATGGAACATATAATACTACGGGACGACTTACAATGCATATGCGTCCAATACTATGGGTCAATACCATGGGATAATACAAACTATGGATCAACAATTACTACGGGATGACTTACAAAGCATATGCATCCAACAACAATATACTAACAAAGTAAAGAGAAGGGTTGACATGGGTTCCTAACACCCTCTCTCCCTTAGAAAAAGCTTTGTCCTCAAAGCTTTAGATGTGGAAATTGATGCGGAATCTGAAGGAGTGGTTCCCCTGTAGCATCCTCGGGTTGCATTTCGTACCACTGAATTAATACCTCTGTGATAGATTGAGAGAGAAGTTGATGCCTTTTGAGTTTCAGTGAGGATTGCTTGGAAGGCTATAGATGAAGAAGAACCATATCACCTGCTTGAAAAGTGCGCTCAGAACGGTGTTGATCGGCTAGTTGTTTCATTCGAATTCTTTCCATGTGAAGAGTGTCTTGCAAAATGAGAAGAATCTGATCGCGGTTTCGAAGAACCTAGTCAATTTCCTGGACTAGGGAACTGCTGAGGGTGTGTGGAAGAAAAAATGGCGGCGGTCCATAGATTGCTTCATATGGTGTCATCTTAGATGGGGTATTGTACCACCGGAGTGCTTCAAGGAAATCCATAGAAATAGTTGTCCAAATCTGTGTAGGGATGGGCAAGGGTTCGAGCAGTCCTGGAAGGAGTGTCGTGTCATCCTTGTTGACATGTCGTGTCATCATTTTCAGTCCCTGCCAAAATAAGTTACATTGTTCCCGATCATACATTTGGAGGAATCCAGAGTGCCTTGCCGATGGAGAAGCATGGAGTTCATAGAAGACATAGCCCTGTTAAACAAATTGCAACAAATTTGGAACAAGTAGAGAAATAGCTCAAAGAGAAACTGGGGCATCAAATGTGCAAGAAGGAGCATCTGCCACCATATTGTCCTTACCCTTTTGGTAAGTGATCGCATAGGCAAGACCCATGAGTTGGATAACCCATTTCAGGTGTGCTGGAGAGGAGACCCATTGGTCCAGGAAATTTTTTAGACAATGGTGATCAGTCTTGATGCATAAATAATTCCCTAATAAATATGGCTGCCACTTCTATACTGCATGCAAAATAACCATCATTTCCTTCTAAGATGTAGATGCGGCTAATTGCTTACCGGAAAGGTCTCTTGAAGGCGACAAGTCCACTGGTTCAGCAAAGACACATGCATATCTATCCAAGGGAGTAGTGGAGACCGTTGATGGGTGCATCTGAATGGAATGGAGTTGAGCGATGACACCATGTGAATTCTTCTTAAGGATCTTTTCAGGCGATGTGAACTGATGATGCAGAGAGACCCTGGTTGTAAGCCCATAAATGTGTGTTGTTTCCCATTGACTGAAAATCGCATCCAAAGTTCAGTAAAATCCCATAAGATGGGGCCAAGTGTGCGTAACCATTGAACGACCAAAACCACATCACATCCGCCTAAGGACAAGGAAAACATGTCAGAGCGCAGGTTATAGTCTTCCATAGAGATACGCACATTGTGACGCTTCCCCTTACAAGGTAAGGTGCCCCCATTGGCAATCGGGACTTCAAAGTTGGAGCAAGGATGGACAAAACAATCAGCCTGTTTGGTGATCCAAGGGTCAATGAAGTTATGAGTGCTACCAGAATCAATGAGTACTGTAAGAGGGATCTTCTTGAAGTAACCCCTAACCTGCATTGTTTGGGGGGTGGTGACTCCAGCTAAAGCATGGAGAGATATCTCTCGGTGGTTGTCCAGAGACGAAGGGTCAATAGGCGGCTACTGAATGTCGACATGAGCAACTAGTGTATCTGGAGCTTCTGCACCAAGTTCAGAGGTAGGCAGAGAATCCCCATCTAAGAAATAGAGTTGTTTCTCAACACATCTATGTCCCCACGTGAATTTTTCATCATAATTATAACAAAGCCCTTTTTCTCTACGTGCTCGCATCTCTGCTTCAGACAGATGCTTGATAGGAGTTGTGCGAGCAGTTGGCATGATGGGTCGAGGTCGTTGGGAAACCATATTTCTGAATGGAACAAAAGTGGGTTTGAAGCGTTGTTGGGTAGTGATCTTGTCCTCTGCCAACTTAGCCAACCCTAGGACTCACATCATTGTGTTGGGACAAAACATTTTAACCTCCGAGTGAATTTCATCCTGAAGACCACTGATAAAACAACTCCAGTAGAATTCATCAAACAATCATTCGATGTGATTGGCTAGTTTCTCAAATTCTGTCTGATACTCTCTCACAGTGCCAATTTGGAAAAGTTTAGTGAGTGCTCCTGTGATGTCATCAAAAGCACTAAGACCAAATCGTTGCAAAAGGAATTGGCAAAAATATGTCCATTTTGGCTCGCCATGAGCCTTGATGTACCAACGGTACCATTGAAGGGCTTCCTGTTCCAAATGAAAGGATGCAAGTGGAAATTTTTGGACATCAAAAGTATTATGCAAACTGAAATATTGTTATGCTTGATATATCCATCTAGTCGGATCATTACCATTTAAGTGAGGAAAATCAAGCTTCGGCCCATGAAAATTGCTAGAAGAAGAGAACCCAGTGTTCATGGTTGAATGTTGAAGATGGAGGCTGAGAAATTTTTCATCCAAATCTTGGATTTTGGTTTTGAGGGTTGCAAGTTCTTCCTCCATGATTTGTGCTCCTGCGCGGGTGACAACCATAACCAGGAGTTTTGTTTTTTGTGAATGAGTAGAAAAACACAAACAAAAGCTTATTTAGTAAAGGGAAATTTGGATTTGGGAAAAACTCGAATGGGCAATTGGGGTTTAACTAGGTTTTGGACACTTTCGAATGGACAGGGAAGTAGAAAATGAGAATTTTAGAAGGGGGGTGAAAGAATGGAAAAAATTGTCAAAGAGGGACAAAGAAACAGAAATAGGGAATGAACATGGTGGCAAAATTTGAAGGCAATTGGGTGAAAATAGAAGAAGTTATGGAAAACCCTAAAAATAAACAAATGTGGGATTTCTGGCTTTGGGAAGTGGAATTTGGGATAGGGTCCTCAAGAATGAAATATGCAGAATGGGATTGCAGGGGTATCAGTGAAGTTTCAAGGGAAACGGAGTTAAAACAAAGGAGATATGGCGAGATTTCTGGCTTTTTTTTTTCAGAATGGATTTGAAATGGCTTTCAGAATGGATCTAAAATGGTTGGATCTGAAATGGATTTCAAAATGGATCTAAAACGGCTTGGAATGGATCGAAAACAGATGGATCTGTAATGACGCGGAAGTGATCGGCAATAGATGGATTTGCAACGATGCAGAAGTGATCGGCAACAGTTCAGCTAAAAATAGATATGACCCAGGTATGCTCAGCTTCCTAACGGTTCAGGGGTTTCACTCGGCCACCAATGTTGTCTGCTGGCTTGCGTACTGGGGCAGTACCCCTCACTCCACCACTCAGGTAAAACTGATAACCACTTTGCCACAAACGACAGCTCTTGGTTTACCTCACGGGTGGGAACTAGTCAATTAGGTAGGGGTCGTTGCCCTATTCACTGGTAGGTCCTCTCAATGGGCCAGCTACTTTGGGGTTCCTGTATTACTCCTCACGATGAGTTTTAGGGCTTATTCCCAAGTACTTCCCACAATTAAGGGGATAGGGATTATTCCCAGATCCGAACCTGCCACAGATGTGGTTTTTATTTTTTTTGGAAGAAATTCCACCTAGCGAGCCCAAGAAAGTGCTATGATACCAGATGTGAGGAACCTGCAACAATTAATTGATAAAATGTACAATATATGAGATCACATAATATTTTTATTAATCGCAGGCCACTTCGAGAGGGCAACCTCCTTTGAGCAAGCTCAATACAAATAAATCACGGTGCCTTCATTGGCCTCAACATACACTTATATACTAATTCTATGCCCAATACTATGAGTCAATACCATGGAACATATAATACTATGGGACGACTTACAATGCATATGCGTCCAATACTATGGGTCAATACCATGGGCTAATACAAACTATGGATCAACAATTACTACGGGACGACTTACAAAGCATATGCGTCCAACAACAATATACTAACAAATTAAAGAGAAGAGTTGACATGGGTTCCTAACAAAGGAAGGCATGGTTATCAGTGGTCATTATTACTGAAAACCCACCCATAGTAAGCATAGTAAGCAGTGATCACTATAGTTAGTAAACTATGCAATCAAATATGGAAATTATGAGACTTGTTAACAAAATTAATGAAGTTTTGGAAAATAATCTAAAATTCAAAAAAATGTTTTGAATAGGAAACTGGATGCTAGAAAATATGTCTACACGAAAATACTAACCGTAAATGATGGGCATTTTTCCTGTCAAATTCCAACTTTGTTGGGGCCCTTCTTCTTTCCTGGTTCGTTTCTTTTGGTGCCTTTTGTAAGCTCATAATACCTAACTTGATCGCGGGTCAGGTTCTGATGGTTGACATCATTGGTGGGTAGGACAAGGAATCTTAGCCTCACTTAGGAGCCTCTTCTTTGCAGGGAATGACTCATAACCATAATCGAGAGGATGTAAACCCTCTACTATGTGATGAGGGTAAGGTAGTATTGCTTTCAAAGCTACCGTTAGGCCTGAGTGTTTTAAATGATTGCGTTCTGGTGGATGTAGGTGATACCGATGGTCAAGCTATTCCTTGCCGAGGTGGTGGTTTATCTCGGAGCAAGAGGGAGATACCCAGGAACCACCATGATTTAAAGACATTGATTATTAACACGACGAAGTCGCCATGACGTTGGGTAAGGACATGCAGCTTGGTCGAGTGATGAGTCTCTCTGCCTGAGCTCTAGTGGGTAAAGTGTGCTTTTCCATTCTGAACCGTCTTGCCCTTTTGTCTTGGATAAATGATAATTGGAAATCCCTGTTGGGTTACATATCGAGGGTCCACATGCAAGTTAATAACTGGATTTGTTTCCACTTTGTGGATGAAGAGTATGCGTTACAAATCTTGGCCAGGTCGTGGGTCTTTGGTAGAGGGTCTTTATGCCTAAAACAATGGCATTCTAAGTTCAACCCCCTAACTGAGCAGTTTCAAAGGAACCATTTCTGGTTGTTATTAAAGGGATTTCTGTTAGAGTTGTGGTATCAAGAGATATTTGAAGCTATTGTAAATTGGGTGGGGAAGTTCATTTCTTTTTATGAGAAGTCCCTCCTTTAGGAGGATAAGCATATTGCAAGGGGTACTCATTGGAATGGATATGGGTCTTGGAATGCCAGCCAAGATTGCTATCACTTGGGGGGATAATATATTCACGCAACCTTTCAACTTTTGGCGAACCCCATTTCATTGCCATGCTTATGGCGAGGCTGGTCATCTAAAAAATGCCTATCGTTTGGCCCTGCCTAGGTGGGATCCTTTTCATTCTGTCAAGGAACTAGGTTGAGTGAGGGGTAATTATATGGGTGGATCTACATCCAAGAATTAAATGGCGGACCTATATCAAAGGGATTAGGTGGAGTTCGTGCAAGGGTCTTCTCCCTCGAAATATGAATAGACACTTTCGGGTAAGCTTAAACTCTTATTCCCATAATTTTTTTATTCTTTAAATGAGGTTGAGGTTTATATTCTTGAGGAAGTTGAGATGCACCATCTTTTTAGAGCTTAGGATGTTGGGGAGGGTCTCTTCCTTTCTTCTGAATCTAGCCCTCATATATTTTTTGAGGAAGGTTGTGTGGTGTGTGGGGTGAGGATTCCCCCTGAGTTACCCTTATATAATGAACACTTTAGGGAGGTAGACCTTGTTGCTGAAGCCCCATTTGTGAAGAGCTTGCAAATTTTATCATATTCTCAAATATTGCGAGATGAGGAAGCTTCCCTTGCTTTGCTTGGGAATCATGTTTAGTCTTCGAGCATTGGGATATTGGAGCACAATTTTTCCTCTCCCTCCCATTTGTCTCGAGGGGGGTTTTAACAGGAACCACTCACCTTATTCTCTCGTGTAGATAAATTGAAGGATCATCTTGGTTCTTCAATCCCTAATCCCAATGTTACTTTAAGGAAAAAGAATGGGGGTCATCAAAAGAAGACATCGACTAGCACAATTCAAGGGGGATTAGGGGTGACTGTAAGGTGGACTCGAAATTCTAACCTCTTTCTTAGGGTGGTTTTTCAGACTCACAAAATGTTCTTTCTGATAATTTTGTGCCTCTTAGAGTAGATTTATCTGTGGCACGGGTTTCTTAATGTTAATTTTTTCCCTCAATGTGTGTTAGGTAGGGGGCACCCAGAAGTACTTAGCTCTCAAGAAATTACTTGTTTTTGTTTCTTTGGATGTTGTATTAATGCAAGAGACTATGGTTCCTGGTACCAAATCCAAGGAGGTTTTTTTGAAGTTTATCCTTCACTGGGACTATTGTTCTGTGGTTGCTAAAGGGATCTTGGGGGGGATTATTTCTGCGTGGAACCCTAATAAAGTAAATATTTGTCCTTATTGGACCTGTGCAAGCATTATGTTAGAGGGCCATAACAGGGAGCCGAATTAGCCCTTGATTATCATCAATTGTTACGGGGCGTATTTTGAGAGGCTAGACTTTTAGAAAGTTGTGGATCAAAGTGGGATTCTCAATAGACCTTTTCTTATTCTGGTAGGGAATCTCAATTTCATGACTTCGGCTAGGGAGTCTTGGGGCTTCTGGTCTAGGTTAGACCCGTTGGCGCCTTGGTTCTAGAACTTTATTCTTGACTCTAAACTTGTGGATGTTGAACCTTATCCCTTGTTACCAACCTGGAATAATGGGCGTGTGGATAATGTTGTTATAGCCAAGCGGTTTGACAAATCCTTGGTTGCAGAGAACCTTATTGGATCAGTGGACATATATAAGTCTTGGGTGGAGAATGTGCCCATATCTGACCATATGATGAAAGGTTTTAAAAATCGAGCCGGACTCTTTTCAAATTAAATATCCTTTTAAATATTTCCATGTGTGTTCAGATGAGACAAAGTTTGCCACTTCGGTTCACTCTCATTGGAAGGTTTTTAAAGAGAATGCAATAGGCTCAGTGATGGATCAACTTCCACACTTTCTTCACTCCCTCAAAGTTATTGTCTTGGATTGGATCAGAAATAAGAAGTAATCTCAGCAGTTGGATCTTATTCGGATTGAAAAACCCTTGCACGATATTTACTCTCATTCGACAGTGGGTTAAATGACAAGCCGAGATTTGAAGCTTGCTAGAAGGTTGGAGCATGAAAAAGATGGTATCCTATGGTCTAAGGGAGAATCCTGGCGCTTAAAAATCCAGGCCTTATGGATTTCTCAAGGAGATTGAAATACCAAATTTTATCATAAATTTGCTAATAATAGAAGGAACAACAATGTTATATGGGAGATCGAGGATCTGACTAGTTGTAAATTCTCTTCTCAATAGGGGCTCGAAGCGGCAACGGTAAGACATTTTGATGGTCTTTTTAAGAAACCCATTCTCAATAATATCTCTTCTCAATTCCAAGTCTTGCAGAGTATGCCCATAAGTTTTACCGATGAGGACTGTGTGGAGATTGATTGATTGATCTCCCTTTCGGAAATTGAGAAAATTTTGAATCATATGGCCAAGGACAAGAGTCTTGGACCTGATTGGAGGACAACAATTTTTTTTATTTAGTTTTTTTATATTTTAAGAACCGACTTACTTCGGTTGGTTGAATAATCACACACTTTGGGCTCTGTCTCGGGAGCTATCAATGCAACCTTTATAGCCTTATTTTGAAGTGTGCAAAGCCTGTCACTTTTGATGATTTTCGTCTATTTTTTCTCTGCAATCTCCTTTATAATGTTATAGCAAAAGTGATCTCTAATAGGTTGAAGTCAAGGCTTTCAGGGGGTATCTTAAAGGAACAATTCATATTTCTACACCATCATTAGATTTTTGACACCATTGGGGTTTCACATGAGACGATCCATTCTATTAAGATGAAGCGTGTAGGTGCTATGGTGCTCAAAATGGATCTTGTTAAAGCATACGACAAGGTAGACTGGTCCTTTCTGCGGTTGCTCCTTCTTAATGTTGGATTAAGTTATGATAATACTCAATGGATCATGGGGTGTGTCTCATTATCCAACTTACCAGTCTTAGTTAATGAAATCCCAATAGATTTCTTCAAGAGTTCTAGGGGCTTAACACAAGGTTGCCCCCTGTCACCCCTTTATTTTTTTCTAGTCATAGAGGGGTTGAGTCAGTTGATTGATTAGGAAAAGCACAAAGGTAAAATCAAGCGTATAAAGTTTTATACTTTTCATCATAGTATAGATCTACTGTTCATATATGATGTTCTACTATTTGGCATTGGCTCGAGTGGAAATCCTATAAGGACGTTATTCATATCTTTTGTTTCATGTCAGACATGGAGATCAATAATTTGAAGTTGAGCTTTCACTGGTGTGAAACTGAAGAGGTGTTTTTGAATCAAGTTCATCCTTTTATCCCTTTCCCCTTGTAGGAAATTGATTATGGATTTAAGTACCTTGGGTATTTTTTGAAGCTGAACAATTATCATTCTAAGTATTGGCTATGGATGGTGAAAAGGGTTGAAAAAATAATTGATCATCAGTGCAATAAATGGATTACTCTGCGAGGCAGGTTGACATTGATAAAATCAATCCTAACTAATATCCTGGTTTATTGGCTATCAATGGCCAAAGTCCCTCTTTATATATTAAAGCTTATTCGTAAAAAAATCTTCAATTTCATATGGGATGGAAGCAAGTCAAGGAAAGGCATTCATCTAGTGGATTGGGATAAGATCTCAATTTCGAAGGTGTTTGGGGGTTGGGGTATTAAAAACAATTTATGGTTCGACAAGGCCTTTACGATGAAGAGCTTATGGTGGAGTATAATGGGAAGCAAAATTTGGAGTGAAGCATTAAGAGGGAAATTATATTTAAAAAACCTATCCGTCATTGAATGGATAAGAAAGGAGAAAAAAAAGAGTTGGACCCAATATCCAATATCTGGAGTGGGTTGTTAGATGCTTTCTCTGCATTGAACTATTTGCTTGCTTGGAAGGTAGGGAATGGTTTTCGGGTGAGACTCCGGGTTGATCCCTCTATTGGAGGGGATGATGTTTATAATATTTCTCTTTCAAAAATTCAAGAACTACACTCAAAGGAATCTTTTTTTTAAGCCATGCAAAGAGAGTAGCTCCACAATTGGAGACAGGATATTGGCACTCTACTACTGATTTGAGATTGAGAGAACAAAGTGTTGTAGAGTGGAACTGATACGCGAGATTTCTATGTCATGCTGGAATCAGATTGGATAATACATATGACAAGATATGTTGTTCGAATGGCACAATTGGACAAGTCGACTCCAATTCTACATATGACTCAATTACCAATGATCGTATTGTCTTCAGTAAAAAATGATGGTTCCAAAAGATATGGAAATGGATGCTTCCCTTAAATATTATTTACTTTGTGTGGCTAGCATGGAAGATAAGATCTCGACTAGTGAAAATTATGAGAGAAGAGAAGGTTACGGTCCAATGTGTCGTCCTTTGTGCAAACAAGCCTCTGAATCAATGATCATTTGTTGGTTCACTGCCATATTACGCTAGAGGTTTGGGAGTACCTATCAAGTAGACTCAATCTTTCTGTAAGTTGGGACCATGGATCCCTTGATGATTGTTTGCATTACTAGTTTTCTGCATGCTCCAACAAGTCTCCTCTCCCTCTTTTCTTCATTTGGGGGATATGGAGAGTTCGAAATCATGTTCTTTTTTAAGATGTACCCTTTAATTTAAACATGGCTTGTAGGATTATTACAGGATTATTTTTTGAATTATATATGGGTGATTTGTGTAAAAGAATTAAGATTAGAGATCCTCTAGTTTTTACAGGCCAGGGACCTATAGGGATTTTTGACAGGGCTTCTCAACAAGGGGAATGTGGGGTTGGGATTCATATCTTACTAAACTAAAGATCATTGTTTCCTACTTTGGTTGGATTGTGGAGATGGAACTAACACAAGGGTAGAGATTATTTCCCTTTGGGGACTTCTCTTTTTTGCTCTCTACAAAGTATTTTCATCCTTACAAGTCATTAAGGATTCCAGAGTTGTGGTGGATTGAATCAATGGATGTTGTGAAATTCAGGTTACCATACTGGATCATCGGAAATATAAGATTAGATATCTTCATAGGAATTTTGTATCCATCAACTGCAAGCATATCTACAAAATATACAACCAAAAAGCTGATCAGATGTCCAAAATGGGTAAAGGCATGCATGGAGGTCTTCTCCATTTTAAAGAAATAAATCTCAACCAGTTGGTCGAGGAAGGTGGCTTACAATCTTATTAGAAGTCCTCCTTCATATTACTCTTCCCTTCTTATTTTTCTTGTTTGTGCTCAGAGTTGGAACACTGTTTGTGATGTATGGATTGTCTTGAATCAAAGGACGGACTTACATGATACTGAAGGTGGCCATTTTTGTTGGTTTCCAGAGGTGAATCAGTTTGAACTTATTTTCAGTTTCTGAATTTCACAAGAATTGCATACTGGGTATTTGATGACCGTTTCTGCCTATGGTTTGCATATTGTGTTTATTACATTTAATCAAGGACCATTTGTAACCTCAAGACTGTTCCAGTAGGATCTAGAGGGAAACATGAAAAATTCTCTATCTTTGGGATACGAATGATATATTGCAGTTTCTTTGATTCACTCTATGAATATCAAGAAGCTGTTTTTTCTTCTGGGAAAAAAATATTGGACCCTAAGAGTGACATTTAATACTATGGTATTACCTAATGCTTATTCATATCCCACCTTCATGGCGACCTCAACAATAAAAAACTTAAAATCAACCTCGTGGAAGGTACTAATTGTACCTAGAGAATATCCTAGACCTAGACATTATAGTGGCTACTTAAATAAGTATTAATGTAATCCCACATCCAGGGTACCTAGCACAATCTACGAAAATGTTATCATGAGGAACAAATTAAATATTGGATAAATATTTTAATAAAAGTTGTGTTTAATATTTTTTTAGAACTTAAGTTTTATCTTAATAAAAAAATTATTAACCTTGGTATGGTTAAAGCATTGCTTATGCGCGAACAATATATGTCCAAGCACATAAAAAGATTCCATAAGAGTTAGGGGAGAGTATCCAATTGTGGAGTGGATCATAGCAGTGGTGATAGAACAGGTGATGTCAAACTATTAACAAATGAACATATACTAATATATTATTATAATTAAGTTCATTAAAATATTACAAAATGTCCAAAACAAGTTCATAAACTTCACATAAGTTAATTGGGATGACAACTGTAAAAAAATTGACTTTTCTTCTCTAAAGTACATCCCTTACACCTTTTCCATACAAAACATCACGTCCAATGCATATGAAATATTTTCTTGACCTAAAGATAGTATCAAACCTCAAACATCAAAGATTGTCCTGAATACTATTATGTATTGTTCAATATGGAAGTACAAATTCACCTAACAATAGGCCTCCTAGTATACCTACAATGATATCCACATGCATACCAATTATACATTTTATGATCAGCCTCACTTTCTTGTGTGATCAACAACCCAACCTTAACAATGCAGTCTATAATGCAATAAATGACAACCAGTCCATTAAATTCATCAAACTAATCACCCAAGACCATAAATCATTTCAAATGCACAAGGATCATCCAGGGGAAATTCCCAACCGTTGGATCATAGCCAAATCAATCCTAGACAAACATTCACAAATTCAAGTATACAATCCATGCCAATGAAAAAAGGAACAATTAGATCTGACAATGTAAAACTATAAATCAACATCTATCATTCCTATTAGCACCATTTCTGCAATTTGGAAATCCAAATTGCTCAGCAAATGATTGTTAACACTCCCTCACAAAGTATATTTACTTCAGGTATTGACATTGTGTTATTAACTAGGTTATGTATTTGATTTTTGTATCCATTATAAGGTCCATTCCTCTATTAGACTGTAGTATGTATTGTATGTTTCTATTAGTATATGTGTTTATACAATTGATATGCTTCTATTTTTGTATTCTTCTTCAACAGGTTTTTGTAGTCATGGATGGAGGGAATATAGATACTAGTACAAGGAGGGAAAGAAGGCAAGTGACCAGAGGTGCCTAACTACAACAAACTGCATCAAAAGATGAGATAGACCAGGGTGATGCACAAAACGAGGTAGAGGCTAAAGTAGTTGCTCCACCATTAACTACAGCGCACAGTGAAAGCTATTCAACCAAGAAGATCAGTGCTATCAGAGGTTGGAAAAAAGAGTATATGATACAGGAAGTTGATGACGTTGAACTCAATGGGCATTCAATAAGAGAAATTGAAAACAAATATGGAATCGCACTAACATAATTGTAGTATTGGCTACATGGTCTCATTCATACAAAGATGAAAGAGCCTTTTACAATGTTAACTAACAATATGAAGAAAAAGTGGTTGTTTGGTGTAAGGAGGTGGATGAAATGGGCCATGGGTTGGAGTTGATCAAACTAAAGGCCAATGTTGCTCAAATTTTTCAATATAGGCCAAATCCATTTAGAGATGGATTTATTGGGAAATTTTGGTGGGAGGGAACAAGAAACGACATCCAGAGCTTGCATTACGAACAATAGAGGGCTTATATAGAGATAGAGCTTTGAATTTGTGCCCTATGGTTGTGATCAACTTCTAATAACAATTTGTCCAATGTATATGAAAAACATTCATATACTCTAGCACTTATATGGAACTATGGAAAGACTGGTTTACATGTTGACAAGAATTATGGCATGTAGGTAATTACCAAGAGAGGGAGTAGGAATGTGTTAACTTGTTTTCCTAAGATTAGGGGAGTGGATAAATATTTTGTGTTGTGTAAAAGCATCTGTTGTATCAATCCCTAGGTTTTATTTGTTCAAGGGAAAGCCTCAATTGAATAACTATATAAAAAATTGTGATCCAAGAGCATGCATGAATGACTAAATATTGTTTATGAATTGGCTAATAATTTTGTTGCATCTATTCCTCATGGTGTCTCACCTAGAAACAAACACTTGTTGAGTTTTGATTTCCATGGAAACCACATAGTCTTACAAACTGTGGAGGAGGCAAACAAGATGGGCATCAACTTATTGAATTTTCCTACACACACTAGCCATAGGTTGTATCCCCTTCATTTAAGTGTGTTTGGGCCTTTTAAGAATTAGTTTAGTCCTAAGAGACAATCATGGATGGAAAAGAACCTAGGGGTAGAGACAAAAATAATTGAATTAACAAAAGTTTCTGGTATAGCTTTTAAAAGGGATTTTATAGCTGCACTATCAAGGTTAAATTTAGGTGAACTTGAATCTTCCCACTAAATTATGATGCTCTTCTTAGTGATATGGCTTGTATCACAAGTTTTGATATACATGGCAAGGAAGATGCAAATGTTGTGGTGAACATGTTGAGCCTCTATCCAGGATACCGAAAACCATTAGGTGACGATGATGAACATGTTAGTGCTATTCAATTTGATGATTAAGCATATCAAGATAATACAAAAGCTATTGCATCACATGGATCACATACATATTCTACATAACATATTAAAAATGACACTATTAAATTGAGGTTGATTGAAGGTTGTAAAGCAATTGGAAGCATTGATGAGAAATTGACATTTCCAAGCCAAGTACCATAGAATTGGTGGTTAGAGGAATCCATGATGAATATGAATGCACATATCATTACTAACACTAATTAAGAAATCCTTAACATGCCTTCATTGCCAACAAACCTAAACAACAAATTTTTCCATTATTATGTGGATGTAGGAGATGTATAAGAACATAGTGTAGGAAATGAATCACTAGATCAAGAATCCAATTTAGAGCAATCACAACTCCCAGATGACGCTCATATTCAACAAATTACCAGACCAATACTTGAACAATTCATAAGGCTGTTGTTGGAGAAATTGATAGTGAAATCAAGGACAAAACATCATATTTTCTTTGATCAAGTAGGATTTTACAATTACTAACTTTAGATAATTACATTGAACTCCTGGATAAGTATGAACAAAATAAAAAAGATATGATCGAATTGAAACAAAAGAAGAAGGATATGAAAATTGATGTAAACTTTTAGTCCCTAGGTGACTGATGTCCTATGTTTCTCTTTAAGTAAATAAATCATATATTAACTTATTTAACCACATAAATAAATATTTATGAACTTGCAACAATTGCACATATAGATGAAAATGAATAGTGGAATCATATACACAAGAATTTTGTCTTTCAATTTAGCTATCATTTAATAACCAAAACTTACAAGGACACCACAACTTAAGGATTACAACCCGTTGCAAAGAAACAATACACCTGCACACAAATATGAGAAACTAATGTACCTTGCATGACATTTGTAATGTCCCCCATTTTGACCCTTATAATATTTTGGGCTATATTGTAAATATTGTATGCATATTTTTGTATGATTCCTAGCATGGATCTCAAGGCCAAGGCCCCGCTAGTGAACACTCGACCTTGAAGAGGCAAGTATTGGATATTATGTTGCCCATGTGCTAGAGAACCATGGGAATTGTAAATATGCATTTTAATATAAATACCCACAACTAGCTATGCAATGCAACAAGAGATGGGGGCATGATATTACAAGGAATTGGAAGGGAAACATTTAAACCATTGAACCAATCGAGTCAAGCCAAGTGTCAATGGGAGAACCCATAAACCCTCAACTACCCATGTTGACTTTGGTACCCAATCAGTCATTTATCCCAAGAATTGGTTGAGGTAGTTAATGCCTTGGGGAATGGGAGGTATGGCTGTCCAAATTCGAGTATGGGCAAGCCACCCTCAGGGAAAATCTTGTTTTTTGCTTCTTGGGCAAGAAAACAGCGAGGGTTTGCTCCCTAAGCCATTACCCATGAAGGAGTTTTCCTCTCTCAAGTTTTTTGGAACTGCCTGGGCATTTTCCAGCCATGTTTTTTCTGGTTTCTCTAGGTCTTCTAGCTGGGAAGAGGGCATTTTTGTGTTGCAGACCTATTGGGAGCTGCCTGGGCGTTTTTCTCCACTGATTTCCAGTGTTTTCCTCCATTTTGGCATTGTTGGGAACTCGTTTTTGTATTACATACCTGTTGGGAAGGAGATAGCACGATTTGGGGGTTTATAGAGACCATTGCTGCTCTTTGAATGCCCATGGACGTTTTCTAAAAATGAATTTGCTTTCCCTGGCTTGATTCACCATCTATCACTTCGTATTTGGTTTCCCACGTTTTTCCATTCATACCCAACACTTGGGATTTTGCTGTTATGTGTATCCATGCCCAGTTTATGAGTTTTCTGTGTGTAGGAGATTGTTGAGGTTGAAATGGGTCTCCATTGTTTTAGCTCGAGCTTGAGTGGAACCATCAACAAATGAAGAGGGTTCAAATTTAGCCTGATAAACCCAGCTGTGGACTGGCTTGGCTTAAATGAAAATGATTATTTTGTTGTGTATGAGTTTGAAATCACCTTTTCCTTGTAGATATCATGCCCAGCTCGGGGGTGGTCTCTGAGTGCTGAAATAATACAGGCCGGGCAGAGACCTACGGTTGGGAGGAACGTTGCAGCGACATAGCTAGTTGTTGGGGACAACATTACATTGAGATAAGTATATTCTCTGTTTGTATTAAATCCAACAATGTGTTAAGTTAAATGGTTGTTATTGATATATTTAATGCATATGAAGTTATGTGTGTGGATGAGTTTTTAATTCCGCTGTGCTTAATTGTTTAAATGTCATCTGCACACTCTTAATTTTAATGTTGTGAATCTAATGACTTGGAGGAGCTTATGAAAAGCCCCATAGATTGGTAGCATATTCCCTTCCGGGAGTTAGGTCCGCGGGAGGGGACATTACAACATTATACGATACTATCCTTATTGTCTTCAACATTGTTGGTCAGTGATCTTCTTGCTATATTCATTCTCTCCTCCTTGGATTCACTTGTGTGTGTTCTTCACACAACTTACTTGGTGTGTTCTCTAACTTCTCCTCCCATATTTTCATATTTATGATTTGAGAGAGATAACTAATATCCTCAATTCTAGCAACCAACTTCCTTTTGATTCGAGTAACCAACTCCTTAATTATAGCAACCAAACTCAACTAATCTCCTAAATCCTAGCAACCACCTTTCCTCAACAATGAGGTGTATGGATTGCATTATATCAAATCCAACCCACTAATATTCTAGAATCTATAGAACATTTCATTTATATTTCTAAGACCAAGAGATTGAAGGAATTTAGACTTTCGCTTTTCTCTATTAAGTGAAACTACAATATGTTATTATTTCCCACTTTTACTAAGTGGTCACTAAGAATTTGTCTCAAAATTCTCCTCGCACGTTCACACGTAACATAATAAGGAAGATCTTGCTCGAACTACATTTTTCAACACTCCCTCCTAGAAAGGAAGGAATTATGCACCAATCCAAGCCTATCTCTAAATGCTTCAAACTTCCCTTTTGATAAGGGATTGGTTAGAATGTCATCCATCTGTTGATCTATGAGTATATACTAAAGCTTGACTTACTCCATTCAAAATCATGTCTCATATTAAGTGGTAGTTGATCTCTATGTGCTTGGATCGATCATGAAATACCATATTCTCACAGATTTTGATACAACTTTGATTGTCACAGTAGATCACTGTGGGATCCAACTCTCGATCAAAGAATCATGCAAGCATCTTGTGAAATGATATGGCCTCACAACTCGATGTACTAACTGCCATATACTCTTCCTTTGTTAATCTAAGTTCCATGGAAGTGTGTTTCTTGTTGAACTAGGATATCATCATTGATCCCAAACTAAGGAAACACCCCAAGGTGCTCTTCTTGTTTGATGCATTGCCTACCCCAACTGGGTCGGTATACCCTTACAACTTCACTTCATCATCTCCAAGATATCTAAGACCATACATCATTGTGCCCCTGAAATACCTGAGCACATGTTTTTATTGCTACCCAATTCTCTTATCTTGGATCCGCCATGAACTAACTCAAGGTGTTCACTGCAAAACATATATATGATCTGGCATTGACCAAATTATACATCAAGGAGCCTGTCAGCTTCCTTTAAAATGTGGGATCCACCAACTCTAAATATAAATATATCACCTTCTTCATGTTAGTGATCATGGGTGTGGCCATAGTTTTGAAATCCTCAATCCAAAATCTCTTGAAAATCTCAACTACATACTTACCATGCCCATGGAAAATATCCCCTTGTTTTTGTCAATGCTCCAAACCCAATAAGTAATGCATCATGTCGAATTCCTTAATCTTGAACTCAACAACCATATCTACTTTATACCCTGCAATGAGCTTCTCTGAACCTATAAAAAATAGGTCAACTACATACAACACCAAAATAACCAAATCAACCTCAACAAATATGTAGTATAAGTTGTGATCTACTTCACTTTTGGTGAGTACCATACTCTGCAAGTATCCATTTATGAGGGAATACCCTGATCTCGATGCTTTATTAAGTCCTTACAAGGATTTATTAAGCCTACAAACATGGGATTCCTTCCCATTTTGATCCTATCGCGTAGGGAGCCGACAAGAGGACAACCGAGTTGACTGAATGAGCCCGAATATTTGTTATGGAAGAAGCAAACAATTCTTATTCAACTGAATAAGAGTACCAATATAGATGATAACCAAACAAAAGCAACTGAAAGCAATAGACAAAACCAATCACAAGATGCAAGTCAGGATTGATAATGGAGAAACCCAAGGGTGAAAACTCCATTTTTATTGAGTAGTCATCTATAGGAAGTTGGTCTCTTAAGCCCATAATCAAACCTTATATCAAGGTGTATTTCATTTACATGAATGGAGTTCAAATGAAGGAACTATGAGGAACCAATCGAGCCTTATAATTTGGTACCCATTTTAGTGCAGCAAAGAAGAAGGAACCCTTTCATATTCGAGCTTACATGCATATATACAAATACGAGGGGAGCTTGGGTGGATACTTGTTGTGTTTCAATTACAAATAAGCAATTACAATTTGATTGAGGAGACCAACCATCTTCTTCCCATCTGTCAGTTGGAAGCATATGAAGAGACATTGTTGCCACACTGATGGTGTCTTCCTAATTCCTTCTGACTCTTTAGAATGTTATATGACATGTGTTGGATTCATCAAATTGCACAAGAAATGTATGATGAACAAATATTGTAGAATATTGTGTGGGTCGATGGAGTCAATGGATTGACTAATCTATAGGATTGACCGAGTCGATGGATCGACTTATCTATAGCACCAACTTAGTCGTTGTGACTGAGATCCGACCAGGGAATCAACTTGGACTAGGAACTAGTCGATGGAACAAGTTGAGCCTTTAGATGGATCGGATCTACCCCCTTAAGTGGAAATGGTACACATTTCCTTCCTAAGAAGATGAGGAAACTTGTGCTCCAATTCAGTGAGAGGATATTGTTAATGCTCGAATTCCACACACACATGGACTTTTGGCTAATCTTGTAGAAAGGCACCATCAACATACAACATGTAGCTCATTGAAGAAATCCTCATCAGATACACAAGTAAAATTGAGCCTCAAGATGAAAAAATCAGTCATTTTGTACAATAGTGTAACTTATTGCATTGGACACCTATGTTGTATAGCGTGCATTATTCTTCAACGACCCATGCGAAACAGTGCGACTTTTCTTTCAAAAGTCATGCGACTGTAAAAACAATAGGACCACATATTTCTGCGGTGCATTCAAAGCTTAGAATGACTCTCTTGGCTCCCAAATTTGAATGTGACTCCTCACATGCTTGGGATCATTCAATATCCCCCTCATGTACTTGGAGAACCATTTCAAAGGAAAGAGTGTTCACATTCGGATCTAGATGTTTCTTGGCCTCCATTTAGCCTATAAAAGTAAGCCATGGGCATGCATTCTATAAGGAGAAAATCATAGAAAATTTATGATGCAAGAATTGCATTGAGAGCTCATCTTTCAATCTAATTCTTACCTCACATTGGCATGCAAAATATCCCTTTCTCTCTTCCTCTAAGACGCAAGTGTTTCTCCATTATTCTAGTCAAATTATCTTGCAATTGTGTGAACAAAGAGGACCTCCCTAAGGGATATTTTTGGCTTCCCTTTGAAGCTTTCACCTCCTAGGTGACACTACTTATATTTGTTGGACAATTGGAAAATCAAAAACTTAGTTTGGAATATTCCTATTTTTTATTTTACTTAACATGTGTCCCCTTTATTTTATTTTAGTATCTTTTATTTATTATGTAGAGTGTGTTGCATCATTTGGAGTATTGGATACTTACTAACAATTTATAATACCGAGTCTTTGTTCCAAACTCAAAGATTCACCCAAAGAGGAAAGAGCACTCACCCTTTGTGGATATTTTTCCCTCAATAGATACCACTTTCCTTGAGTTGGGAGTTGTCCTGCTTTCGCCACCTAATACAAGGGAATTGTTTGCATCTTTGTGTGGGGTGCTTTTTGTCCGACAATGGTGTCGACGACAAGGGGATCCTAAACATATAGATGAATGTCTTCTAGATGTGTCAGCTATAAGTCAATCTATTCCAATACTGATGCAACCAAACCTGATCCCCAATTTTGAATGAATGAGGAATACGGTGCTTGTCATGTCGGGCTTTGGATTTCTCACTATCTCTGTCATGTCCCAAATTTGGAATTGGGTCACAATGGCCTAATCACATTAGCCATATTCATTAGAGTTTGTAAAATTGGTGTTAAGGGTCAAATAATTGCCAAGGAGGAAAATTACTAGTTTCCTAGGTTTGGGGTGGAAGCTTTGGGATTTGGAATAAGGGGGATAATAAATGATGTTTAGACATTAGAAGGGTTCAAGTATTTAATAAATAGAGTGAATAAAGAAATTCAAGAGAAATCCTAACTGACAAATGGTTTTGGAGACATATGGAGGATGTGGGACCCACACTAGCTTGATTTTTCATAATACATGGTATCTCTCTTTTGCAAATTCGAATTAATGGGAATGTGAACACTCTTGGGTGAGTTGGTAAGTCATAACACATGTCATTGAGCATCTTAGGTCGAATTTTGAAGGATTGGTAACCTCCATGGAAGATAAAGAGTCAAAGTGGAAGTTTGTGGACACTTGGGCTAGATTCCCTAGCCCTATGACACCAATGATGGAGCATCTATGACAACTATGAAAAATTGCAGACCTGACCTCTGACATCTGACCACTATGACATGTCAGCCCCAAAAGTAGGCTCAAAGAAGGCGAATTTGGGAGTGGGAGAAGCCAAAGAGACTCAAAATCGAATTTGGGAGAAGATGGAAGGTTGGAACTAGGAGACAAGTGGCAAATGTGGAATATTTCCTAAATGAAAATCTATTGAATCTATTGAGAGGATTTCGACCCTTAGAAGGCTAATGTTGGTTATAAAATGTAGAAATGAAGTATGAGAATGGCTTTTGATCATTTGTAGAATTTGCAATTGCATTTGTGAAGAGGGAGAGCTAGTGGATGACTAGTTTCTTGCCTTAGCCAATTTCGAGGGTGAAAGATTCCCATCCAAGTTGGAAATTGGAAAGGCAATTCAGACCTTTCATTTGGAGCTTTAATGGAGTCTTTATTTGCAGGTGTAAGCTACAGGGCAGCTCATGGTTTCTTCTATTGCATCTCGCTCCTTCAACCATTTCCAGTTTTGATGGCATATTCTTGATCCTTGAGGGAGGGCGTTTTTGGTGAGCTATTGTACTCTTTGGGGGAGCTTCTAATGCCCAATTTATTTTTTAATATGAATTAAATACTCTGTTCTTCATCTCCAAAAAGTTTCAGGTCGAAATTCCAAGTAGAAATGTATAAATCTCATTTTTAATGGAAGAACAATGCCATTTCCCCACTACCTTGTTGTGAGCCAATGTATTGATGATGATTTCGAATGAATGGATGATTCTATGATATATTTGTGATACATATACTTCCATGGATGTCTTATACAAGTTTCATGTACTGGACTTGAGCATTTGAAGCATTTTTACTCAGTTTAATTGCATTGGGAGAAGAAATAGTGCCATTTCCTCAAGGGTCGAATTGGGGATTTTTGCAGTTGAATGGGAGAGGGTGAGAACAGTTGTAATAAACCATTAATGGTTCATATGAGACCTTAATAACATACTTAAAACATTACATACCTCTTTTCATAAATTTGAGTGGGTTTGGAGGCATTTGGGAAGCCATTTTCAGTACTTACCTTAGGGGGATTTGAACCCCAAATTAATAGTAAAATTGCATACTTGGTCCAGAATCTTAAGAGATTTTGCAGAGGTCTTTTGGTGGCCATATTTTATCCCTGAACATCATATTCAATTCCTAATATCATTCATAAACCTTCCTTGAATATTTGAAGGCATTTGGAGTCAATTTGAGACCTAGAGACCAATACTAGTCAAAGGGAAATCACTAGTAAAGTTACCTACATTGACCAGAATTGAAAGAGTATTTGCAGAAGTGTTTTAAAGGTACAAAGGCATCCCTGAAACACATATTTATGTTCTAATATCATTCATATACCTTCTCAGAAGATTTGGGATCATTTGGGGCAAATTTGGGACCTAGAGATCGAAACTAGTCAAAGGTCGAACCAAGGAAAAAAGTGGAAAATTGCAATTTTAATAAAATTCCTAATAAGGGTCATTAAAGTGGTATCAGAGCATGGTCCTTGCACCTGTGTATTAGGTACATACATTCAAGAATAATTGGCATTCATGTCTTACTATTATGATAAATCCTATGAGTACAATTCTTATGAGGAATATGCAGATGCTTATGAGCAATATGAAGCAGAATGTGAATGGTATGAGGAAGAGGTGCCATCATGCAACACTTCTTACAATTTCAAGAGAAATGAAGATTATTCTTATGACTTTAAATCTGATGAATATGAGTGTGTCACACCAACCAAGGATAATTCTATGAGTGAGTTCCAAAGATAGAGAGCAAAATATAAAACCTTGCCCCAACAATATCAAAAATATCAAGAATATCTTGCTTTTAGCAAAAATACACAAAATGCCATGTCTTTTGAGTACTATGCTGAACATGTTTTTGAAAATAGGCCCAAAAATGAAGATGTGGAGTTAGTGAAGAAAGGTTTATGCCCTTCTTGTAAAAACCCTTGGAGCGAGTATCATATATGTGTGCATGAAATGATGTCCTCCTTGAGGAGAGCTTTTGAGATTTATTCAAGAAGAGATTCCAAATATATTGATCTTAAGGAAAAAAAGGGGCAAAATGCATCAGCTTGCTTTAAGGAGCAAAAGGAAGAGACATCACAAGAGCATGAAGAAGATTCTATTGAAAATATGGAAGATCATTTCGAGACACCTTCTAGCTTAGACATGAACCAAAGAGCATCTACTGATGGATGCTTAAACTATGAAGGAGTACCTACTGATGGGTGCTCACACCTCTATGTTGGTGAAATAGAGATCACTTTTGAAAGTGTTTCTACAAGTACAAGTTTCATTAAGCATGATAATGAAGACCTTGTAGCAGTTGAAGAAGAACCAAGATCAACTTCCCCATCACCACTTGAGCTTCATGAAGTTGGTCCAAGCAAAATTGAAGAAGATGAGGAGGTTCATTTGCAAGAGCCTCATTTTCTTGAAGGGTCCTTAAAGATGGATGAAAATAAGATCCAAGATTCCCTCAGCATTCTCCATGACACTCAAGCATTGGTGTCAAATTCTTGTTGGAGAGCTACTTTATTGGAGGAAACATCCTTCCTTGAAGACATGGAGAAGATTCAAAGAGCAATGTGCCACATCAAAGGTAATTTCATGTCTTTGCTTTTTGATAGAAACCATTTGTTTGAGATTAATGAATTGTTACATGATGCATACTTGAAGAATAATGAGGATATTCATAAGCTCACCATTCAAAATGAGCAACTTCTTGAAAAGTTGCAAGATACTTGTTTTTCCTCCTATGTTTCAGATTGTCAAATGGTAGATTGTTTGGAGGATTCTCATGACATGGTGGATCATGAGAAATGTGAAAATTTGAATGTTCTTGATGTGTTTGAAGATGAACTTGAAGAGATCCAAACACTTGATGTGGTGGAAGAGGAATTTGAATTGCCTCTTGATGAAGGTTATGCAGTTTTTAAAGAAGAGCATGATTCCTCTACATTGGAACCAAACTATGACAAAGAGTTCACACTTTTGAAGGAGCTGCATGATACTACCCACATGGATCCTTCCCATGATGAAACTCCTGAACTTTTTGATTATTTGGGTGAGTTAGTACATTCTCCTACATCCTACAATTCCATGTTTTGCAGTATTAGTCTCAATGAAGTATGGGTGAAAGGGTTCTTTTTGATGGTGCCACATGAGGAGTATGGAACTCCTATATTTAACTTTTATGATGACATGGTTGGAGCACATTCTTATTCACATTTGCAGCAGCATAATTTGTCACTTTATGATGATTCACATCTACATGGATGCACCTATGATATGGATTTGAGTCACTTGAATACTCATGGTTTTTCTTGCTCAACACTGGGTTCATTTGATGTTAGAGGAACTTCATCCAACACTTGGATGAATAGATTTATGATGGGAGAACATTTTTGTTGGAAGCCACATACTTTGTTACATTTTTATGATTCTCACATTCATGGATGTATGGGTGAGACTTCTTTGAGTCATTTGAAGTCTCCTTGTTTTTTCTGCTCATTATTTGGTTCAGATTCTAGTGGAGATTCTTCATTCACTTCTTGGATGAAAGAATACATGGCTGAATATTTTGATGCATATCACATCCTTTTGGAGCAGCATTATAGGACATGGGATCCTCACCTATGTCATTGGAGCAGATTTGATTGGTCACTTGAAGCTTGTATGCACTTGGAAAATGGTGGTCTACTTGCTTGGAGGTATAAGCACTTTCATGACTCTTTGATGAAGCATATCCTTGATGTACATTTTCATTATGTTGTTATGTACTTTGATGATATATATTTGGTACTCATGATGTTTGGAAGAATGCATACAAGAAAATGGGATCCAGGAATCCTCTTATCTAATGGTGTAGGTTGGAGAGCACTCTTAATTGTTGGGGTGCAATACAAGCAATGGGACCCTGGAATAATTTTTATCTCATCGGTTTCAATTTTTTGGGGGAAACAAGAAGTATGGGAGATGGATTTCCCACTTAATAAAGTGATTTTTATCAGAGTAGTGCAGCAGCAAGCATGGTAGTTCCTCTCTAAAATCTTCATGGAAACCCAAAGACTCAAGGTTTGGCAATTCAATGGCAACTTCAAAGAATTATACAGAAAGCAGGTTCTTCAACACCCTTGTTTGAAATTGCTTGAGGATAAGCAATATTGGGAAGGGAGGATTTGTCATGTCCCAAATTTGGAATTGGGTCACAATGGCCTAATCACATTAGCCATATTCATTAGAGTTTGTAAAATTGGTGTTAAGGGTCAAATAATTGCCAAGGAGGAAAATTACTAGTTTCCTAGGTTTGGGGTGGAAGCTTTGGGATTTGGAATAAGGGGGATAATAAATGATGTTTAGACATCAGAAGGGTTCAAGTATTTAATAAATAGAGTGAATAAAGAAATTCAAGAGAAATCCTAACTGACAAATGGTTTTGGAGACATATGGAGGATGTGGGACCCACACTAGCTTGATTTTTCATAATACATGGTATCTCTCTTTTGCAAATTCGAATTAATGGGAATGTGAACACTCTTGGGTGAGTTGGTAAGTCATAACACATGTCATTGAGCATCTTAGGTCGAATTTTGAAGGATTGGTAACCTCCATGGAAGATAAAGAGTCAAAGTGGAAGTTTGTGGACACTTGGGCTAGATTCCCTAGCCCTATGACACCAATGATGGAGCATCTATGACAACTATGACAAATTGCAGACCTGACCTCTGATATCTGACCACTATGACATGTCAGCCCCAAAAATAGGCTCAAAGAAGGCGAATTTGGGAGTGGGAGAAGCCAAAGAGACTCAAAATCGAATTTGGGAGAAGATGGAAGGTTGGAACTAGGAGACAAGTGGCAAATGTGGAATATTTCCTAAATGAAAATCTATTGAATCTATTGAGAGGATTTCGACCCTTAGAAGGCTAATGTTGGTTATAAAATGTAGAAATGAAGTATGAGAATGACTTTTGATCATTTGTAGAATTTGCAATTGCATTTGTGAAGAGGGAGAGCTAGTGGATGACTAGTTTCTTGCCTTAGCCAATTTCGAGGGTGAAAGATTCCCATCCAAGTTGGCAATTGGAAAGGCCATTCAGACCTTTCATTTGGAGCTTTAATGGAGTCTTTATTTGCAGGTGTAAGCTACAGGGAAGCTCATGGTTTCTTCTATTGCAGCTCGCTCCTTCAACCATTTCAAGTTTTGATGGCATATTCTTGATCCTTGAGGGAGGGCGTTTTTGGTGAGCTATTGTACTCTTTGGGGGAGATTCTAATGCCCAATTTATTTTTTAATATGAAGTAAATACTCTGTTCTTCATCTCCAAAAATTTTCAGGTCGAAATTCCAAGTAGAAATGTATAAATCTCATTTTTAATGGAAGAACAATGCCATTTCCCCACTACCTTGTTGTGAGCCAATGTATTGATGATGATTTCGAATGAATGGATGATTATATGATATATTTGTGATACATATACTTCCATGGATGTCTTATACAAGTTTCATGTACTGGACTTGAGCATTTGAAGCATTTTTACTCAGTTTAATTGCATTGGGAGAAGAAATAGTGCCATTTCCTCAAGGGTCGAATTGGAGATTTTTGCAGTTGAATGGGAGAGGGTGAGAACAGTTGTAATAAACCATTAATGGTTCATATGAGACCTTAATAACATACTTAAAACATTACATACCTCTTTTCATAAATTTGAGTGGGTTTGGAGGCATTTGGGAAGCCATTTTCAGTACTTACCTTAGGGGGATTTGAACCCCAAATTAATAGTAAAATTGCATACTTGGTCCAGAATCTTAAGAGATTTTGCAGAGGTCTTTTGGTGGCCATATTTTATCCCTGAACATCATATTCAATTCCTAATATCATTCATAAACCTTCCTTGAATATTTGAAGGCATTTGGAGTCAATTTGAGACCTAGAGACCAATACTAGTCAAAGGGAAATCACTAGTAAAGTTACCTACATTGACCAGAATTGAAAGAGTATTTGCAGAAGTGTTTTAAAGGTACAAAGGCATCCCTGAAACACATATTTATGTTCTAATATCATTCATATACCTTCTCAGAAGATTTGGGATCATTTGGGGCAAATTTGGGACCTAGAGATCGAAACTAGTCAAAGGTCGAACCAAGGAAAAAAGTGGAAAATTGCAATTTTAATAAAATTCCTAATAAGGGTCATTACAGTGGTATCAGAGCATGGTCCTTGCACCTGTGTATTAGGTACATACATTCAAGAATAATTGGCATTCATGTCTTACTATTATGATGAATCCTATGAGTACAATTATTATGAGGAATATGCAGATGCTTATGAGCAATATGAAGCAGAATGTGAATGGTATGAGGAAGAGGTGCCATCATGCAACACTTCTTACAATTTCAAGAGAAATGAAGATTATTCTTATGACTTTAAATCTGATGAATATGAGTGTGTCACACCAACCAAGGATAATTCTATGAGTGAGTTCCAAAGATAGAGAGCAAAATATAAAACCTTGCCCCAACAATATCAAAAATATCAAGAATATCTTGCTTTTAGCAAAAATACACAAAATGCCATGTCTTTTGAGTACTATGCTGAACATGTTTTTGAAAATAGGCCCAAAAATGAAGATGTGGAGTTAGTGAAGAAAGGTTTATGCCCTTCTTGTAAAAACCCTTGGAGCGAGTATCATATATGTGTGCATGAAATGATGTCCTCCTTGAGGAGAGCTTTTGAGATTTATTCAAGAAGAGATTCCAAATATATTGATCCTAAGGAAAAAAAGGGGCAAAATGCATCAGCTTGCTTTAAGGAGCAAAAGGAAGAGACATCACAAGAGCATGAAGAAGATTCTATTGAAAATATGGAAGATCATTTCGAGACACCTTCTAGCTTAGACATGAACCAAAGAGCATCTACTGATGGATGCTTAAACTATGAAGGAGTACCTACTGATGGGTGCTCACACCTCTATGTTGGTGACATAGAGATCACTTTTGAAAGTGTTTCTACAAGTACAAGTTTCATTAAGCATGATAATGAAGACCTTGTAGCAGTTGAAGAAGAACCAAGATCAACTTCCCCATCACCACTTGAGCTTCATGAAGTTGGTCCAAGCAAAATTGAAGAAGATGAGGAGGTTCATTTGCAAGAGCCTCATTTTCTTGAAGGGTCCTTAAAGATGGATGAAAATAAGATCCAAGATTCCCTCAGCATTCTCCATGACACTCAAGCATTGGTGTCAAATTCTTGTTGGAGAGCTACTTCATTGGAGGAAACATCCTTCCTTGAAGACATGGAGAAGATTCAAAGAGCAATGTGCCACATCAAAGGTAATTTCATGTCTTTGCTTTTTGATAGAAACCATTTGTTTGAGATTAATGAATTGTTACATGATGCATACTTGAAGAATAATGAGGATATTCATAAGCTCACCATTCAAAATGAGCAACTTCTTGAAAAGTTGCAAGATACTTGTTTTTCCTCCTATGTTTCAGATTGTCAAATGGTAGATTGTTTGGAGGATTCTCATGACATGGTGGATCATGAGAAATGTGAAAATTTGAATGTTCTTGATGTGTTTGAAGATGAACTTGAAGAGATCCAAACACTTGATGTGGTGGAAGAGGAATTTGAATTGCCTCTTGATGAAGGTTATGCAGTTTTTAAAGAAGAGCATGATTCCTCTACATTGGAACCAAACTATGACAAAGAGTTCACACTTTTGAAGGAGCTGCATGATACTACCCACATGGATCCTTCCCATGATGAAACTCCTGAACTTTTTGATTATTTGGGTGAGTTAGTACATTCTCCTACATCCTACAATTCCATGTTTTGCAGTATTAGTCTCAATGAAGTATGGGTGAAAGGGTTCTTTTTGATGGTGCCACATGAGGAGTATGGAACTCCTATATTTAACTTTTATGATGACATGGTTGGAGCACATTCTTATTCACATTTGCAGCAGCATAATTTGTCACTTTATGATGATTCACATCTACATGGATGCACCTATGATATGGATTTGAGTCACTTGAATACTCATGGTTTTTCTTGCTCAACACTGGGTTCATTTGATGTTAGAGGAACTTCATCCAACACTTGGATGAATAGATTTATGATGGGAGAACATTTTTGTTGGAAGCCACATACTTTGTTACATTTTTATGATTCTCACATTCATGGATGTATGGGTGAGACTTCTTTGAGTCATTTGAAGTCTCCTTGTTTTTTCTGCTCATTATTTGGTTCAGATTCTAGTGGAGATTCTTCATTCACTTCTTGGATGAAAGAATACATGGCTGAATATTTTGATGCATATCACATCCTTTTGGAGCAGCATTATAGGACATGGGATCCTCACCTATGTCATTGGAGCAGATTTGATTGGTCACTTGAAGCTTGTATGCACTTGGAAAATGGTGGTCTACTTGCTTGGAGGTATAAGCACTTTCATGACTCTTTGATGAAGCATATCCTTGATGTACATTTTCATTATGTTGTTATGTACTTTGATGATATATATTTGGTACTCATGATGTTTGGAAGAATGCATACAAGAAAATGGGATCCAGGAATCCTCTTATCTAATGGTGTAGGTTGGAGAGCACTCTTAATTGTTGGGGTGCAATACAAGCAATGGGACCCTGGAATAATTTTTATCTCATCGGTTTCAATTTTTTGGGGGAAACAAGAAGTATGGGAGATGGATTTCCCACTTAATAAAGTGATTTTTATCAGAGTAGTGCAGCAGCAAGCATGGTAGTTCCTCTCTAAAATCTTCATGGAAACCCAAAGACTCAAGGTTTGGCAATTCAATGGCAACATCAAAGAATTATACAGAAAGCAGGTTCTTCAACACCCTTGTTTGAAATTGCTTGAGGATAAGCAATATTGGGAAGGGAGGATTTGTCATGTCCCAAATTTGGAATTGGGTCACAATGGCCTAATCACATTAGCCATATTCATTAGAGTTTGTAAAATTGGTGTTAAGGGTCAAATAATTGCCAAGGAGGAAAATTACTAGTTTCCTAGGTTTGGGGTGGAAGCTTTGGGATTTGGAATAAGGGGGATAATAAATGATGTTTAGACATCAGAAGGGTTCAAGTATTTAATAAATAGAGTGAATAAAGAAATTCAAGAGAAATCCTAACTGACAAATGGTTTTGGAGACATATGGAGGATGTGGGACCCACACTAGCTTGATTTTTCATAATACATGGTATCTCTCTTTTGCAAATTCGAATTAATGGGAATGTGAACACTCTTGGGTGAGTTGGTAAGTCATAACACATGTCATTGAGCATATTAGGTCGAATTTTGAAGGATTGGTAACCTCCATGGAAGATAAAGAGTCAAAGTGGAAGTTTGTGGACACTTGGGCTAGATTCCCTAGCCCTATGACACCAATGATGGAGCATCTATGACAACTATGAAAAATTGCAGACCTGACCTCTGACATCTGACCACTATGACATGTCAGCCCCAAAAATAGGCTCAAAGAAGGCGAATTTGGGAGTGGGAGAAGCCAAAGAGACTCAAAATCGAATTTGGGAGAAGATGGAAGGTTGGAACTAGGAGACAAGTGGCAAATGTGGAATATTTCCTAAATGAAAATCTATTGAATCTATTGAGAGGATTTCGACCCTTAGAAGGCTAATGTTGGTTATAAAATGTAGAAATGAAGTATGAGAATGGCTTTTGATCATTTGTAGAATTTGCAATTGCATTTGTGAAGAGGGAGAGCTAGTGGATGACTAGTTTCTTGCCTTAGCCAATTTCGAGGGTGAAAGATTCTCATCCAAGTTGGCAATTGGAAAGGCCATTCAGACCTTTCATTTGGAGCTTTAATGGAGTCTTTATTTGCAGGTGTAAGCTACAGGGAAGCTCATGGTTTCTTCTATTGCAGCTCGCTCCTTCAACCATTTCCAGTTTTGATGGCATATTCTTGATCCTTTAGGGAGGGCGTTTTTGGTGAGCTATTGTACTATTTGGGGTAGCTTCTAATGCCCAATTTCTTTTGTAATATGAATTAAATACTCTGTTCTTTATCTCCAAAAAGTTTCAGGTCGAAATTCCAAGTAGAAATGTATAAATCTCATTTTTAATGGAAGAACAATGCCATTTCCCCACTACCTTGTTGTGAGCCAATGTATTGATGATGATTTCGAATGAATGGATGATTCTCTGATATATTTGTGATACATATACTGCCATGGATGTCTTATACAAGTTTCATGTACTGGACTTGAGCATTTGAAGCATTTTTACTCAGTTTAATTGCATTGGGAGAAGAAATAGTGCCATTTCCCCAAGGGTCGAATTGGGGATTTTTGCAGTTGAATGGGAGAGGGTGAGAACAGTTGTAATAAACCATTAATGGTTCATATGAGACCTTAATAACATACTTAAAACATTACATACCTCTTTTCATAAATTTGAGTGGGTTTGGAGGCATTTGGGAAGCCATTTTCAGTACTTACTTTAGGGGGATTTGAACCCCAAATTAATAGTAAAATTGCATACTTGGTCCAGAATCTTAAGAGATTTTGCAGAGGTCTTTTGGTGGCCATATTTTATCCCTGAACATCATATTCAATTCCTAATATCATTCATAAACCTTCCTTGAAGATTTGAAGGCATTTGGAGTCAATTTGAGACCTAGAGACCAATACTAGTCAAAGGGAAATCACTAGTAAAGTTACCTACATTGACCAGAATTGAAAGAGTATTTGCAGAAGTGTTTTAAAGGTAAAAAGGCATCCCTAAAACACATATTTATGTTCTAATATCATTCATATACCTTCTCAGAATATTTGGGATCATTTGGGGCAAATTTGGGACCTAGAGATCGAAACTAGTCAAAGGTCGAACCAAGGAAAAAAGTGGAAAATTGCAATTTTAATAAAATTCCTAATAAGGGTCATTACAGTGGTATCAGAGCATGGTCCTTGCACCTGTGTATTAGGTACATACATTCAAGAATAATTGGCAGTCATGTCTTACTATTATGATGAATCCTATGAGTACAATTCTTATGAGGAATATGCAGATGCTTATGAGCAATATGAAGCAGAATGTGAATGGTATGAGGAAGAGGTGCCATCATGCAACACTTCTTACAATTTCAAGAGAAATGAAGATTATTCTTATGACTTTAAATCTGATGAATATGAGTGTGTCACACCAACCAAGGATAATTCTATGAGTGAGTTCCAAAGATGGAGAGCAAAATATAAAACCTTGCCCCAACAATATCAAAAATATCAAGAATATCTTGCTTTTAGCAAAAATACACAAAATGCCATGTCTTTTGAGTACTATGCTGAACATGTTTTTGAAAATAGGCCCAAAAATGAAGATGTGGAGTTAGTGAAGAAAGGTTTATGCCCTTCTTGTAAAAACCCTTGGAGCGAGTATCATATATGTGTGCATGAAATGATGTCCTCCTTGAGGAGAGCTTTTGAGATTTATTCAAGAAGAGATTCCAAATATATTGATCCTAAGGAAAACAAGGGGAAAAATGCATCAGCTTGCTTTAAGGAGCAAAAGGAAGAGACATCACAAGAGCATGAAGAAGATTCTATTGAAAATATGGAAGATCATTTCGAGACACCTTCTAGCTTAGACATGAACCAAAGAGCATCTACTGATGGATGCTTAAACTATGAAGGAGTACCTACTGATGGGTGCTCACACCTCTATGTTGGTGACATAGAGATCACTTTTGAAAGTGTTTCTACAAGTACAAGTTTCATTAAGCATGATAATGAAGACCTTGTAGCAGTTGAAGAAGAACCAAGATCAACTTCCCCATCACCACTTGAGCTTCATGAAGTTGGTCCAAGCAAAATTGAAGAAGATGAGGAGGTTCATTTGCAAGAGCCTCATTTTCTTGAAGGGTCCTTAAATATGGATGAAAATAAGATCCAAGAGTCCCTCAGCATTCTCCATGACACTCAAGCATTGGTGTCAAATTCTTGTTGGAGAGCTACTTCATTGGAGGAAACATCCTTCCTTGAAGACATGGAGAAGATTCAAAGAGCAATGTGCCACATCAAAGGTAATTTCATGTCTTTGCTTTTTGATAGAAACCATTTGTTTGAGCTTAATGAATTGTTACATGATGCATACTTGAAGAATAATGAGGATATTCATAAGCTCACCATTCAAAATGAGCAACTTCTTGAAAAGTTGCAAGATACTTGTTTTTCCTCCCATGTTTCAGATTGTCAAATGGTAGATTGTTTGGAGGATTCTCATGACATGGTGGATCATGAGAAATGTGAAAATTTGAATGTTCTTGATGTGTTTGAAGATGAACTTGAAGAGATCCAAACACTTGATGTGGTGGAAGAGGAATTTGAATTGCCTCTTGATGAAGGTTATGCAGTTTTTAAAGAAGAGCATGATTCCTCTACATTGGAACCAAACTATGACAAAGAGTTCACACTTTTGAAGGAGATGCATGATACTACCCACATGGATCCTTCCCATGATGAAACTCCTGAACTTTTTGATTATTTGGGTGAGTTAGTACATTCTCCTACATCCTACAATTCCATGTTTTGCAGTATTAGTCTCAATGAAGTATGGGTGAAAGGGTTCTTTTTGATGGTGCCACATGAGGAGTATGGAACTCCTATATTTAACTTTTATGATGACATGGTTGGAGCACATTCTTATTCACATTTGCAGCAGCATAATTTGTCACTTTATGATGATTCACATCTACATGGATGCACCTATGATATGGATTTGAGTCACTTGAATACTCATGGTTTTTCTTGCTCAACACTGGGTTCATTTGATGTTAGAGGAACTTCATCCAACACTTGGATGAATAGATTTATGATGGGAGAACATTTTTGTTGGAAGCCACATACTTTGTTACATTTTTATGATTCTCACATTCATGGATGTATGGGTGAGACTTCTTTGAGTCATTTGAAGTCTCCTTGTTTTTTCTACTCATTATTTTGTTCAAATTCTAGTGGAGATTCTTCATTTACTTCTTGGATGAAAGAATACATGGCTGAATATTTTGATGCATATCACATCCTTTTGGAGCAGCATTATAGGACATGGGATCCTCACCTATGTCATTGGAGCAGATTTGATTGGTCACTTGAAGCTTGTATGCACTTGGAAAATGGTGGTCTACTTGCTTGGAGGTATAAGCACTTTCATGACTCTTTGATGAAGCATATCCTTGATGTACATTTTCATTATGTTGTTATGTACTTTGATGATATATATTTGGTACTCATGATGTTTGGAAGAATGCATACAAGAAAATGGGATCCAGGAATCCTCTTATCTAATGGTGTAGGTTGGAGAGCACTCTTAATTGTTGGGGTGCAATACAAGCAATGGGACCCTGGAATAATTTTTATCTCATCGGTTTCAATTTTTTGGGGGAAACAAGAAGTATGGGAGATGGATTTCCCACTTAATAAAGTGATTTTTATCAGAGTAGTGCAGCAGCAAGCATGGTAGTTCCTCTCTAAAATCTTCATGGAAACCCAAAGACTCAAGGTTTGGCAATTCAATGGCAACTTCAAAGAATTATACAGAAAGCAGGTTCTTCAACACCCTTGTTTGAAATTGCTTGAGGACAAGCAATATTGGGAAGGGAGGATTTGTCATGTCCCAAATTTGGAATTGGGTCACAATGGCCTAATCACATTAGCCATATTCATTAGATTTTGTAAAATTGGTGTTAAGGGTCAAATAATTGCCAAGGAGGAAAATTACTAGTTTCCTAGGTTTGGGGTGGAAGCTTTGGGATTTGGAATAAGGGGGATAATAAATGATGTTTAGACATTAGAAGGGTTCAAGTATTTAATAAATAGAGTGAATAAAGAAATTCAAGAGAAATCCTAAGTGACAAATGGTTTTGGAGACATATGGAGGATGTGGGACCCACACTAGCTTGATTTTTCATAATACATGGTATCTCTCTTTTGCAAATTCGAATTAATGGGAATGTGAACACTCTTGGGTGAGTTGGTAAGTCATAACACATGTCATTGAGCATCTTAGGTTGAATTTTTAAGGATTGGTAACCTCCATGGAAGATAAAGAGTCAAAGTGGAAGTTTGTGGACACTTGGGCTAGATTCCCTAGCCCTATGACACCAATGATGGAGCATCTATGACAACTATGACAAATTGCAGACCTGACCTCTGACATCTGACCACTATGACATGTCAGCCCCAAAAATAGGCTCAAAGAAGGCGAATTTGGGAGTGGGAGAAGCCAAAGAGACTCAAAATCGAATTTGGGAGAAGATGGAAGGTTGGAACTAGGAGACAAGTGGCAAATGTGGAATATTTCCTAAATGAAAATCTATTGAATCTATTGAGAGGATTTCGACCCTTAGAAGGCTAATTTTGGTTATAAAATGTAGAAATGAAGTATGAGAATGGATTTTGATCATTTGTAGAATTTGCAATTGCATTTGTGAAGAGGGAGAGCTAGTGGATGACTAGTTTCTTGCCTTAGCCAATTTCGAGGGTGAAAGATTCCCATCCAAGTTGGCAATTGGAAAGGCCATTCAGACCTTTCATTTGGAGCTTTAATGGAGTCTTTATTTGCAGGTGTAAGCTACAGGGCAGCTCATGGTTTCTTCTATTGCAGCTCGCTCCTTCAACCATTTCCAGTTTTGATGGCATATTCTTGATCCTTGAGGGAGGGCGTTTTTGGTGAGCTATTGTACTCTTTGGGGGAGCTTCTAATGCCCAATTTCTTTTTTAATATGAAGTAAATACTCTGTTCTTCATCTCCAAAAAGTTTCAGGTCGAAATTCCAAGTAGAAATGTATAAATCTCATTTTTAATGGAAGAACAATGCCATTTCCCCACTACCTTGTTGTGAGCCAATGTATTGATGATGATTTCGAATGAATGGATGATTCTCTGATATATTTGTGATACATATACTACCATGGATGTCTTATACAAGTTTCATGTACTGGACTTGAGCATTTGAAGCATTTTTACTCAGTTTAATTGCATTGGGAGAAGAAATAGTGCCATTTCCCCAAGGGTCGAATTGGGGATTTTTGCAGTTGAATGGGAGAGGGTGAGAACAGTTGTAATAAACCATTAATGGTTCATATGAGACCTTAATAACATACTTAAAACATTACATACCTCTTTTCATAAATTTGAGTGGGTTTGGAGGCATTTGGGAAGCCATTTTCAGTACTTACCTTAGGGGGATTTGAACCCCAAATTAATAGTAAAATTGCATACTTGGTCCAGAATCTTAAGAGATTTTGCAGAGGTCTTTTGGTGGCCATATTTTATCCCTGAACATCATATTCAATTCCTAATATCATTCATAAACCTTCCTTGAAGATTTGAAGGCATTTGGAGTCAATTTGAGACCTAGAGACCAATACTAGTCAAAGGGAAATCACTAGTAAAGTTACCTACATTGACCAGAATTGAAAGAGTATTTGCAGAAGTGTTTTAAAGGTACAAAGGCATCCCTGAAACACATATTTATGTTCTAATATCATTCATATACCTTCTCAGAATATTTGGGATCATTTGGGGCAAATTTGGGACCTAGAGATCGAAACTAGTCAAAGGTCGAACCAAGGAAAAAAGTGGAAAATTGCAATTTTAATAAAATTCCTAATAAGGGTCATTACAAGCTCACTACAACATCTCTTGTTCTTGTTTCTGAATCTAACAAACCCTATCCTTGAACTTGAGTGCTTTGTTGACTTCTCTCTGTTCATGGTTTGTTTTTCTCAAACTAGTTAGTCGACTGACTAAGTCGATATGCGTTGAGGGATGAAATCCATAACAAAATTCAAATGGACTCTTGCATGTTGAATTGTGATGTGCTTTATTATAACAATGCTAGATGTATGGGAGACTTTTATCCTATATTTTGAGATGATTATGGTTGTACATGTAGAGAATTTGTACCACCATGCAATTTGCAACTCCCATCTATCCATTAGTTTAAGACGGTCGGCATAGGTAGTCGTGTGTCGAGTTGCTGCCAAAGTGTTTTCCAAAAAGTGCTAGAAAATATGAAATATTTGTTGAAGATGATGGTATTTAGTAATCCATAGTGTTTCCAAACATTCCTGAAGAATATATGAGTAGACCATTGTGTTGTTGTAGTCTTCTTGCAAGGAATGATGATAGCCACTTTAGAGAATCTGTCAACCACTACCAAGGTTGCATCATGTTGGTGTTTGGTGATAGGATGTCCAGTCAATTATTCCAAGGAAATAGATTCCCATGGTCGACTTGGAATGGTAAAGGGTGTATAAAAACCCTATTTTCGATTCGATGTCTTAGCGATGGCACAAGTCATGCATGACTTGATATACTTGTCGTTATCCATCTTAAGTGAAGGCTACTAGAAATACTTCTAGCACGGGGGGTTCACTCAGTGAACTTGTTACATTGCACGATCATTCACATGATATTAAAGAATACCCCTAATTTCACTAAATATTGGAAAATGCATCATAAAATTGTACTGTTGAACCCCCCTCCCAATATTCCTTTCTAATTAAGAAAACCCCTAGTTTCACCACATATTGTAGGTATCCATTTTTATCAACCCATTTTTAACACCCCTTTTATATCATATTATCAAGTTGTAACAAACAGGAGCCCTAACACATCTTAGTATAAGCAAAAAATATGCTAAATAAAATAATAGTCTAATGCTAATAATGATCCCACTAGGATTGAGGGGTTTACTAATCAATTTGTAGCATTGGATAGTGTAACACCCAAAGAAATAGTACTGGGGAAGCCAAAATGCGTAAAAGACAGCCTATTCAAGAGATCAACATAACAAAGAATGTAAAATATGTATAGTCCAATTGTTAGTGCAATGCTTAGAAAAGATGAGAATTGTATATGTTTCACACCACAACCTACCAATCTACCAATTTTATATCATGTAAATATGAATATAGCCATACAGAACTCATGTTTTCTATAAGCTTAATAAATTAAACTCAATAAAAATGCAAAATTGAAACCCTTTTGTGGATGGACACCCCTACCTTCTTATCAAAACAAACATCATTGATGTTTGAACCCAAATAAACATAGAAAAATTCCTTTTACTTTTCAATGACACCATATGATCATGTGCATAGCTTGGATTTGGGTCATTCACAAGATTCAATGAATTGCCTCGACTTCCTCTACATTTATTCTTGCAATCAAGCAAATTAACAACATTTAGTTACATTTTCTTGGGTTATACCTAGTTTTTTTAATCTTTAAAGGATAGGGAAAAATCTCCATTGTTAGGTTTCTAGCACGCAATAGTTATAAAGATACATAGATGGTGAAACTTATATGATAACATTTCATGGTAATGATAACACATAGAGTATGTAAATAAGGATTTAGATTTTCACCTATGTTCATGTTAATTCCAATACAATATTAAGATAGGTTCCTTGCATATAAGAATTGAAATTACAATTATGAATGTGTCAAATATAACTCAATCTAACAAATATTCCTAACTGGCAATGTGAAAATATTAAAGAAGAATACAAAAAGTTGAAAGAAATAATTAGTCAAGAAACATTGATCTAACTTTTCTTGGTTCCAGTGAGCCAAGAACGATTGATCTCACTTTTCTTGGTTGTTGTGGAGCAAGGTTTAATTGAATCTCAGTGCCCACTTAAACCCTAACCTAAAAAATCAAGAGTTAAATCTTTTACTTGAATTCCTACAAAAATACAATACAATTGTTCAAGTCTGGAACTCTCGATTAACTACATCTCTTAACTTAAAGATGAAAAACAATATAACATCAATTCAAACCAAGCCTAAATAAGCTATTAAATGAGGATTTCTCAAGGCCAATAATCCAAAGAGACTTCCATCAATATTATCATTTGTACACTATTATCAGATTTATGCAAGACTTAGGATCATAAGCAATATCAAATAAAAATGTAAGGTCCTTAAGTTTTAGGTGGGTATGAATTGATCCCATGATTTGGAGGTATGAATTCATCCCACGGTTTGGAGGTTATTCCTCAGCACACCCAAATAAAATAAACCCCAATATTTATATTACTATGCGAAATTAAAAACCCCCCTTGACCCCTTAATACAGGGCAATATATTTTTGAGGTTCTTAAGAGTATTCAACCCCCCAATATGAATGGAGGGATATGATATTGCCTCACTAGTGAACCCCCCGTGACTTCTAGAGTACTGTGAGAGTCTTTTCCACTCCAAAATGACTTGTTGTTTTGTTGTAGTGTGCATCCCAAATGATCTTATGTCTGTGCTCATATAGAGGTACACAAAGTTGTCCTAGATTGTAAATCAAATTTTCCTTCATGTGGTAATCAAGAGAAACCGATTGACCTATCTGGAATCGTCGATACACTAAGGAGAAGTCATTCGGTCTTCTTCATGCATTTGATTCCAAGTAATGATTTCATAACCATGCATACTTAACACTGTAAGAAGTGAAGTGATTGATGGTTGGCTAAGGCAATCAATTGTTGCATTGAATTTTCCTTTTTTATGCTTAGTTACAAACTGGAATTGTTGTAGGTAACTAATCCACTTGAGTTGTCATGTAGTCTTTAAATTAGATTGTGACAAAGCAAACTATAGAGGCTTATTTTCTATATGGATGACCATTTCTTTTCCTAGAATGTAGTGTCTCCATTTCTTAAGTGCTTGTACAATGGCATATAGTTCCCTTTCATAAGTCAAATACTCATGAACAGTATCACTAAAATTTTATGAATGGAACCCCACTAGATGACCTACATGAGTGATCATGATTCCCATGGAATATGTTGATCCATTGGTATCAATTTCAAATGGTTGATGCAAATCAGGTAGCACAAGCACTGGAGTTGTGCAATGCTTGTTCTTAATCTATTCAAAAGTTTGTTGTTTTGTTTTGTTCTATTTTAAAACTATATTTCCACCACCCATAGTCAATTGATTTATTGTCCAAGCTATGTGGCTGAATCCGAACACAAATCTATGATATAAATTTGCTAAACCAAGGAAACTCCTTAGTTCATGAATGTTTCTTGGAGTGGTCCATTCCCTAATGACTTGTATCATTTTTTGGGTCGACTTGAATTCCTGTTGAGTTGATCACATAGCCCAATTATTTGATAGTCTTCATTGCAAAAGAGAAATTATCCAAGTTCAAATAGAGTTTGTGTTGTTTGAGAGTGTTAATAACTTGTTGAAGTTGCAACAAATTCTCATCCCATCGGGATGTCATTTAGATAGATAATGACACATTTGTCTACAAAAGTTCTAAGAACTCATCCCTATACCTCATAAAAGTTGCAGGTGTGTTAGTTAAACCAAAAGGCATGACTAACCATTCAAATAAACCTTCTCTCATTTTGAAATCATTCTTCCATACATCTGAGGAGTCTATGGGAATTTGATGATATCCCAACTTGAGTTTGAGTTTGGTAAATAATTTAGCATCTGTCGTTCAAGTTTTCACAGGAATATATTTGAGAGGAGCCCATATGGATAACCTGTGTATGATTTTTGTACTCTACGTACGTTTCAGACTGCTCAGTTGATTCCATCATTAGGAGAATGTTTGGCTCACTATTAATTATCATCTTTCAAATAATCAATTAAATCATCTATTCTAGGAAGAGGATATTGATTCTTTATTGAAATATTATCGAGAGCCATGTAGTCGATGCACATGTTCCACGTCCCATCTTTCTTAGGAAATAGGATGACTGGAATTCCATAAGGAGAGGAGTTGGGTTGAATATGCCCTTTATTAATCAAGTACTGCATTTGTCTATGGATTTATTCGTTCTCTAATACAAACCTTATGTAAGAAAATTCATTGGGTAATGAAGAACGATGAACAAGATCAATGGAGTGTTTTACCTGCCAATGTAGTGGTACTCCAACAAGATCTTTGAACACATATTTATATTCTTCAAGCACTCTATCAACTTATTGTTGCTGTCAAGAGTTGTGTTCGATGGAGATTAAACTCGTTGTTGTGATCCTCTTGGAACATAAGGTTTGATCATCAACAACATGAATTTATACGCATGGTTGATAAGCTATTTGGGTTGTTTTGTTGAAACCATTTCGACTATCGGTGTGGGTCAATCATCAGGAATGCCATACCATTGATTCTATATTTTGACAATCAATTTCTGTGATTTGGACTGATACTTTCCATGTATGTCCCTTAAGTAGGGTTTCCCAAACAATACATCAACTATTGAGAGTGGTGTTATATCACAAAGTACCTCATCCTAAAAGGCTTGATGAGTAGGAAATTTTGCACTCTCATGTAATCCTAATTTCGTGTCCATCCTTCATCCAATTGATGTTGTAAGGTTGTAAATGTGGAGTAGTAACAAGACCCAATTTCTTCACAATGTCTCCAGAGACAAAGTTGTTTTCACTAACATTGTCCATAATCATATGCAACGGGATATTCTATACCCATATCTGTGTGTGGAATAGTCATTCTCTTTTCTCTTCATCGACGATGGTGTAGTTCGCAAGGGCTATCGAAGTCGATGCCAATAGAGTCAAGGAGTCTGGGTCGGATTCCATGATAGATTTGTTTCCTGAGCCTGAGTTGGAGGTATAATTCTGTATCAAAAATGTATTCCAAGATTTGCATTCATATGCATCATGCCAAGTTGAACTATGGTAATCACACCATTTCCCTACATGGGTTTGTTTGTTGTATTTTCCCTTGTCTTTCCTAAAAGGATTCTTACCATGATTTTTCTTCTGTGAAATAGCTTGAGTAGATTGTTTTGACTTGTTGGATTCAATAGTCGATTGAGGTTTCTTGTCAAAAGTTTGATCTTTTGATTTCATTGAGAACTGTCCCTTCACCTTCAATTTCCCCTCAAGATTGATGGCGTAATGGAATGCTTCTGTGAGATTTCCAATAGTGAGGAATTCCATATCCATTTGGATATAAGGAGCTAATCCATTAATATGGTTCAAAACAAGTAACTTTTCTTCCTCCCTAACACCAAGTAGATCCAATTATAACTCTGCATAGTCTAATACTTCCATTGTCTTAACTACTACAATTTCTTGTAGTATTGTTCTATGTACTTGGATGGATATAATTCCATCCTGACATGTTAACAAATTCTAACCATGTGTCGATGGGGTGACCTTCTTCTTCCCATTCAATTGTAATATTTTCCCACCAACAATGTATAGAATTCAACATCTTCATAGATGCAATTGAGACTTTCTCAAACTCAGAAAGTTGAACATGGAGAAGTAGGACTCTAGTTGTTGTATCTAGTTATCTACATATTCTGCATCAATCTTTCCTTCCAAATTTGGTATGTCCAATTTCATTTGTAATGTACCTTGAAGTGGCTAACCCTGCCGAAGGAATATCTCGTTGGATTGCTCACTTACGTTGAGCCTAATGAACTAGTAAGTTGAGCAAGGATTCCATTGCAATGCTCTTACATTTGAGTTCACCGTCAAGCGAGTTCTTTCTTTATGAGTTGTCTAGTTTCATTACGAGGAGTTTCGTCCTTTGTTACACTTCCATATTCGGTTTGGGTTTCAAGTAGATAAATACAAGGAGGTCAAAGGTAGAGGAAATTTAAATAGATTGGTCTTAGAGCGTGTCTGAACGGGCATAATTTTGCTCACTATGCAAGTATTTTTTAAGCAAAGATAGAGCAGACTATTGTACTCTAATACCAATTATTTGTGTCACCCAGGGAGTCAATAGGAGGACAACATAGTCAAATGAATGATTACAGATCTGTTATGGAAGAAGCGAACAATACTTAGACTGAATAAGAGTACCGATCACCAAATAGAAATGATTGAAATCAATAGACAAAACCAATCACATGAAAATGCAAGTCAGGAATTGATAATGAAGAAACCCTGAGGGTGAAAACTCTGGTTTTATTAAGGAGTCAACTATAGGACGTTGGTCTCTTAAGTCTGTAATCCAACCATGTATCAAGGTGTATTGAGTCGAAAAACTTGTTTACATGAATGGAGGTCGAATGAAGGAACTATGAGGAACCAATCGAGCCTTCTCTTTTGGGACCCGTATTAGCGTAGTAAAAAACAAGGAACCCTTTCATCCTCAGGATTACATGCATATATACAAATATAAGGGATGCTTATGTATCTACCCACCACGTTTTAGTTACAAAGAAAAGGTTACAACCAGGGTAATTTTTAGGGGCGAAATTTCGCCAATTAGCTATTTTTTAGGCCTTTTTTCAAAAACTGAATTTGCTATTTGGTCATTTTTAGTCTCTAATATCGCCTATGTTTACATAAAATGTGTTTTTTTATCATAATATCCCTCAAAATTTACACTTTTCAGTATTAAATTGTATGTTTCATATTTAATATTCCCCTACCTATCTGTATATATATGTTTTTTTCAATCCAAAATAATCGCCTAGAATACTACACTTAAGTATATTATTATAATTCTTAAAAAATACCCTAGTTACAATTTGATTCAGGAGACCAATTGTCTTCTTCCCATCTGTAGAATAGAATAGGATGAAGAGACACCATTGCCATATTGATGATGTCTTCCCAATTCCTTTTGATTGTTTAGAATGTTGTCTGACATGTGTAGGAGTCATCAAATGCCATAGGGAATGCATGATGAATGAATCTTGCATAATTTTATGTGGGTCGATTGAGTCGATAGATCGACTGATCTGTAGGGTCAATTGAGTCAATGGATCAAATAATCTATAGGATCGACTGAGTCGATGTGACTGAGATCCAACCAAGGAGTTTATTGGGACTAGGCACTAGTTGATGGTGCCAATCGAGTCTTGGTATGGATCACATTTACCTCAAATATCTGAGGTTTATCTATGTACAATTCTTCCTCGATGATCCCATTAAGGAAAGTTGTATTCACATCCATCTGATGTATATCCCATCCCATAACTAAACCTAAAGACATAACTTCTCTAATGAAAGTGTACTAGAGAAAAATTATTCTCATAGTATACTACCTCTTTCTGGGAGAACCCTCTTGCCACAAACCTCACCTTGATATTCTCTATATTTCCATCCGCTACATGCTTGATCTTGTAGAGACATTTAGACGTCACTACTAACTTCCCCTCTATTCTAGGAAAAATTTCCCAAACATCACTCTTCATGATGGAGGTGCAGTCCTCCACCATAACATCTCTTCAGACATGTTGGTTTGTTTCCTTCTAAAAATGGGAAGGCTCTAAATCTATGATGCTTCTCATCAATGTCGTATAGTTAAGAAACTTCTTCAGAGGGAGTATCTCCCTAAATGTGCTCCTAGGAGGCTCAATGTACTCTTGAGCATCTCTCAATTCATGTTTGTACCATCAAGGTCTCTTAACAGAACTAGTAGGATATGGTGGCTCCTCCTATGGATATGAAGGTTGTTTCCTCGAACTAGAAGTTGTTGGTGATTGATCTGGCTCAAACTTGGGAGGTTCTTGCTCCTCATCCTCTGTCACTAGTACTGGCTCATGAGACTTCGTAGATGAAAAGTATTCCTCAAACTTTACATCCCTGCTTATAGTTGTATTTATCAACTATGGAAAGTAAACCTTGTATACCTTTGAAGTCTCACTATAGCCAATGAACAAACCCTTCATGTTGGAGGATTCCAACAAGGTCCTCTTCTCCACTACAATATGGATGTAAATTGGACAACCAAATATGTAGACATGGATTACCTCAGGCTTCACACTAGTGAAAGCCTCCTCTGGTTTCTTGTCCCCCAAAACCCTATGAGGACATCTATTTTGGATGTGGACTATTATGTTTCATGATTCTACCCATAGAAACATCAACAAATCCTAGTCATGTATCATGGATTTAGCAGCCCCTATGATGGATCTATTCTTTTTCTCTGCGACCCCATTTTGTTGTGGGTTGTACGAAATAGTGGTCTCCTTCTCGATTCTTGCATCCTTGTAGAAATCATCGAAATCATTAGAGGTATACTCACCCCCATTGTTTGATCTTAAAATCTTGATATTCTTCCCTATTTGGTTCTCCACAAGATCCTTGAACTCCTAAAACTTGTTCAAGACTTCATCCTTAGTCTTTAAGAAGTAGATCAATGTTTTGTAACAGAATTCATTAATGAAGGAAACATAGTACATGCTTCTTGTGGTTGATTCTACTAACATTGGTCCACATACATCCAAATGCGCCATATCTAGAATCCGATTATATATGTGATCATTGCTTGGGTAAGCATCCTTGGCATGGTTTCCAAGTGCACACCCCCTGCATACACCTTGTTTTTCAGTGCTAAACTCTAGAAGGCTTGTGATGATCTCCCTTAGAATAGGAAATTCTCAGTGTTGTAGGTGCCCCATCCTCTCGTGCTAGACTCATTTGGTATAATGAGGACTTATTGGTTCTTGAATTCTACTGCATAGCTCTTAAATTCCATGACTGAAACTAAAAGAAAATTATTTTTTAGACCCAGAACAAATAACACATCATCAAATTCTAACAAGTTACTAGTATGGAGTTCAAAAGGAATGGTACACACTCGTGCTATTGGATAATTGGCATCATCACCAAGCTCGACCTGAAATTTAGAGAGGTTCTCTATTAGACTTGAAAATATTTTCCAAGCTGATGTCATATGCCGCAATGATCCACTATCCACATAACATGTGTTCTTCAAAACGGTACTAGAAGAGAGGTAGGATTCCATCAAGAAGTCCTCAAATTTTGAGGCAAACTCATTCATCCGAGTTTCAGCTGAGGATGCTACTTGGTTTTGCTACTTAAATTTACCCTTCTGATTCTCCAAACACTATGATGCATAATGATCGTTCTTATGATATATGAAGCACTTGATTTTACTCAATTCCTTCTTCCTTAGTTGTGAGACTGACTCCTCACCCTTCATCTTACCATTGGTGGGTCCTTTACCTTTTCCATTATTTATGTTAGAATTTACACTTGAATAGTAGTTAAGATAGATCTTTAAACAATTTATATTATATCATAATAAACATAACCAATAGGATCAGTGAAAGATAGACAAGCACAACATACACAAGAGTTTATCCTAGGAAATCCTCCTGGGGAAGAAAACCCAACAGAACTTCTTCAATATAGATTATGTCAACAAGTACAATTTAAATATAACGAAGAGCTAAAGATCTCTCATACAAATATTCCCCAAGAATAGAAGATACAAAGACAAGATAAGATAGAACCCCAAACATAAGCTTATTCCAACTGCAGCTACTCTCCCATGTGCACTTATTTACTTGCTTGAGCGAATTTATGTGTGCTAGAAATGAGGAAAGAGAACCTCTTATTTATACTCTTCTATGGTTGACTTTTCCACTATAGGGCTGAATTCACTGGGGCAGTTTTTCCCATTGTTTGGGGCAGACTGCCCATTTTTTGGGGCAGTTTTACCCATTGACTTCTGTGGATCCGACTTGTCTATTTTCACTTATTCTTTTAGGGTTTTTACATGATCAATTACAATATGAATATATTTCGAAGGAATAAATAAGAATATATTTCAAAGTTACCTAATCTTCAACATTCCCTTTAAATAAGGAAGGTATTCTTCTGACACGAACATCATCACTGCTGCTGCAAACTCTATACTCTAACCATTCACTTGTGACATCTATCAAATTTATACATCACTAGAATTTTTGTATGAGAAATCCATTATCTCAATCATGCATTAGTCACTATCATACATCTGAGGGCATAACAGTAGAAACACATTAGCAAGCCAAGAGTGCACATTACGTCATTACGGGACTTCGTCTAGCTCACACACAATCTAGACACACACATCCGACTGGATACACAACTCGATTGGATACACATACATGTTTGGATACACATACTCAATTGGATACACATACTCGACTAGATACACATACTCAATTGGATACGCATACTCGACTAGATACACATACTAAGTATGGGTGACACTCTCTAGTCTTCCAATGTATGGTCACACTCTTCAGTCATCACAAGTATGGTCACTCTCTCCAACCTGATAACGTATGTTCACTCTCTCTAGTCATTGCAAGTATGGTCACACTCTCCAACCTTCCAGGGTATGGTCACGCTCTGCAATCATCACAAGAGCTGGTCACTCTCTCTAGTCATATCACACTAGCTCCAAATGGATACACAACTAGACTAGATACACATACAAGGTATGGTCACACTCTGTAGTCATTAAGAGCTGCTCACTCTCTCTAGTTCTCACAGAGTCTAGTAATCTATGCCCATAAATGATAAATGATCACTTCCTTCTACTGAACCGCTTAGCTACAACACACTGAATCGCATATGTGACCCATCCCTCCCTCTTACGAGGGACATCTCTTTGCATCACACCAAGCTTGTACCTGAATTACTCGAAATTCACTCTTGACAGAGGCTTGGTCAATATATCAGCTATTTGCTCATTCGTCACAACATACTGGAGCTTCACTGCTCCCTTCTATACCATATCTATGATATAATGATACCTGATCTTGATATGCTTGGACTTGTCATGAAATACTGGGTTCTCAAACAACTTCACACAAATCTGGTTTTCATAGAAAATAAAGTCACCTCTAACTCGAGATCAAACAACCCTGCAATTAACTTTCGAAGCCACAGTGATTCATTGCTAGTTGAACATGCTGCAATGTATTTTTCCTCATTTGTATTGAGTGCCAGACTATTCTTCTTCGTGCTAAACCAGGAAATCATGCATAATCCCAAACTGAAGCAACATCGTAAAGTACTCTTCCTATCTGTGACACTACCAGCCCAATCTTAATCAGCATAGCCTTGCATGCTAATATTTTAATCTAACACATACCTGAGCCCCTAATCAGGTGTACCCTTTAGGTACCTCATCACATGATTTCCTGCAATCAAGTGAACACGTCTCAGATCAACCATGTATTGACTCAAAGTGTTCACCGCAAGGCATATATTAGGTCTAGTGTCCGTCAAGTACATCAACAAGCCAATCATCTGTTTGTATAATGTGGTATCAACTGTCTCTGAAGAAGTATCACACAACGACTTCAAGTTTGATGCCATCGGTGTGGCCATGGTCTTACAATACAACATTTTGAATCTCTTCAGGATTTTCACAGCATATTTTCCTTAGCTAAGGAAAAGATCATCTGGACTCTGCCACACCTATAGACCTAAGAAATAGTGTATCATACCTAGGTCTTTCATCTCCAACTCTTCTTATTTTCTGCAATGAGCTTCTCGTGTCCTGTTAGAAATAGGTCATCTACATATAGTAGCAATATCATATGTTTCCCATCCTCAACCTTGTAGTAAAGGTTGGAGTCTTCTTTACTCTTGGTAAAACCCAAGCTCGTCAGAAAACCATCAATCCTGTCATACCACGTGCTAGGTACCTGCTTCAATCTGTACAAAGCCTTCTTCAACTTGAGCAAATATGTTTTCCTGTCTCGTGTCTCGAATCCCAGTGGTTGTTCCACATACACTTCTTCTTCTACTACACCATTGAGGAAAGTTTTCTTCACATTCATCTGGTTTACCTTCCACTTCATCACTGCAGCTATCCCAATTATAGCTCTAATCGAAGTGTATCTTGCTATAGGAGCACACATCTCGTCATGATCGTCTCCTTCTTTCTGAGAGAAACTAGGAACCTTGCTTTGTACTTCTGTAGTATGCTTGATTTTGTAAATCTATTTGAAGGTCACTGTTGAACAACCATCACTTGTTCTTCAGAACAATTCTTATCATCATTCTCTTGTAGGTCATAGCACACGAACTTTCCTACAATTCAAATTCAATAATATGATTAGCAACATTACATACTAATCAATGAATTTAAAATGTAATGACAACTTATTATGAATAATGTACATAGTCATGTAACCAATACATCTTAGCCAATGCTTCAGCACAACACTTATCCATATCCCGTATACACACGGTAACTATCTAGATTCCTTCCATCTCTACCAAAACATTCTATTAAGAGTGTGCACTGCTCTCAACATGTTATCAAAGAGGATTCATTCTAGACAAGCAACAATGGCTCATGGAATGTTGTGCAACACAATACACTACTTACCCATCATATGTACATTAAGACTATACTGTTGATTTATCCTAGTCATATTAATGCATTCACTATAACATGCATAATACACTTCCTGATTCTAGGAATACAAATATGCATACAACTATCATGAACAATATCATTTAAACACTTAATGAATAACTCAAATGATAGTTTAAATACTTATCTTTCATCTGTTTTATAGGCTCCCTCCTAATTTATGCCTCCTTGCAGAAGTCACTCGAGTTTATGGAAGCGTACTCCACTCCATTGTCTAATTCTTAAGACCTTGATCTAGACCAGAACTTGTTGAAGTTTCCGTCCTTGGGCCTCATGAACAGGATCCAATATCTCCTTTTTCTTTGTTGTCATAGCTTGGAACTGAATTTTCGCATACTTTCCTTGAGCACATCCTTTGCATATACCATTATGGTTTTCCTAGATCTCTGGTAGACCTATCACCATCTTGCTTATAATTGGTAGAGCTTGTAGTGGATATGAGCAAATATTCTATGGGTTCACTGTGTTATGTATCATGGCTTGTTCTACTTGTTCTCCAATTACAACTGTATCATCAATAGACTTTCCTCGTGGCCAAATAAGAACTTGGTCATCAATAAAATCAACTTTGAATACTTTCTCTTCTAATGTTGATCATGAGGAAAGGAGATTCTTCTTCAAGTTTGGTACATACAAAACATCTTTCATATTTATAGTTTTTTCGGAGTCTGATTTGTATGAATCTTCCCCTGCCCGTTTTATGGGATAATGATAATCATCTCCAAGCTTCACCTTATGAGGTGAATCCTTCTCTATCTTTGAAACCTGTCATGTGCTTAGAAGCTCCACTATCAACAAGCCAAGTATCACTTTGTAAGAGCGGAAATCAAAAAATATTCTTCTTCACTTGAACAATCTTCTCTTTCCTTCTTCTGAACATATTCATTGCCTTCTCCGGCATGATCATGATATATTTTATTCTTTCCTTTTCTGACTTGGTCTTTCGCATGGGGTCAATTCCTTGCAATATGTCCCATCTTTTGGAAACTGTAACATCTGACATTGGAGTAATTTTTCTGGAGCACGCGAGTCTTCTGGAACTTCTTAGGCTTCTTGTGGAAGTGATCTTCCTTCTTGTTCTTTTCTTTATTTGCATGTGCTACTAAATCTTGATCTTCATCATTACCCAACTTCTTCCTCTTGCCACTAATCTGGTTTCTTCTTGGGTACATTCTTCCCATAACCTGCTAAACTTTGTTAGCTTCCTTCTAGAACATATTCCTTCAATAAATGATTCCCATGACCTTGGGAGACCATTTAATGTGTTCATTACCACTTCAGCTTCTTCAACTGTATCTCCAATGGCTTCAAGTTGTTCTTTGTTTTGAGATACCCTTGTGAAGTAAGACTGGATTGTCCCTGAATTTTGCATCTTTACACTCTTGAGTTGAGTTCTCGAGATCATCTTCCGATTGATGTTCTTCTCTTCATATAATCTGGTCAATGCATCGAACATCTCCTTGGGATTCTTCAAGGATGAAACATGAGGAATCAAGTGATCATTAATAGAATAAACAATAATCCTTTTAGCCCTAACCATAATCTTCTTATGTCTTGCTTTGTCTTCCTCTCCCTCTGGCTCTGCAACTTCTTCCTTAACATACTTCTCCAAATAATTTTCTTCTAGAATAAGAAGCATTCTATACTTCCATGCTTGGAAGCTATCATCTCCTTCAAGCTTCTCATCAAGCTTGTTGTTGCTTGACATCTTGATAAATTTAATATGAGAACCTCAAATAGAAATAAGATTATAGAACTTACCAATTGATATGCTCTTCTAGGTCCTTCTGAAATTTGTTGACCTAGGGTTTGTCAGAGAAACCCTAATTTTCCAACTTGTAGATCTTGGAATTATGATCCAAGAAAAGGACGTGCCTCCCTCAGACTAGTTGATCAAGTGTCCTTTTCTTCCGGATCTGTGGACAAAACTGCCAAAAGTCTAATGCCCTAGATTTCATGAGCAGCAATGATAGGGTCAAAATTGAGAGTTCTCCAATCTGAGATCTACCTCCACATGAATGTGCCCTCCTAGGGAGAATTGATTTGACATTCTTTTCAAGTTGATCTGTGGATGGAAGTGTCTGGAATAGTAAACCCTAGTTTCCAACTTCCGACAATTTTAGCTATACAATGGCTTCTTTCAATATGGCTCTAATACCATGTTAGAATTTACACTTGAATAGTAGTTAAGATAGATATTTAAACAATTTCTACTATATCATAATAAGCACAAGCAATAGGATCACTGAAAGATAGAAAAGCACAACATACACAAGAGTTTATCCTAGGAAACCCTCTCAGGCAAGAAAACTCAAAAAAACTTCTTCAATATAGATTATGTCAACAAGCACAATGTCAATACAACGAAAAGTTGAAGCTCTCTCATACAAAGATGCCCCAATAATAGAAGATACAAAGACAAGATAAGATAGAACCCCAAACATAAGCTTCCTCCGACTACAACTACTCTCCCATGTGCACTTATTCACTTTCTTGAGTGAATTTATGCGTGCTACAAATGAGGAAAGCAACCCTCTTATTTATACTCTTCTTTAGTTGACTTTTCCACTATAGGGTGGACTTCACTGGGGCAGTTTTTTCCCATTGTTTGGGGCAGACTACCCATTGTTTGGGGCAGTTTTACCCACCGACTTGTCTATTTTCACTTATTCTTTTAGGGTTTTTACATGATCAATTACAATATAAATATCTTTTGAAGGAAATATAATAAGAATATCTTCCAAAGTTACCTAATCATCACAAAGCTTGACCTGAACTTCAAAGAGGTGCTCTATTAGACTTGAAAATAGTTTCCAAGATGATCTCATATGCCTCAATGATCCACTATCCACATAACATGTACTCTTCAGAATAGTGTTGGAAGAAAGGAAAGATTCCATCAAGAAGTCCAATTTTGGAGGCAAACTCATTCATCTGAGTTTTAGCTAAGGCTGCTACTTGGTGCTGTTACTTAACTTTACCCTTCTTATTCTCCAAACATTGTGATGCATAATGACCATTCTTATGATATATAAAGCACTTGATTTTACTCAATTCATTCTTCCTTAGTTGTGAGAATGACTCCTCACCCTTCATATTACCTTTGGTAGGTCCTTAGTACCTTTGTCCTTATTTACTTGACCAATTCACCAATTAGGGAACAATCAGTGTCACATCTCTGTCTGTTGGCCTTGGATTCAATTCAATTTTCCTTCTGGATATAGTCATCCCATAGTCTTTCCCATGAGGGAAGGTTCTCTTGAGCACAAGCACTTTGAACAAATGTTTCCCAGTGATATGAGAAGCATTCAGTTCCCTGTTTAGTAGCTCCTTCTCTTCAACCTTCTCTCCAACTAAGGTAAGTTGGTCATGAATATGTGTGACCTTCATTAAGTAATTGGTAATAATGTCTGATTTGGTCATCTCAACATATCTGATCTTGTTGTGCAATATCATCTTCTGGCTAATGTTCTTCCTTTGGTAAAGGATAACTAGGGAATCAAACATGTCCTTCGCCTTCTTCTTCTCGAATATGTGAGGAATCAAATGATCCTTTATAACATTCATGATCATTTGCTTAGCTTTCACTTCTTTCTTCTTGTGACATTCCAAAAAATATGGATATGTTCACAAAGATAATACAACCTTGACGATATTCCATAGGTCATTTTGTTCTAATAGAAGAGTTAACTTGAATTTCCATGAAAGAAAATTCGATGAACCATCTGATTTGTCCTCAAACCTGAGCCTAGATGATGCCATCTCTGATTAATGCAAAAACTCTCAGATCTAAAAAATAGTTCTTAAAAGAATAATGAAGCTCTCTAATTGTTGGTCCTTCTTTCTGGCAGTTGATTGACTATTGTAACTCCTTGAAAATACCAATCAACCTCGCTCTAATACCATGTAAATTTTCATTCCCTAGGTGACTAATGTCCTATGTTTCTCTTTAACTAAATAATTCAAATCTAAACTTATTTAACCACATAAATAAATATATTTGAACATGCAACAATTACACATATAGCTAAAATTAACAACTTAAGCATAAACAAAATACACACGAATTATGTCCTTCAAATCAGCTTATAATTTAATAATCAAAACTTACAAGGACACCTCAACTCGAGGTTTATAGCTTGTTGGAAAGAAACAATACTCATACAAAAAAATATGAGAAACTATTGTACCCATGTATGACACTGTACAACACTATCCTTGCATCTTCAACCTTGTTGGTCAATCCTCTTCGTGGTATTTGCATTCTCTCCTCCTTGGCTTCGCTTATGTGTGTTCCTCACACAACTTCCTTGGTGTGTTCTCTAACTTCTCCTCCCATCTTGTTCTCATTATGCTTTGAGAGAGATAACCAATCTCCTCAATTCTATCAACCAGCTTCCTTGATTCTAACAACTAACTATTTGGTTCTAGCAATCAATCTCAACTAATCTCCTTAATCATAGCAACCACCTTATCTCAACAACGAAGTGTATGGATAAGATTATATCAAATCCAACTCACTAATTTTCTAGAATCTACAGAACAGTTTATTTATATTTCTTAATACTAAGAGATCAAAGCAATTTAGACTTTCACTTTAATTTATTAAGTGAAACTACAAGATGGTATTATTTCCCACTTTTACCAAGTGGTCACTAAGAAGTTGTCTCAAACTTATCCTTGCATGTTCAAACCTAACCTTTGCAAGAAGCTCATGCTTGACCTATTTTTCAACAAATGAGAAGGGGGAAGCAAATATTGTTGAATCATAACAATGAAAGAAAGAAAGGTTTTAAAGAGAAAGAGAAAGGCAACAAAAAAAGCACCAAAAACAACCCGTGAGGCATGAAAAAGAACAATGAAAGGCACAACAAAATTTTTAAAAGGAGCAAGGGAGGAGGGAGGAGCTCGACATGAATACAAATGAGATCAATCAAATTGAATAGAATACATGATTCTTCTGAGACCTTATAAACTTTCAAATCCCCCACTCTCATTTGGTTTCTCAACTGCAACAATCTCTTCCTACTAGTTAAGGGGACAATCTAGTATATTTTTTCCAAGCGCCTTCAATTGCTCCAGGGGGTATTGAGTGCAAGTCATAACTATGGTTTTTCTATTCCTCCTTGGCCACAAGTAGTGAGATTGCATCAAGAAAATGCATGAAACTGAACATACTTGGATTAAGAAAATGTAGGAAACTCAACATACTCGGGTGATGAGAATACTCATCCTCCTTAGTCATGAAGATGTTTTTTGTTTATCCTAACCACATGCAATGTGGATTTTGTTATGGAGGATTTTTTTTGTGTTCCTTTAGTTTTCCTTGGATGAGAGCTAAAGCCTTGATTTATCTGTATTTGGTCCCAACTTATAAGGGCAATTGAATTATTAATCCCTGGATTCTAGTTTCCTCTTCAATGTATTTGGTCCCAAGTTATATTTCGAGGCATCGTATTTGGTAATGTTAATATAATTTCAACTCTGGTTTTCTATATCCCATTACTAATTGTAACATCTCTTAGTAATTTTAGTCTTAGTAATTTAATTATCTAGAATTGTGATATTTCATTATTAATTTAATTTAGTTTATAAATAATATTAGTTTAACTTAATATTCACTAGATAGTAACAACTATATAATATCTATCTATAATATAATAAATAGTATAAGTGTATAATAGGTAGTATCAAATACATAATAGATGATAACAACTTTAAAAATTGTAATATGCAAATAAGCATATATTACTCAAACCAAGAAGGAAATTATGCAAACATTACTCAAACACATAAATATATATAATAATTACATGGCCCAAGACATAATTGCATGCTAATTTAAATAAACACACTAGAATATGCTAAATGGACTAAACTCATAACTTTGACTTTCATAGAGTGTTCTTGGCATTGTTACTATGTAGACTTAAGAACTTAACATGATTCAAACTAGGGAGAAAATGCAAATGTTACTCAAATACATAATTACATGCTAATTACATAGAAAAGGCTTATGACATAATTGCTTACTAATTTAATTAAACACACAAAAATAAGCTTAATACCCTAAACTCAGAACTTGACTCTTAATAGATTGTTCTAAAATTCACTATGAGAAACGACAATCTTACTATTAAAAATTACAGAACTTGAAATGATAAAGAATTATAGAAAATTAACATAAATATGAATTATGTTACTCTAGATACAGATACAAATACAAATACAAATAGGAAATATGAAGAATCACTCAAGCTAGTATGGAGAAATACAACATGAGGAGATAGTGAAGGGATACGATGATGTAGATATCTACAAATGCTCCATGGATGCTACATGGATCCTAACAAGAGTGCACAATACACTCAATTTTTCACTATCCAATCCCCTTTCTCTACTAGGTGTGCATCACTTACATGGGTGAGTCACAAATTCAACACAAATTACACTCCCCCATCAAAGTGCTACAAGGTTCTTTAAGTGGTTGCTTCTTCTAGCTATACCCATCACTAGTTTTCAACAACACAGTGGACAACGCAATCCATACAAAGCTCAAGGGCACAACCCTACTACTCTTGACTGCCATGGCTAATCTTATTAACGAAAGTGATATATAAAAAGATGTGAGATCTAAAAATGAATGGAAGGCTAATTAAAACTCGAGGAGAAGAGAACTCAATTAACAAGAGAGGGAGTCAAGAATAGCATTTTCCATTGAAAAAGTTGTAGGAAACATTGGAAGACAACTAAAACAAATAACAAAACCCAATTTGCATATAGAACCTAATGTTCAAAAATCCCTAATTCCCTAAAAGCCAATGGTTAGAATAACCACAATGGACAATAATAACCCATAGAAAAAGTAATAACCACACTACACAAAATAACCCACACATAACAAAATAACCAGATTAGAGAGACATAACCCACAACATCAACCAATAGACAACCAGTAGACATCAATTCCATGAAAACTAGATGTGTTGATAAATGCAAAAGGTCATGAATTGGTCGGAATAAAATCCTACTAGTGAATGCAACCTTCTCTTTAAAATTCAACATCTTCGCAACTCCATGAACAAGCCCCGCTTTGATGTTTCCCTTGCAAAAAAGTAAAAAACAAAGTAACATATCCAAAATAAGATCCACTGCAACTTACTCTTGGAAATATTAATTATGAGTTGTCACCCTACAAGAAATCCTGCCCAAGTTTTCTTGTATTTATTTAGGTGCGTTTGTATTCTGTAAGTCAAAATTCTTAGGTAGAAACTAATTACAATCTTTAATGTAACTGAGTAGCTTCTAGGTGAAGCGATCTCAAGTAGGTGGATATGTAGAAGAAGATAGTTGAAAAATCACTAAGGAAAAACAAAGAGAGCAGAAAAGAAGAGCAAGAGTGAAAGGAGAAGAAGTTTGTGAGCCCAGGCTCATAGTGGTGAAATGTATTAAGAGTCTAAGCTCTGTAAAAAGTGAAAGATTGAAGTAAACCACATTTATGTGTAATGCCACAAAGTTGCCCTCTATATTTTCATGTATTCATTTTCAAGAATGTTGAATATTACATGTCCCACATCTTCTCCAGACTTACTTGAGTGAATGTTGTTTGCATTTACCGTTTGTAAAAGAAATCTAGATTTCTCAAATATTTCACTATGATAAAAGTTATATTTTAATGCAGACATATTTCTCAAATATTTCACGGTGGTAAAAGTTATGTTTTAAGCCATGAAAAGTGATTTTCAGGTCTTAGCAAGAGATATTTTAATATAAAGCTTGTCGACAAAGTTAAGAGGTTTGCCCAGTAAAGAGTTCCACAGGCGAAGTCAAGTTACGCAAAGTAATTTCCGGGAAGTAAAGTTTCGCGAAGTCAAGTGTTAGCCAAATTAATGCCAAAAGCAAAGAAAAAGAAATATTTAATATATAATTAATTTTTAATTGACTGCCGAGTGTGCTTTTCCCTTAACCTACATAGAAAAAAATCAAAAATCAATGAGCAATTTGACATTACATGAGAAAATCGAAACCCACATAAGGATAACTTCCACTTCCCACCCAAACTTGCATGGAAAGCACAGAGATGAATTGGTTTCAATTCATTGGATTCAACCATCACTCCACCATAAACCACAACCAAGTAAACACTTAACACTATCACGGTGAAAGGAACCATCAAAACTTGTAAGTAAAACACCCTAAACCACTACTTAGTGATGGACGGCCAAATTGCCCGTCACGAGGTAAATTAGCTGTCAAATACAGTTACAAATTCTCAATGCCCATCACAAATATTCCTTGAAGTTTTATATAAAACGTTCCATAAAATTCAATTAACCGTCAGATTTACAGGGTGGAATGGTTTTGAAATCCCAGCCCTAAATTCCACTACCACTTAAGGAGGGCTCATGAACCATTGTTGCTCCAATGTTGGCTGGAGAGAACGCTCCACCATTGGGCCAAGGAAAAATGAGCGGAAGGGAGAGTCATCTTAGAAATGCCACCAGATGATGGGAAAAGAGGAAAAGAGTTCATTAGCTACCCATTAAACTCGTTAACAACCATGACAGGTGTGTCATCTTGGCTAGACTTTGTAGTACGCTGACTAGGATAGACTACATGTCCAACATCACTATGCCAAATAAGCAGCTCATTACCTACCCATTAAATTCGTTAACAACAATGACAGGTGTGTCATCTTACCTGGACTTTGTCGAAAGCTAACTATGATGGTCTACATGTCCAAAATCACTGTGCCAAATTTGCGGCTGCACAATGACGTAGCCTAAACATTCGGCTATTTCGCCTTTTCTAGATAATATATTTTGGTACAATTTCGACGGAATTCGGTAAAAAAATTTGAAATTTTTCTTAAAATCTCAAAGAACAACAGTATTTAAACTTTTATAATCTATACGCCCCCAAAACATTTAAGAACATCAAATTTATTTATAATTTCAAAAACATAATTTAAACAACACAAAATTTATATTTAAAACTGAAAAAATTACACATTTTTTTTAACTCGAGAATGCGTGTGGAATTTAATTTATTTGTTTAATAAAATAGCGATGAACAGGAGAGGCCTGTGGAAATTAAAAATTACCCTATTACAGAATTTTGGCATGTTAAGTCCAGCAAAGTCTATTGGTGTGTTGACTCTGCGGTCTTCTGCACTGCAACCCCAAGTCTATTGGTGTGTTGACTCTGCGGTCTTGTGCACTGCAACCCCATGCCATATTACAGGAGGCCCATGCTCTCAATTCCATCTCCTTCGTCTTCTTTGCAGAATCCCGTGCGCAGAGCAGTGACGTATTCTTCTGCTTACCAATTTAATGTCTCCCACTGTTCATCAAGTTTGCTTTCTGGCCGTTGCATCTGCCCTTCTCCTTCTCTGCTTTCCGACATCATGCAGTCTCGGCATTGAATACCAAAATTGTTACTGGGAGACATGTGGACTCTTTGAATTGAGCTATCCTTTTGGGAAAATTAACAGCGGCTGTGGTGATCCTCAGTTTCAGCTACAATGTGGTTCGGAAAGTTATCCTTTTCTTGATATCAGTGGAAATGCGTATCTCATCTTGCAGCCCTTTTACTTGGCCAATATCACTGATAATCATAGCATGAAAATTATTAACTACAATCTATGGACGACTATGCCAGATGGTAACTGCGATCTTTCAGGTAACTACTCTCAATTTTGGTGGCCCGCCTCTCATTTTCGTATAGCCCATGGATACACCAATCTCACGCTCTGGGGACACTGCAATGAAAGTATTAAACGGAAGAGTTTCCCAAAGTACCGTTTATGTGGCGATGATTGGTATGTCACTTCCAATCCAGAATCTGGGAGACGCTTCTGCAAAACCAATCTTCAATTGCCAATTACGAAGAACTACTCAATCGAACAGGAGGATCTGACTAGACACCTATCACTGGGTTTTGAAGTAACATGGTATGGCAACACGAAGAGAGATCGAAGCTGTGGCGCTTGTTTGGACAGTAAGGGAAGTTGTGGTTATAACATTTCAGAACCAAGTTCAACATTTCTTTGCTATTGTCCCGATGGCACTTCACATCCGGTGAGATGCCCTGCGAATGCTATTGGTACGTTTCCTGATCGCCTTCTATAAATTTGATTACAAACCTCAATTTTTAAATGTCTTAGTCACCAGTTTAACAATAAGCTTGTCTTATTTTCATACAATTGCAATTGCAATTTAGAGAGAGTACCCTTTCCCCAAATTGTAAAATATAAATGTAAAAATCTATTGCATACTTTTTTCATTGTGATCTAAGAACTCTTGCCAAATCCATCCAAGGATAGGTGTATACCGTTTTCTGAAGTATTCGTTTTCTTAGCAAACACTATCCATCAGTGCCGTTACTCATAATAATAGTTATGGCGCCATGCAGGTCGAAAAATCAAGCCCACCTTTGTAATAGGTAAATATCTTCGATTCAACATCAAAGTGAATTTATATTTTGTTTCCACTAGTCTCGTTTGGGTGGAACAAAGATCACTTTGAAATCAATCTTTTCATTCCACCGCAGGACAAAGCTCACATTGACATCAATCTTTTCATCCATCGCAGGAGGAGTTGTGCTGACAGCAATAGTACTAGTACTGTTCTTCACGTTTCTTCATGCCAAGCGGAAAAAACAACAAGCTCCTCAACCTCGTAGCTCTGTTTCAAAGGTGGAGAAATTCTTAGAGGAATATGCTTATGAAATGCCAATGCCAACCAGATATTCACTCTCTGAACTCGAGAGGATCACAAACAACTTTGCGGAAAAGTTGGGAGAAGGAGGTTACGGTGTGGTGTATAAAGGAAAGCTTCGGAACGGTGCCCTAGTGGCTGTTAAGCTTCTTGATAGGCACAGGCACTGCCAAACCCAATTCATGAATGAAGTAGCCACAATTGGACGGGTCCATCACTTCAATTTGGTTCGTCTGTTGGGTTATTGTTTCGAAACTCCTACAAGCGCACTGATATATGAATACATGGTTAACGGATCTCTGGAGAAGTTTATATTTCTCAAACCAGAGAAGGGGCAAGTCTTAAGTTGGGAGCAATTGTATTCAATCGCTTTGGGTGCCGCTCGTGGAATTGCATATTTACACCAAGATTGCGACAAGCGCATCATACACTTCGACATCAAACCTCACAACATATTGCTGGACACCGACTTCACACCAAAAATTGCTGATTTTGGTCTGGCAAGACTTTGTGGTAAGGGAGACGACCATATTTCCATGACGGCGGCTAGAGGGACGCCTGGATATGCTGCGCCAGAGGTGTGGTGGAGACAGATGGGCCCTGTTACTGATAAATCAGATGTGTACAGTTTCGGCATGCTCTTGCTAGAGATTGTTGGGGGTAGAAAGAATTTTGATGTACAGGCGAGCCGGTCCAGTCAGTTGTTCTTTCCTGAGTTGGCTTTCAAGCTCCTTGAGAGTGGTGAGTTGGGTATGAGATTGAGAGAAGGAGAAATGGAAGCAGAAGATGAAGAGAAAGCGAGTAGACTCACAAAAGTTGGACTCTGGTGCATTCAATACAACTCCAGAGATCGTCCATGTATGATGCGAGTTGTTCAAATGTTAGAAGGAAATGGAGAGGACGTAGTCAATCCTCCGTTGCCCTTCAATTCCTCGGCTACGCCTGAAAATCCTGTACCGTCTTCCACGATAAGTTTTTCTTCACTTTGAAATTTCATTCTAGATTTCTGTCTTTGTTCTTCTTCACTTAGAGCAAAAATGCGGTGGTAGCTCCCGATACTCGTAGTAGTATATTCTTTAAGTGGGGCTGTTAGAATCAAGGTACAAAGGTTGTCAAAAGATACTCGTAGTATATTCTCTAAGCAGGGCTGGTAGAAACTTAGAATCAAGAAGTATATATAAGGTACAAAGGTTGTCAAAAGATATTCGTAGTATCTTCTCTAAGCATAGCTCTTGGAATCAAGAAGTATGTAAGGTACACATGTTGTCAAACGAAAGGAGCAACGATGAAGGTACTCGTGGTATATTCTCTAAGCAAGTCATGAAAGGAGCAACGATGAATGTTTTTTTCTATATTTATTTTGATTTTTAATGGCCAAGGGAGGATGTCATTTATCATTAATTTTAAATTTTATTTTCGTCATATTTGGGGTATGGGTGATTGTTTTAAGTTTTTTAGTTGATTTCAAGATTTCCTTAATTCTTTCGGAATAATATGGAGATGATTTTTCTACGAAAAAAAAAATAGTCAAATCTTTTTAGTATTTGCTAATTATTTTTAATATAAAATTATTATTTTTTACTTTATTTAAACAATTTTATATTTATAAATATTTTATTATGATTTTAAAATTAAACTTTAATAAAAAAATAATATATTAAGTTTAAATAGGGTTTTGAATTTATTTAACTTTTTTAATTTAAATCTAAATTTCACAATTATATAAAATATCAAAAATTAGATTTTTATATAGTATAATTTTTGGTTGATTTTTAGATTTTAACTTGTAGAAATTGTAAATTCTTGTAATAGGTTCTGTTATAGTTTAAGTTTTCAAACATTATAATTCTTTAATTAAGTTGACTTTTATATTTTAATGTGTATTTTATTTTTCTTTATTTTATTTATAAAGTAGATATTAAAATGAGAAAGAGAAAATGTTTTTTATTTATTTTATGTTTTTTTAGTTATATTTAATACCAAATTTCATTATAAAGTTCATTGAAATTTATACTTATTTTTGTAATTTTTATATTCTATTTTAATAAGAATAAGAAAATAATTTAATCTTTTAATGAGAATTAATAATTTCTTTATAAAATTCACAATCTCCTTGACACATATTTTTCATAATTTTTAATGTTACAATTTCAATTCGATAACTCAGTATGCATGTTAACGTTCTAAAAAGTGGAAAATCATATTAAAATTTTTTCCACATATCTCTCATTGTGTAATTTTATATCACATGCACACATCATCTCTCATTGTGTAATTTTATATCATATACACATTTAGGCACATTAATAATTTCTTTATAGAATTCTCAATCTCTTTATTGTTCCACATATTCTATATATTTTTCAGTTTTTAATTCCACAATTTCAATTGGATAACTAAATATGCATATTAAAGTTCTAAAAAGGGACAATCAAATTAAAGAATTTTCCACATCATCTCTCATTGTGCAATTTGATATCACATGCACATTTAGGCACATTAGATTTGAATACGCTAGACAATACAAGTTTGCATTGCTTGGATTGTTTCTAAATGGGCTCCATAATATCAAGGCATGCATAACCCATATTTTAAGGGTGATAGAAATTTATGAATGTTTTTATTTAATTTGGAGATAATGGTTTAGATCATTTTAATCTTTCTCTTCTCTCAAAGAAGGTTAAAATTTGTGTTTCTTTTCATTGCATAGAGAGGCTCTTTTTTCAATCTAGATGGGTGAGATTAATTGTTAAACTCAAAAATATAGAATAAAAAGTATAATATAAATTTATAATCATTTTTTTTAAATATATTAATTTATAAAATTATAAATACAATTATGAAATAGATCCATATTGAATTTTCTCTCAGTATTATAGAATAAAAAATATAATATAAATTTATAATCATTTTTTTTAAATGTATTAATTTATAAAATTATAAATACAATTATTAAATAGATCCATATTGAATTTTGTCTCAGTATTAGAGATATTGTAACATCTTACCTATATGTTGTTCCAATGTTTAAAAAAATTAAAATGAAAAAGAAAAATTCAAAAAACTAAAAAACTTATCATTATAATAATAAAGTGCAAACCATGTTAACTCCATTTTCTAGGTGCAAACTTTTTTTACAATGCAAAAGTTACATCAACCTTACTCACAGTGGATATTGTGTATATTTTTCATGATTATTTGTAGATCATCCATGATTATATAGATCAATGCTTGACTTACCTACATTGACAACAACAATTTTCAAATATAATGAAGATCCATAATATCAATGATGAATTTTTGCACTTTTCCAACTTATCTTTCTAATATGCAGTTATGACAGTAATGGTTACAGCTTCACACAAACTATGGAAGATGATGTGTGATAGGATCTTTATTGTTGAATAAGTATCATAACCACTAGTGGTCCCTCATTAATGACCAAGCTATATTACATTTATAGAATGCTAACTACCTAATGGACCTTATTTAATAACTAACATAATGAACCTTGTTTACATTACATTAATTGGCCACGCATACAAATTATGTGATGTATTCTAGCATTAAATATAATGGACCCTTAGGCCCTTATTACATCACTAGGGGGGATCCCATCATTTCCCCCTGCCTTAAGTGTTACCATCGATAATTACACCTATGAAGTACATCCATAATCTTGGGTCCCATATAGGGGTGTTTCCATCAATGCTTGCAACGAAGAATTCAATTAAGTTCATTCATTACCCAAGATCACATGAACGGGTGTTCACGCTAGTCCCAACTAGTGACACTTGAAATTGACGAACCGTTTAGTGCTTTACTAAAAATGCACACCAAGGTCATATGTTTCCAAATATCATTCGCCCAAGATGCTCAAAAAATCCATAGAAAAAATGTCATCCACATAACCAAAAAAGGTTAGTTGTGGATATGAATGAAACACTGCCTCTAGAGAAGACTCGGAATGAAAACTTTTAGTTGCAACCTACTCATGAGTTTCCTCAATTCCTTCATACAGGGGAGTAAATTCACCAAAAGAGAAGTTGAAAATAGTTTTCTTCACATAATTGGAACTTGATCACATTTTCTTCACATAATTGGAACTTGATCACATACCATGCATCTAAAGCATCTTCTAAATCACACCATGCAAATATATATTTTGTATATTCTATCCAAGTGCAAATTTTGTCACATTCCTCCTTAATGTTTATCAATAATTCCATCCTTTGGTTCCCTTCACCTTAATGTTTCTCAAAATTTCCATTTGTTGATTCTGTTAGGGTTTTAAGGAATTGATTTTAAAATTTTCACAACTTTCTCAATATTGCTCAGAATAGTTATTACGATCCCAATTCAGAATGACACTGCAATTTTTCTTCTAATAGAATTGGTGTGACTGCAATATGGTTCATACATAGAGATGAAATTTCCTTGCAAGGATTTTCCACAATGGTTTTGAGGCCACAACTTGCAATGGTTGTAACTTCTATGATACTTTCAAAATATCCATTATGACACAAATTTGAAAATGGCATTACCACTTTTCTTTTGATGGTATTGGTGTGACTATGATATTGAAATACCTCGATTGTTAAGCCCCAGACTTATGCTATTTTATGTGATTGTGGAATTCTTTTCTTTTGCATGTTAATGTGATTATGGACCTATGATTCTTGTTTGATAATATGACTTTGGAATTCTGCATTATTATTAATATTAATGTTATTATTGGCATTGTTGTTATCTTTGAATGTTGTTGCTATTAATTAATTAAATGACGGGCTCAACAAAGGCAACTAAAAGAGTATGGGAGACCATGGATATCACAATGTGAGGGGGAATGGGGGACATCAATAGAACCTTAGAACTTGTTGTTGGATGGAAGTTGTCCATCCTAGTTCATTTTATGCCTTGGTAACATTAGTAGTGTTGGTCACCCAAACATTGTACAATGAACCCTATTTTTTATTTTCATGGACTATGGAGTTGCTATTGCACCTTATGCATATACATTAGTGGTCCCCTCTTCCATAGTGCACCCTCCTTAGGAGAGATTCCCTGCCAATTATGTGTTTTATTCATTTATGATCCCTCTCCCTAGATTCTAGGAGTTGTAAGCTAGATTTTAGCTTCCACAAGCTAGCCTCCACCTCCATAAGTGCGCCCCACTCCTCTATTCATGGAGATGCTCCTTATTTTTGTGCTTACAGTTAATTTATGATCCTATTGGACCCACTCTCTCGCATCACATGACTAGTGCACCCTCCTTGATATATTCTTGGCCTCCACTCCTTGGTTTTTGGTAACTTGTCCTCATGATGCTAATCCGGGAAAGGGGATCTCCTAACTAAGCCATCACTCCACTAATTCAAGTTAAGTATCCATCATGAAGCTTAACTTTCGATTTGATCTCCTTGGGTTAGAGTTGGCGTCCTTGTGTCAATTATCGATAGCTCACTTGGTCAAGGGACGGGTACTCGCTAAGGGCGACCCAAGTTCAAATATCCTTCAGGTGAGATTGTTGGGAGGTGGTACCCAAAAATCCAACACAATTGAAGGTTGGTATGGCCTAGGCCGGGTGTGATCCCCGAGTGATTTTGATGGCTTAGATGCACTTGGGTTGCGGTTTCTCAGCCAATGGTGGAAATGCATTGGCCCTGAGTGACGGGCATTTCTTACAAACAAACAAAAAAACAGTTGGCCTCCTTATGCTATAAATTTGTATGCCCTCTCCTAGTTGAAGTTAATCCCGAGCTTTGGATCGCTTTCCTTGTGCTATCTCACTATGTTGTGAGTGTTGATAATATTGATATTGTGTTGGGATCATATTAAGACTGAGTGTTTGTTGCAGGATCCTTGAGAGCAGTAGTTTGTTGTCCATTCCAGGGAGCTAGTCTAGTGGATTATCACCCCTTTGCTTCCATCATACCACTCTACTAGTCTAGGTTCTCGCACAAGAAGCCAGGAAATGGGATGGTGACCCCATAGGTAGTGGAGACGGACATGAAAATAGTAGTGGGAAGCATTGTAGTTCTTGGAAGATGTAGTTCCAAGAGTTTCTAGACTGAGTGTGCCTCTACCTGTGGATCCGTGGAGGATGACCTATACAAGTGAGTTAGAATTGATTGTGTCTACGGCTAGGAGGAAATTTGTCTTGTTGAATCCAATTGCCCATATTTTGACATAAGTGTTTATCTTATGTTTTTATTTTAATTACAATATTTTATTTTGGTATATGTGAAATGGTGGATGAATTGGTTATATGAATGTTCATGTATTGTATGTTAGGTTATGCATGCAGAAAGAATAAATTTCATATAATGTAGATCTGATTTGCTATGTTCCTTCCCTTCTGTCTATCCTTCTTTCTCTTATTCGAAAATTGTAATTGTGGCTCTACGGTATTGAGAGGGGTGCAACCATATTCTATGGTTCACCCATATATTATCATTTATATGTTATGAGACCTATTCCATTGCATCTAGAACATTGTTTCTAGTCATTATCACCTTTCTTTTCACTGAAAAAGCTTCCCGGATGACCAAGATGTGTCTGTTTTGGGTCCATCGGTTTTCTAGTGCCAAGATGAGCGCACCTGTTATTTGATTGTAAATGTTTCTGTGTACATATCTGTTCTTAGCAGGGATATTTTTAGGGGCGAAATTTCGCCAATTGCCTATTTTTTGGGTTTTTTTTCAAAAATAAATTCACATTTTGGTCACATAAAATATGTTTTGTTATCATAATATTCACCAAAATTTACAAGTTTTAGTAGTAAACTATGTATTCCATATTTAATATTTTCCTACCAATCTATATATATGGGTTTTTTTTTTTTTTTTTTTTTTTTTTTTTTTTTTTTTTTTTTTTTTTTTTTTTTTTTTTTTTTTTTTCAGTCCAAAATAATCGCCTAGAATACTATACTTAAGTATACTTTTATAATCCTTAAAAAATACCCTAGTTCTTAGTTGCAGGTCTAATTTTAAATCAAATATTATAATTGTAAAGGTAAACTATGGTTGGAGGGTGGAAGCCACACGATATGATTTGTATTAGTGAAAGATGGTTGTAGGGGACATGCATCTAGAGCTGATTTTGAGGGTTGTGGTTGCAGTCGGTGTTTTCTATTTTCCTATGGTTTCAGTGAGGTTTCATATTATAGCCTACGGACATGTATTGATGTGTGATTTTCCTTACTGTTTATCCTCACCAACAACACGCACATAACAACACTGAAAATTAATTTAATTTGCAAATAAATGATGACAACAATACTTGGTTATTTATAAACTATGATTTCAACAATATTACAAATCAATAGTACATGAATTGACTATAGGTTCTTATTCACACTAAAGATGATGGTTATCATGCCTTATTCACATACTTGTTGCGACTACGACCTTTATCTCTCACTTTGGAAATTATTATTAATAGAGTTAATTAAGTGTCGTCTAAATTAAGGGTCGTAATTAAGTCATTAATTAAATGTTGCAACTTTAGTTATAATTCTAACTCTAGAGTTAAAAAACTTAATTATTTGGGTGAATTCCTAGTTGGCCTAACCTTAATTTGTCTAAATTCATTGTGCTTAAACTTAACTTAGTCTTAATATTAGCGCCTTTGACCTTAGTTAGGGGTTGGGTACATTACAAGTGGTATCAGAGCTGAAGGTTTCAACACTATGGTTGTTGGGCCTTCTGCGAAGTTACAAGTCACTCTGTAAACATGCATTTGTATTAGATGACTTGGATGCATGCACCTTTATGTAGTTTCACATGTGAGTTAGTTAATTAAACTGTTAGCCTGGGAGGGCTATGGACTTGATGTCCATCCAGTAAGGAGAAATCCTGGAACTTGTTGTGTAATATCAACTTCTAGATAATTTTCTTGCTTTGGTAAAGGCTAACCAAGGCATCAAACATGTCCTTCTTCTTCTTCTTCTCGAATATGTGAGGAATTAAATGATCCTTTATAGCACCCATGATCATTTACTTATCCAACACTTCATTCTTCTTGCGAGCTTCCAAAAACTCTAGATATGTTCACGAAGACAACACATCCTTGATGATATCCCATAGGTCATTTTGTTCTAATAGAAGAGTTAACTTGAATTTCTATGAAAGAAAATTCTAGGAACCATCCAATTTGTCCTCAAACCTAAGACTAGCCGATGCCCTCTCTGATTAATGCACAAAATCTCAGATCTAAAAAATAGTTCTTAAAAGAATAATAAATCTCTCTAATAGTTGGTCCTTGTTTCTAGCAGTTGATTGACTACTGTAAATCCTTGAAAATGTTAATCAACCTCGCTTTGAGACCATGTAAATTTTCAATCCTTTGGTGACTACAGTCCTATGTTTCTATTTAACTAAAAAATTCAATTTTGAACTTATTTAACCACATAAATAAATATTTATGAACATGCAACAATCACACATATAGCTAAAAATTAACAACATAAGCATAAACACAATACACATGAATTATGTTCTTCAAATAAGCTTATCATTTAATAATCAAAACTTACAAGGACACCTCAACATGAGGTTTATAGCTTGTAGGAAAGAAACAATATGCCTACACAAAAATATGAGAAACTGTTGCACCCTGTACGACACTATCCTTGCATCTTCAACCTTGTTGGTTGATCCTCTTCCTGCTATTTGTGTTCCGATCCTCCTTGGATTCTCCCATGTGTGTTCCTAACACAACTTCCTCGATGTGTTCTCTAACTTATCCTCTAATCTTGTTTTAATTGTGGTTTGAGAGAGATAACTAATCTCGTCAATTCTAACAACCAACTTACTTGATTCAAGCAACCAACTCTTTGATTCTAGAAATCAATCTCAACTAATCTCCTTAATCATAGCAACCACCTTATCTCAACAATGAAGTGTATGGAAAAGATTATATCAAATCCAACTGACGAATATTCTAGAATATATAGAACATTTTATTTATACTTCTAGGACTAAGAGATCAAATCAATTAAGATTTTCACTTTTATTTATTAAGTGAAATTACAAGATGGTATTATTTCCCACTTTTACTAAGTGGTCACTAAGAAGTAGTCTCTAACTTTTCCTTGCATGTTCACACCTAACATGTGCAAGAAGGTCTTGCTTGAGCTATTTTTCAACCAATGACAAGAGGGTAGTAAAGATTGTTGAAGCATAACATTGAAAGCAAGAAAGGCTTCAAAGAGAGAGAGAAAGGCAACAAAAAGAGCACCAAAAACAACCAGCAAGGCATGAAAAGAACAATGGAAGGCACAACACAAATTTTAAAAGGAGAAAGGGAGGAGGGAGGAGATTGACATGACTAAAAAGGAGATTGATCAAATTGCATAGAATACACGATTCTTCTAAGACCTTATAAACATTTAGATCCCAAACCCCACTATCATTTGGTTTCTCAAGTGCAACAATCTAAGGGGCCAATCTAGTATATTCTTTCCAAGCACCTCCAATTCCTCTAAGGGTATTGAGCACAAGTCATACCTATGGTTTTATTATTCCTCCTTGGTTGCAAGTAGTGATATTGCATCAAGCAAATGCAGGAAACTCAACATACTCGGATTAAACAAATGTGGGAAACTCAACATACTCGGGTGATGAGAATACTCATCCTCCTCAATCATGAAGATGTTTTTTGTTTAGCCTAACCACATGCAATGTGGATTTTTTTACAGAGCTTTTTTTTGGTGTTCCTTTAGTTTTCCTTGGATGAGAGCTAAAGTCTTGATTTATCTATATTCAGTCCCAACTTATAAGGGCATTTGAATTATTAAGCCCCGGATACTAGTTTCCTCTTCAATGTATTCGATCCCAAGTTATATTTCGAGGCATTCTATTCGACTAATGTTGATATAATTTGGACTCTCGTTTTCTATATCCCATTACTAATTGCAACATCTCTTAGTAATTTAATTACCTAAAATTGCAACATTTCATTATTAATTTAATTTAGTTTATAAATGATATTAGTTTAACTCAGTGTTAACTAGTTTGTAAACAAGGATTTGGGAGATAGTAACAACTATATAATAGCTATAATATAATAGATAGTATCAAATATATAATATATAGTAACAAATATATAATAGATAGTAACGACTTTAAAATATGTAATAGGAAAATAAACATATATTACTCAAAGTAGGAAGGAAATTATGCAAACATTACTCAAACACATAATTACATGCTAATTATGTAGCAAAGGCCCACGAGATAATTGCCTACTAATTTAACTAAACACATGATAATAGGCTCAATGCCCTAAACCCAGAACTTGATTTCAATAGATTGCTCTGAAATCCACTATGAGAAATGACAGTCTCACTGTTAAAAATTACAGAACTTGCCACGATAAAGAATTACAGAAAATGAACCTAAATCTGAATTATGTTCATTTAGAATTATATTACTCTAGATACAAATAGGAAATAGGAATAAACACTCGAGCGAGTATGGAGAAATACATCATGAGAAGATAGTGAAGGGATACAATGATGTAGATATCTACAAATACTCCACGGATGCTACATGGATCCTGACGAGAGTGCACAATCCACTCAATTTTTCACTGTCCAGCCCCCTTCCTCTACTAGGTGTGCATCACTTACATGGGTGATTCACAAATACAAAACAAATTGTACTCACCCACCAGAGTGCTACAAGGTTCTTTAAGTGGTTGATTCTTCTAGATATACCCATCACTAGTTTGCAACAACACGGTGGACAACAAAAGCGATACAAAGCTCAAGGGCACAACCCTAGTATTCTTGACTGCCATGGCCAATCTTATTGATGAAAGTGATATAGCAAAAGATGTGAGATCCGAAAATGAATGGAAGACTAATTAAAACTCGGAGGAGAATATAACCCAATTATCAAGAGAGGGAGTCAAGAATAGCATTTACCCACTAAAGCAATTGTAAGAAATGTTTGAAGGAAACTAAAACAAATAACAAAACCCAATTTGTATATAAAACCCAATGCTAAAAAATCCCTAAACCCCTAAAATCCAATGGTTAGAATAACCACAATACACAATAATAACACATAGACAACATAATAACCACAATACACAACAATAACCCATAAACAACAAAATAACCACATTAGAAAGACATAACCCACATCTGTCAACCAATAAACAACGGAATTACCCACGTTAGCCATCATTAACCACCATTTTATCTAATAAACACAAAAGTGCCTTACAAATTCCATGAAAAATAGATGTGTTGATAAACACAGAGGGTCATGAACTGGTAGGATTTAAATCCTACCAATGATTGCGACCTTCTCTTCGAAATTCAACATCTTCGCAGCTCCATGAACAACCCAACTTTGACGTTTCCCTCCAAAAACACTAAAAAACAATTTACGTATGAAAAAAAACCACTACAACCTACATACAACAAAATCAATGAGCAATTTGACATCACATGAAAAGTCAAAAACCACATGAGGATAACTTCCAACGCCCACCCAAACTTAAATGGAAAGCATGGGGGATGCAACAATCACTCCACCATAAACCACAACTGAGTAAACACTTAACACTAACACGGTGAAAGAAACTATTGAAACTTGTGAGTAAAACACCCTAAAACACTACCACTTAAGGAGGGCTCATGAAGTAGGGTTGATCCAATGTTGGCTGGAGAGAATGCTCCACTATTGGGCCAAGCACAAATGAGTGGAAGGGAGATTCATCTTGTAAATGTCACCAGATGATGGGGAAAAGAGGAAAAGAGTTTATTAGATACCATTAAACTCATTAACAACCATGAGAGGTGTGTCATCTTGGATGGAATTTGTCGTACACTGACCAAGATGGTCTACGTGTCCAAAATCATTGTGCTAAATAGGCTACTTCACAACAGTGTAGCCTAAACATTCGATGATTTCACCCAAATTGGAAGGGATATGGAAGGGATAGTCATCTTGGAAGTGTCACGAGATGATGAGGGAAAAGATGAAAAGAGTTCATTAGCTACCCATTAAACTCGTCAACAAACATGCTAAGTGTGTCATCTTGGCTGGATTTTATCTTATGTTGACTAGAATGATCTACATGTCCAAAATCCAATAAAAACTTTGAAGAAAATTTTAAAATCTCATAAAACAATGTTTAAAGTTACATACTCTCGACCCTTAATATATAGTGCACTGAATCTATTTATACATTTAAAAGAACTATTTAAACAAAACAAAATTCAAATTTATTAAAAAATTGACAACCAACCAAATCATAGAATTTTTAAACTTGTCCGCTTCCCAACTGGCTCCTCTCCCCTGATTGCGTTCAGCCTCATTCCCATTGTTTTCAAATCTATACAACTGGCACAACTTTTTTTTAACTGGAGAATGCGTGTGGAATTTAATTTGTTTGTTTAATAAAATAGCGATGAACAGGAGAAGACACACCGTTCCTATGTGGAATTAAAAATTACCCTATTACAGATTTTTGGCATGTTAAGTCCAGCAAAGTCTAATTGGTGTGCTGACTCTGCGGTCTTGTGCACTGCAACCCCATGCCATATTACCGGAAGCCCACTCTGTCAATTCCATCTCCTTCATCGTCTTTGCAGAATCCCATGTTACTAAATTTCTTATCTCCAGTGACGTATTCTTATTCTTCCCGAAATCATGTCTGGGCATTGAATACCAAAATTGTTGTTGGGATACATGTGGGAGCTTTGAATTCAGCTATCCTTTTGGGAAAATTAACAGCGGCTGTGGTGATCCTTAGTTTCAGCTACAATGTGGTTCGCAAAGCTATCCTCTGCTTAGTATTAGTGGAAATGGTGTAATTTCCCACATCATCTCCCATGGTGTAATTTAATATCACTATATTTAAATACACTATACAATGCAAGTTTGCATTGCTCGGATTGTTTCTAAATGGGATGCATAATATAAACGCATACATCACCCTAAAAATATTTGTGAATGATTTAATTTAATTTGGAAGTAATGATTTACATCATTTCAATTCTCATTTCCTCTTAGAGAGAAGGTTAAGATTTTTGTTATTTTTTCATTGCATGGAGAGGCTCTTTCCGCAACCTACATAGGTAAGATTAGCAAGTAAACTAAAAAAATATAAATGCAATTATGAAATAGATTCATATTAAATTTTATATCAATATTAAAGATATTGTAACACATTATGGATATGTTGGTCCAATGTTTAAAAAAAGTGGAGTAAAAATGAAAAACTAAAACACTAAACAAATGCTCATTATAATAATAAACTGCATAAATCCATGCTAACTCCATGTTCTAGGTGCAAACTTTTTTTATAATGCAGAAGTTACATCAACCTTACTCATAGTGCATATTGTGTAAATTTTCCATGATTATTTGTATGTCATCCATGATTATATAGATCAATGCACATCGACAAGAATTTTCAAATATAATGAAGATCCATCTTTTTTTTTTTGGTAAATAAAACGACTATATATTACTGCTTTAAAGGGTATAGAGCTTGTCACACAATTTCATCAAAACTAGGCATTCCTAGCTGAGATCAGCCAAATAGGAATCCATACATTAACCAGACAAATCAAGCGTAACCTGAGACATTCCCGGCAAAGGATCCACCAAACAAGAATTTGACATAGACGAGGACAATTATGTTCAAATCCCTTATCATCTAGACCATTCATAACTATCATCTGGTGTAAATGAAAAACAAAAAACATAGTTCAAAAGACACCGGAAGATAACCCAAAATCCAGAGCTCTAATCAATTGTGATAGTAGGAGGACCCCTACCAGCGTTCTCCTGGATCTGTTGAGGTCCAGTCGGTTGATTCTGGTCTTTAACCGCGTTCCCAGCGTTCCCTGGAGGACTCTTGGTGCCACCACAAACGTTGCTGCCATGCTCCTCGTCACCCTTCCCCTGAATGACAAAGGTGAGACCAATTTTCTTAGCAATGTCATCTATTTTTGAATGCATCACCTGGCTATCCAGATTGTGGGACTTCTAGGATCTAACCGATTCTTCATCCCCCATGTGCTTGTTGAAGGAATCCATCAATACATGCACCATCAAATTCTTTGTAACCCAATAAGTCATGAGGGTCCGCTCGTAGATAGAGGCACGGCCGATGGTAGAACAAGGGTCTATCACCTAGTCTTCAATTTCTTGACAAAATTCCTCGATAGGGAGATTCTGAACAGTATTCCAAAGATCCTTCTTAACTCCCTCAATTTCTTCCCTGACTGACGGGGGAATACGACCGCGAAAGAAAGAAGTTGAATCCTGCAGGCGAGATGTGGAAGAGGCGCAAGCTACACGGCCCGCCCAAATGCTGCCCTGCGCAGACGATTCTCCACCAGTAGGAAGCCCACCGACCCCAGAACCCATAGGCTTCGAGGAATGATACCGACATTTAGGGGCCATTATGAAATCCTTCAAAGGTTTAGGTGGTGTGACCCAAAAAAATCACCCACGCTCGGACTCGGCAAAACTCTCGACACTATCACTAAACCAGCAGACAGGCGGAGAAATAGGGAAATAGATGAGAGTGCGAGATGAACCAGCCTTATTTGAAACCTGAAACGTCATCATGGAGAAAACTACGAGTTGATGGACTATCGTCACAGAGTACGGGCGAAATCTCAGCGGGTTTAAGAGCCCAAATAAGGTAATGAGAAATGAGCATGTGAGGGTACATTGAAATCCGCCCTCGGCCTTTTCACTGAATCTGCCACGCTTAAGACTGGGCCTAAACCTGTCAATCACAGTAACCAAGGGTACAATAGGCGTCCTTCTGATTGGGAACGATCCAGGACACGAGGCTCCCTCATAACTTCCCCCACCCGCCTGTTGACGTCCGCTTGGATAGTGGCCACTGGTTCAATCAGTTGATGACATCCCGCCAGATCATCTTCTACCAGGCGTGGTGAAAATTTGCCACAGTGCAAGTCGATAGGGCATTGACAGCCTTGATGCCTTGATTTGCAAGGAAATCCACCACTTTATTGGCTTCTCTTTTCACATGGGCAAAGGCTATAGCCGACATATTGGTAAGAAGCTCCCGCAGATACTCCAAACGGGCCAGGATGCACCAGCTAGAAGATGCTTTCCTCGGGGATTGGCCGTTAAGAATTTTTTTTGCCATGTGGATTATAATCAGTGAGTCACCTTCCAGGGTCACGGGAAACCAAGCTTACGAGAGAGTCAATTTGAGACCTTGGATAAGGCCTTCGAGTTTTGCAGAATTGTTGGAATCGTGGCCAATAGATCCAAATAAAACCTTCAATATGATGCCAAAACTATTATTGCAAACCCCCCTGAAACCCGTAGGGCCCGGATTACCCCGGGAGGCAACATCAAAATTGATCTTGAAACTAGGAGGATGGGGAGGATACCACCACACCGGAATTGCTGGTCTGCATACTACGATTCTCCGTATGATCCCATCAAGATCAGACTGACTCAACCCCCAACCGGTAGCAATGCGGAGATCCCCCGAAGATAGGTCTTTATTCTTGTCAATCCATTGCTGGTTCTTGATCGTTTCTGTCATGTTTTTGACCAGTTTCATCCATACAAACTCCTCCCTGTGGGGTTTGTCCCTGAAGATGCGTTCATTCCTCTCTTTCCAGATTGTCCAGATCACCATTCCTGGGAGAAGCTGCCATATAGTACCTATGATTGGATTCTAGAAGGTTTTTAGATCCCAGGACTTGAGAGTTTGATCAGGGTGTCCTCTGACCCGGTGACTTCTCCTGAAAATAGTTGCCCCCTTATCCCAAAGCGATGAAGAAAACGAACAGGAATCAAGAAGATGCTCAACAGTCTCTTCCGAGTTTAAGCAGAGAGGACATCGGGAAGGCCCATGAATCCCACGCTTCCTTAAATTCTCGCTGGTCAAAATCCTTTTCCACACAACTAGCCAACATAAAACAATGATTTTGGGCCATATATTCATTCCCCAGATTTCCCCCCATATTTTCTCCACTTCCTCCTCATCATGAAGGTGAATCTCGTATGCTTCTTTAATGCTGAACGTGCCTTTCGAGGAGGATCCCCACTTGAGCTTATCAGAGGCAGTATTTGTCTTGATGAAACGTTCCTGCAACAATAGGTCAAAGGAGGAAAGATTCTCAGCCGAGGTAGAATCAACCCAACTCTCTACGAGGAGCCAAGTCCTATGTCCTTCCTAGGCATTGTGATCCCAGTAATGACTGACCTTTGTTTTTCCAGCAGCTATTCCACGGTCTTGAATGGTTTGCCACTTGGGGTCTTCCCGAAGCTTGAGGAGTTGGTTCCAAAAGCAATGGTCATGAATAAGTTTTCTACCTGAGTAAGCTTTTAACCAGATGTGAGGTCCCTGCTTTTCCTCGTTATATCTGATTAAATGCCCTAAATCTCTATCCCTAGCATACTTGATTCGCGACAACCTTGCCCAAGGTTTTGTTTGTGATTGCACCATCTCCACCATATTTTGGCACCGTAAATTTCACTCAAAATCTCAAGGTCTCTCATACCAAGACCACCCTTTATCTTTGGTTTGCAGATGTTAGCCCATCCAACCAGCACAAATTTGGCCTTAGCTTCCCTGCAACCCCACAGGAAAGACCTCTGAATGCTTCGAATTTCCTTAAGAATAGACTTGGGGGCCGAAATAATTGAAAACAAATAGACTGGCATAGCTTGGAGGATAGATTTGACCAGGATCAATCGACTAGGGAGGTTAAGGGGACGAAGAGTCCAACTAGCAAGTCTTCTTTTCATTCTGTCTAATAATTCCTGCCATGAGACCTTGCGACTCGTTGCTTCAGCCAGCGGGACACCAAGGTACTTGGTGGGGAAGGTTCCGCGGGCGAAGCCAAGAATTCTTATAATATTGCCATGGTTATGTGCTTGGTTCTGGTGTGTGCGTGGGGATCTTGGATAGGCTTGTGTATGCAGAGGCTTTTCCGTATCCATTCTTGTAGGAAAACAAATCCCTCTTCCCTTGGATTCGCCTTGTTTTCACAACCCCTTCCATGCGCGAGTGTCTTTTTTTCTGTGTTTGGCTGTGCAGCTGTCGTTATTTTCCCTGCTCGAATTGTTGTTGGAGCGGTCATCCCGTCAGTCGCTACTCTTGGATGCATTTTCTCGGTTCTTGGTGATTTCATTCGTTGTCTGTCTTGTGTGCTTGCCTTTGGAAGCCTGTGCTGTGGGACAACTCTGTCAGGATGTCCACGGTTGTTGGTCACAAGATGGCCTGCCTTCGTGCCACCTCTCCTTCTAACGTGTCATGCCAATTGAATCTTGTGGACCCAGGGAGGGGGCATTATTATTTTTTACGTTGTTGCTACGCGGGTGTTGTGTTACTATTGGAATTTATCTTTTCTCTGCCAAATGTTTTGCTTATGCATATTGCATGTGATAATTCAGTCTATGCCCTGTGATTGTTCACTTGTTGCAATATATGTTTCCTTTGATATTGTTCTATGTCAAAGCTCCCATCGAAATAGCCTAATGACAGGCTCCTCCATTAACCTGGCGTGCTAAAATGTTGACTACCATTCGTTTTGATCCCAGTATTCTATGTGTATTCGGCAATTCCCTGGTGCTTCTCTCTTCATTATTTTCCTAGCGAATCTATAGACCATCCGTTGCTAGGCCTTCCAGTTTCTGCCTTTACGTGCGGTTCTGTGACGGGGAGTGTTGGGTGTTGTCCCAGCTTCAATGTTTTAGGATTATTATTGTTTGTTATGGATTGGCCCATCCTCTACTGTGGATGATTTCCCTGATTTCTCTCAACACGAGAATGTTGACGATCTTTTCCAGCTACTTGTCTATTACAACAGCCTCCTGGAGGATATCATTTGTGCTCTATGCGTTTTTATTATATTATTATTCTTCTTCCTTCAGTTTTCCCTTGCGCGTGTGTATCGGCCTCTTATGTTTCTGCTCACGACCATCAACATTATCTCTTGTGCATGAGCAATTTTGCCTATGTTGTGTGCCATATATATATATATTAGAAGAGGAGGTGCTCGTTCCAAGATAGCGAGTGAATGAGGATAGTGCAGGGAATTAGGGTTATAAACAAGATCACTGGCACAACATAGGCAAAATTGCTCATGCATTGGTTGGAAAAACGTTGAAGCCTTTTCGTCTTTAAAAAATAAAGGGCTATCATTACAAAACCCATAAAGCCCATCTTTGGAACAAAGCATAAGAGCTCAATTTGCATTAGATGATGCTTTTAATAAGAAGGGGTTTTGAGCGAATGGGTTCTAAGGGGAGAGGGAATAATAAGATTTTATCATTAAGAAAATGTTAATAGGAGATAGGACAAAAAAAATGAATAAAATAAAAGATGAAACTCAATGAGGGGGTAATCTATAGGAATGAGGCTATTTTTTTTTAATAGTGAGCTTTTGATTGTATTTTTTGTTTTTTGGTTTGGGTAAATAGTTTTGGGAAAGGGAGTATAATTTTTTTTCAATCATGAGCATTGACAATATTTTTTGCAGGGAGATGGCCATGGGACATTTTTAGCTTTCTACACATAAGTGTGATGACAACAATGATGGATGAGTGTAGTTGACAAATTAAATGGAAGACACAAAATTGGTGAATTTCGAGGACAAAGGTCAAAGACTCATCTATGACAAACTTCAACTAAGTGTTGTGGGGGTCAAATGGGAGTGAAAATGATAAAAGAAGAAATGGGCTTGCCAAGAGTTGCAAACTAGATGCATTGACGTAGAAATAGTGACATGATGATGCATATAAGGAAAACGAATAAACACCATAAAATCATTCAATTGCACTACAACAATGCATATGATGACATTTCCCACCAGAGGCACGAAGAACAAATAGCTGTGACACAGATGACAAAAGTAAGCATGGACAAGAAGAGGGCATCACTCTCAACAGAATGGTGAAGACATGATAGCGAAGCAACAAAGTTTAATATGTTCTTCTTAATCATCATGTTCCAATACTTCATAATCATATTGATGTTTAGAATCAACACTTTGTAAATGTAATATTGTTATCTTAAAGCATCAAAATAACAACTTATAATATGTTTATTTATTTTTGGATGGCTATACTTACAATTTTAATCTTAAAGGGTTTGTTTTTGTTGTCGTATATGGTGTTTTCAGCATGATTACTAATTATTAATGATCTAGTAACCTTATATTTAATTATTGATGAACAATAAATTGTAGAAATTTAACTATTTGATTATTGTTATTTTAAAAACTAATTTAAATTCATTTTAGATTTATATTTTTTATGGATAAAAAATATCAAATCATTTTAAAGTTTAAATTTGTTTGAAGAGATTATTATTATTTTAAAATTAGTTTACATCCATTTTAATGTAGAATTATTTAAGAGTGGAGATGTATCAAATTTCCTACATGTGCAAACATTTTTAAAAGTGCAAAACATAAATTTATATTTTTGAAATTTTAAATATTAATTGTAATTTAATGTACTATATGGAAACTTGACTTTGAACCATGGACTAGGTAAGAGGAAACACTCAAAATCCAACTAATGTAATGATGTGATGATTTTGACTACTAACAAATGGTTAAAGGGCATGTGCAAGCTAATGAGGGTCACTTTTGGCACATTAGATGCAATAGAAAACCGAAAAATCAGGCATCCCTCAACTTACTTGGTTTTTTTGAGATGCTTACACAAGATATCTTGAATCGAGTAAAAAAGATGAAACATAGCAAATTGAGTCACGTTTCCGAATATATAACTTTTAAGTATTGAAAATTTACATAACTATGTCAAATTTCATTTTTTC